>CM053026.1:32807155-32949655 GCA_028564925.1 Lithobates sylvaticus | reverse complement strand
TAGAACCATCTGGACTTATGTTCCTCTGACTTATCCCGCAAGGCAGAGGTCAGGTCTTCCATTTGCTCAATGTCCTGCACTCTCGCGAACCATTGGGCCACTGTTGGTGCAGACTGTTGCTTCCAAAGGGGTGGGATGCTGGCCCGTGCAGCATTCAGGAGATGTTTGAGAAGAGATTTGTGGTAACGTTTCCTTGATAGGGGGGTAAGGTTGAGGAGGACCGCAGCTGGGTTATCGTGCAGGGAGATGTCAGGGCCGTCTTTAACACGGGGCAAACGGGGCATCCACCCAGGGCCTCGCCATTGTTAAGGGGCCCAAAGCAGGAGGAGGGGGGGATTGATGCCAGAGGAATGTGTATTGATGGGGGTGAGCTCCAAATTAGAATCTGGGGGGAGGAGAGCACTGTACTTGGGGGGGGGACTTGGATGTAAACAACACACCCCTAAACCCTACACTCCTTACACAGCTCACCCCTAAACCCTGCACTCCTTACACAGCTCACCCCTAAACCCTGCACTCTGTACACAGCTCACCCCTAAACCCTGCACTCTATACACAACACACCCCTAAATCCTGCACTATGTGCACAACACACCCCTAAACCCTGCACTATGTACACAACACACCCCTAAACCCTGCACTCTGTGCACAACACACCCCTAAACCCTGCACTCTGTACACAGCTCACCCCCCTCAATTCTGCACTCTGTACATAGCTCACCCCCTCAATCCTGCACTTTGTACATAGCTCTCCCCTCAAATATGCACTCTGTCCATAGTTCTCCCCTCAATCCGGAACTCTGTCCATAGCTCTCCCCTCAATCCTGCACGCTATACATAGCGCATCCCTTAACCCTGTACTCTGTCGTTAGCTCACCCCCTCAATCCTGCACTCCGTACATAGCTCACACCCTCATTCCTGCACCTTGTACATAGCTCACACCTCAATCCTGTACTCTGTACATACCTCACCCCTCAAGCCTTCATTCTGTACATAGCTCTCCCCTCAATCCTGCACTCTGTATGTAGCTCACCCCTCCACACTGCTCTACTGCAGGTGGCATAACTAGTCATGTGTTTCTGTCAGCCTGTCCTCAGGGATACTGTTCCTATTGGGCTCTGTTCCTAGCTTCACTCAGTTAACCTTCATAGCTAAGTGTGCTCTGCTCTGCTCATTGCTAATAGCAAGTTCTAGGAGTTTTCTGTCTATTGGCGGGTTCCCTCGCCTCCCCAGTCCATGGTGTGCAGGCAGTTAGGAGATGGTGTGTTGTAACCTTCAACAACCAATCAGTGAGCTCTATTGATGTGCTGTGACCTCTAGCAACCAATAAGTAAGTGGTAATGATGCACAGTAACCTCTAGCAACCAATCACTGAGTGCTAACAATGTGCAGTAACCTCTAGCAACCAACGAGTGAGCAGTAAGCATGTAACCTCTAGCAAACAATCAGTGAGTGGTAAGCATGTAACCTCTAGCAATACAATGAGTGAGCAGCAAGCATGTAACTGCTAGCAACCAATCAGTGAGCGGTACAGATGTGCAGTAACCTCTAGCAACCAATCGGTTAGCAGAAATTATGTGCTTCAACCTCTAGCAACTAATCAATGAGTTGTAATGTGTGCTGTAACCTCTATCATCCAGTCAATGAGCAGTAATGATATGCTGTAACCTCTGCTGCTATTTATGGTATGTTTTAGAGCGGGGGGGGGGGGGGGCCCAAAGGAAATGTTTGCCCAGGGTCCAAACAGTATTAAAGACGGCCCTGGCACCCCTGAATAAACCTGAAGGAACCCCAGAGTGCCTGGGCACCCTGGTTGAAAAAAGCTGAGGTAGATCATGATGTACTTAGCCTCTGTCAGGAGCCTTGTATCCTGGGAGGTTCAGCGTTAGAGGCCCTTCTTCTTGGGAGGCATGGCCATATTGAACCCTCTGTGAACTTTTTCTATGCTGTAATTTCACGGTTCACTTTTTCTGTTCACAGGAGTTTCAACAAAGCACTTTACCAAAAAAATAAAAAGATGGAAGAAGAAACAGCAAGGGATAGCTGTAAAGGTGAGTATAAGTTCATCTGGGTTAGACTTTAAAGAGATCCCAGATGGAGAAGATGACAGGGTCTCTTTACCATACAATTAATGCTCAGAGGAATTTGCCTTTTACATATAATAATGTTACTTACTGTTTTCCTCAAAAACGTAGAACTGCTCCCAAGAACTAGCCGATGGCTCATCCTCTGGAAAGATGAAAGAGATATTGAAGAGAATACAGAAACTACTTTTGGGAATCTGTAGTTGGTGGCGTTGCACCGATTCGGACGGTGCCATTGCTGGCAATAGCTGCCGATTTGGCATGCGATTTGACATGTGAACCTAGGCCAAAGGGATTTTCCATGTGTAGAAAAGGGCCAAAGACCAGGACAAGGCAATAAGAGAAGATAGGTAAAAGATAAAAAGGAAAATAGTGAATTACTGACAGACTGCTGGCAGAGAGGGAGGTAGGAATGTAGAACGTCCCAATAGCCAGGTACAGGTGACTAATTTTACAAAGCGTCTGCTGATGGCTACTGGAAGTACCTACCCTCAAATTGAACTTACTAACGCAACCAGCAGGTAAGGTGGATGATAACAATGATACCCAGCGATTGGCTCGGTTTGTGGGCATCTAGGGTATTTGTTCACTTTCTTTTGTGGAAAAGCCCAACTAACAAGCCCCAAGTTGTTTTAGAAGCAAAACCAGGTATTCCTAAAGTGTATCTTTAGTCAAAATGTTTGCATAGAGGCGGAAAGTGTTTTATTTTTGCATGCAGGGCCGGGACAACGGGTGGGCAGGAGGGGCGGCTGCCCTGGGCACTGTGGTATCATGTGAGGTGGGGGTGTGCTTCGAGAAGTTTGAGCGGGAGGGGATTTGTTTGGGGAGGGGCAATTTGGGGGGTGGCAGGGGGTAAGAATTTCTAGGAGTGGTGATTTAGGGGGATTTGTGTAGGGGAGGGGGGATGGGGAAAGTGTATTTGTGCTAGGAGGGGGAGGGGATTAGGGGGGTTTGTGCTAGAAGAAGTGATATAGTGAAAGTGGGAGCAGAATTGTGCTAGAAGGGGACATTTTTGTTTGGAGTGGGGATTTGTGCTAGGAGGGAAAATTTAGGGGGTGGAATTGTGCTAGGAGGGGATATGGATTTGGGGGGAAGGATGTGATCTTGGAGGGGAAATTTGAAGGGTAGAGGACTTGTGCTAGCTGGGTCGATTTTGGGGGATTTGTGCTAGAAGAAGTGATATGGCGAAGGGGGAGAAGAACTGTGCTAGGAGGGGAAATTTTGGTTGGGGGGGTTTGTGCTAAGAGGGGAAATTTAGGGGGTGGATTTGTGCTAGGAGGGGATATGGATTTGGGGGGAAGGATGTGAACTTGGAGGGGAAACTTGAGGGGTAGAGGACTTGTGCTAGGATGGTTGATTTTGGGGGATTTGTGCTAGAAGAAGTGATATGGCGAAGGGGGAAGAAGAACTGTGCTAGGAGGGGAAATTTAGGGGGTGTAATTGTGCTAGGAGGGGATATGGATTTGGGGGGGAAGGATGTGAACTTGGAGGGGAAATTTGAAGGGTAGAGGACTTGTGCTAGCTGGGTCGATTTTGGGGGATTTGTGCTAGAAGAAGTGATATGGCGAAGGGGGGAGAAGAACTGTGCTAGGAGGGGAAATGGTTGGGAGGGGGGGGGGGGTTGTGCTAAGAGGGGAAATTTAGGGGGTGGATTTGTGCTAGGAGGAGGTATATGGAGTGGAGGGGGGGGGATGTGTACTCAGAGGCAAAATTTGAGAGGTGGAGGATTTGTGCTAGGAGGGGTGACTTTTTTGGGGGAGGGGCATTTGTGTTGGTGGGGTTTGGAGGATGGGGGCCAAGGTTTGTGCTGGGAGGGGGGATTTCAGCAGGGGGTGGATTTGTAGTGCTCATTTTTTTTAGGTGTGGGGATTTTTGCTGACACATAATACTCATACATCTTGAGGGGGCGTTCGCAGTTTGGCATGTTTGAGCTGGGCTCTAGATGACCTTGTCCCAGGATTCATGTGTCCTTGTTGGGGAGATTCTCCCTCCGAGACATCAGTGGGCTGGATGAAAAAAAACGGAAGAGCTCCGGAGCAGATCCTGTACTAACAGCCCGATGTTAGTACAGCGATCTCCCCACTGAGCTATTATGTTCTGACAGGGGGATGGCCCCCACTGCCAGAACACACTGGTCAGCACTCTCAGCCACTGGCAGAGAGTGCTGATCGGCAGACCTTTTTCGGCCATGGAACAGAAGCTTCCGTCAGACCGGCTGCCTTACACACAGGCCAATATCGGCTGGTTTCCATTGAGTAAAGGGGTCTTACATTAAGAATGAATGAATGTCCCCCCATCTGTGTATAATCCCATTACTAAATCTAGCAGATAAGTCATACTGGTCCTCTGTGTGTATGGAGAAGACTCACCAGTCTCAGTAGATCTCTGCTCAGGTTGCTGAGTTGTGGTCGTCATTCCCGTCACAAGTGGGGACGTTCCCAGAGTCATGCTGGTGTTTTTCAATTCATCTTGTGTGATATAAAAAATAGGTTTAGATAGACACGTGGACAGAGCTACATATAGGGGGCATACATGGAATCATGTCATAACTGGGCTTGTACACTAATCTGAGTATACAGTCTTCTTCCATTCAATTTATTAGCCTAAAGCTGAACTCTAGGAACATGACAAAAAAAATCCCTTGCATTTGGGCACCCCCGAACTGCAAGGGTTGGATGCTCATTATGTCTAGAAGTGTACAGATAAGAAGAAATGCTTACCTTAAAACTCGTACACACGATCGGATTTTCCGCAGATAAAGCCTCAGACTTTTGTCCGAAGGGCGTTGGGCAAAAACTTGTCTTGCATACCAACGGCACACAACTTTCTGCCAACAAACCCAAACGTAGTGACATACTACAAGCCGATAAAGAGGAAGTTCAATTGTCTGGCGCCACCCTTTGGGCTTCTTCTGCTAATTTCGTGTTAGTAGAAGTTTGATGAGTGTTGATTTCACGCTTTCCATTTCGTGCTTTTCAGTTAGTTTCTGAATGGCCGTTCGCCAACCAGACATGTTGCGGAATCGGAGGAGATAGCGTGTTATTTATTATTGGCCTTGGAGTTATTGCTTTGACCCAAGTCCAAGGGGACTCCAGTCCAGGAACAGACCCAAGTCCAGTCCAGGAACAGGAGGAGGAGGATTTCTTGGACCAAAAATTGGTTGCTTTATTAATCTTGACCAATTATGTCATATGCCTTTGCTGCAGGAGCTTCAGGAGAATAATCCGGTTGATTTTCGGAAGTATCTCTGGATGACGGACCCCTACTTTTACCAACTCTTGCCATTGTTGACCCCCTATATTAATAGGCAGGACATATGCATGAGGCTTTTATTTAATTTTTTTGGTTGCATAATGATTTGATATGGTATATTTTCTATATTTATTGCTTTGACCCAAGGACACAGGGACTCCAGTCCAGAAACAGACCCCTGTCCAGTCCAGGAACAGGACGAGGAGGATTTCTTGGACCAAAAATTGGTTGCTTTATTAATCGTGACCAATTATGTCATATGCCTTTGCTGCGGGAGCTCCAGGAGAATAATCCGGATGATTTTCAGAAATTATCTCCGGATGACAGACCCCTGCTTTCACCAACTCTTGGCATTGTTGACCCCCTATATTAAGAGGCAGGACACATGCATGAGGCTTTTTTTTATTTTTTGGGTTGAATAATGATTTGATTTGGTATATTTTTGGATGCATAGAATGCACTTTTTGGTTAAGTTCTATTGGCAGATATCATGTCTTATTTTATTTGTTTTCTTTTTTTAATGCACAATAAAAAAAATTGTGTAGAATAATACTTGGCTATGTGTTTTACTTCAAATTACAGTTTGGGAGTCGGCAGTTACATTTAAAAAAAATACAATGTAAAATTAACAAGGGACACCAACATAGTTGTATTTTTTTGATCTTAAAAACTACAGGATAATGGTGTTGTGGTAACTTGCACCAATAAAAAAGCATAATATTATTCATGATATCACTAGAAATAAAAAGCCTCTTAAGACCCGGACCAATTGGCAGCCAAAGGACCAGGCCCCTTTTTGCGATTCGGCACTGCGTCGCTTTAACTGACAATTGCGCGGTCATGCGACGTGGCTCCCAAACAAAATTGGCGTCCTTTTTTTCCCACAAATAGAGCTTTCTTTTGGTGGTATTTGATCGCCCCTGCGGTTTTTATTTTTTGCGCTATAAACAAAAATAGAGCGACAATTTTGAAAACAATGCAATATTTTTTGCTTTTTGCTATAATAAATATCCCCAAAAAATATATAAAAAAACATTTTTTTTCCTCAGTTTAAGTCGATACGTATTCTTCTACATATTTTTGGTAAAAAAAATCGCAATTAGCGATTATTGATTGGTTTGCGCAAAAGTTATAGCGTTTAAAATATAGGGGATAGTTTTAGAGCGACCCACGGGCAGGAAATTGCAAAATCACGTTTATATACGGGATTTTGCCTGCCCGTGCCATTCTGCCGCAGTATATCTGCGTGAGGCGGTCGGGAAGCGGTTAAAATACGTTTGGCAGAACTCCGTCAGTATCACCAGCAAAGCAGCTTCATTATTATCCCTATAAAGAAGAAGAGAATTGTGCGCTGCATTTTGAGATTTCATAATTTGCCGCGTCGCGAATGTTAATTCTCCATAACGAACGCTAGTTTACAAGACCGACCGCTTCCAGCTCGTCCTTGCTTCCGAGCATGCGTGTTTGTACTTTGGACTTTTGTCCAACGGACTTGTGTACACACGCTCGGAAAATCCGACAACAGACCGTTGTCCGTGGAAAATGTATAAACCTGCCATCCAACATTTGTCCGCGGAAAGTTGGCTAACAATTGTCTGATGGAGCATACAAACAGTCAGATTTTCTGCCAAAAGCCTGTCATCACATTCCCGTCGAAAAATACGATCGTGTGTACGAGGCTTTACTCCTGGTGCCAACTGGCTCCCTTGATTTGTGCGACTGGTCCCCCTGCAGGCTCCTCTCCAAGGCTTTACTTATACTTCAGTTTTAAAACATTTAAATAGTGAAATAGTTAGCATCACTTTTTTTTTTTTTTAATGCTAACATCTAAAGTGGAACTGAAGGCAAAAAATGAAAATTTGTGAACAGGCAGGCTCTTTATTGTAGAAGATGTCTCTCCAGTAATAAAATCCGCTTATCTATCAATAAGATACACCTACCTGCCTATTTGCCATCCCCTGCATACCTTCTGCATTGATCATGCTCAGAAGTGATGTCATTCCATCAAAATAAAATGGCTGAACAATGGCACCCGGTAGAACCCAGGAGAAGGTGCCGGCACCGACGAGGGGCCTCGGGGCATTGGTCCATTGGAGCTTAGGTGAGTTTTTGTCCCGTTAGTTACGCTTTAAGCTGAAGTGTTGGAGGGCCCAGGGGCCCGAACAGTAGTCCCATAAGTGCTGGTCTGTCAACAGCCTGAGCTCACAGCACACTCTACAGCTGCGTACACACGATCGGAATTTTAGGCCAGCGAGACAGATGAGAGCTTTTCGTCGGAAAATGCGACCGTGTGTAGGCTCCATCGGACTTTTGCTGGCCGAATTCCCACCAGCAAAGATTTGAGAGCATATTCTAAATTTTTTCCAACGGAAAAGCTTTCTATCGGAAATTCCGATCGTCTGTAGCAATTCCGACTCGCAAAATTCCTACGCATGCTCGGAAACAATTCGATGCATGCTCCGAGCATTGAACTTCATTTTCTCGGCTCGTCGTAGTGTTGTACGTCACCGCAGTCTTGACGGCCGAAAGTTCAGAGAACTTTTGTGTGACAGTGTGTATGGAAGCCAAGCTTGAGCGGAATTCCGTCGAAAAAAACATCCAAGATTTTTCCGATGGAAAATCCGCTCGTGTGTACGGGGCATAAGAAGCTGGAAGTCAGTGTGTGAGGTCAGGCAGCCTCTGACCCTGATTGCTTTAGCAATGGTACCTCCGATATCCCTACACTAATGCTGCATACACACGATCGGAATTTCGGCCAGAAAAAGACGGATGAGAGCTTTTCATCGGAAAATGCGACCGTGTGTATGCTCCATCGGACCAGCAAAAATTTGAGAGCATGTTCTCAATTTTTCTGTAGGGAAAAAGTTTCTATCGGAAATCCCGATCGTCTGTAGCAATTCCGACGCGCAAAATTCCTACGCATGCTCGGAAACAATTCGACGCATGCTCAGAAGCATTAAACTTCATTTTTTCTCGGCTCGTCGTAGTGTTGTACGTCACCGCGTTCTTGACGGTCGGAATTTGGTGTGACCGTGTGTAGGCATGACAGTTTGAGCGGAATTCCGTCGGGAAAACCATCAGAGCTTTTTCCGACAAGAATTCCGATCGTGTGTATGCGACATAACAGGTTCCTTTTTAATGCCATATCTAAAAAAAAAAAAAAAAAAAAATTTAGAAAGCAGAGGAAGCATTGGAGATTGCTACGCCATAGAAGAACAGCTCTAAAGTTTTCAAAAAGGATTAAAAAAATAAAATGAAAAAGTATTAAATAAAAATGTGACCTATACTGACTGAGCAATTTAGTAGAAACACCTGTACACCTAATTATTTTGTGTCATTATCTAACAATGATTAAGAAGTTGGATAATACATAAGCCTCATACACACGATCGGACCGTGGACCAACTTTCCTGTGGATTTTTGTCCAAAGGCCGTTGGCCCCAAGTTGGTATTGCATACACACGGCAGGACTTTTTTCAGCCAACTTTCACCAAATCACTTGGTTTTTCTGCTCTTTACCGCCACCTTTGGTCAACTTCTGTATTGTTGTCTGATCTTTTGCATTGGTTCTGCATTGGTTTGTACAAAAGTCCGTTGGTTTTGTGTACACACGGTCGGACTTTGGTCCATCGGACTTTTGTTGGCAGAAAGTTGGTCCGTTCACACAGCCAACAGAAGTCCGATGAAACCTGGAAAAAGTTGGTCCGATGGAGCGTACACAAGGTCGGATGTTGGTCCAAAACAGCTAATTTGCATGTTGGTTGTCAAAAAGTCAGATCGTGTGTATGGGCCTATAGACTCATGCAGAAACATGTCAATTAATGTTCACATCAAACACTAGAATGAGGAAAAAATTTGATTTTGACTTTGGCATGAATATTGGTGCCAGATGGGCTGGTTTGGGTATTTTTGGGGGATTTATGATCTCCTAGGACTTTCATGCACAGCCGTCTTTGGAGTTTACTCAGAAACATCCATTGAACCGCAGTTCAGAGAAGCCCGGAGTAAAATAAATAAAATGACATAAAACAAAGGACGGGCATGACAGGGTTAAGCAGAGTACATTAGGAGGTGTACTGTTTGGTAGAGATTAGTGGATTGGGCTTAAGCAGAGCACATGGAGAAGTGAGCTGTTTGTTAGAGATCAGTGGATTGGGTGTTATACAGTGGGGGAGGAGTTAGCTGCATAAGCAGCACGTGTGTCCCTCCCCAGCTCAGTGTTAGCTGTGAGGAGCGAGCTTCCCACCCTCCCTCCCTAAAAGGTTTGTATTGTTCAATGTTTTATTTATTCTTTATTTATTAAAAAGGAGGCAAGACATCCAGTATCAAATCAAGTTTCCAACAATTACATACACATTTTCTTTTAACTACTATTCATTTCATACTAGCTTAATATTCCATAATTATCTAAACAAACTTATATACATCTTCATTCACCAATACCTATGTGTATGTCTCCACAAAGGAAGAAGGAAAAAAGTAGAGTATCTCCGCCACTACTTCCACTTTCCCCTTAGTGGACTCTTTAAACCTCCCTTTAATTTTATCTTTTACTAAGCACATTCCTATCAAAACTCAAATAAATCAATATCACACAAAACCACAAAAAAAAAAAAAAATATATATATATATATATATATTTTATTTTTTTTAATGTTGAAAAATCAGAATTTTTTTTCCACAGATTAACCGGTTCCCAACCGGCGCACGACGATATACGTCGGCAGAATGGCACGGACAGGCAGGAGGGCGTATATATACGTCCCTCCTTAATGCCGTCCGTGCCATCGGGAGCGTGCCGGTCGGGACCCCTGTGAGGCCGGTCGCGGGTCCCGCGGACTCGATCACCGCGGGGACACCCGCGATCGTCTCACGGGAAGGCTGAACGGGGAGATACACAGCATCTCCCCGTTCTGCCTAGCAACTAGTGACGCCGATCTCTGCTCCCTGTGATTGGAACAGAGATCAGCATACTTAACCCCTACACTGCCCCCTTGTGGTTAACCCCCTTCACTGCCAGTGTCATTTATACAGGAATCAATGCATTTAAATTTCATGGTCCCAAAAATGTGTCAAAAATGTCCGATGTGTCCGCCATAATGTCGCAGTCACAATAAAAATCGCTGATCGCCGCCATTACTAATAAAAAAAAAATATTAATAAAAATGCTATAAAACTATCCCCTATCTTGTAAACGCTATAAATTCTGCGCAAACCAATCAATAATCGCTTTTTGCGATTTTTTTTTACCAAAAATATGTAGAAGAATACGTATCGGCCTAAACTGAGGAAAAAAAAATTATTTTTTATATATTTTTGGGGGATATTTATTATAGCATTTTTTTTCAAAATTGTCGCTCTTTTTTGTTTATAGCGCAAAAAATAAAAACCGCAGGGGCAATCAAATACCACCAAAAGAAAGCTCTATTTCTGGGGAAAAAAGGACGTCAATTTTGTTTGGGAGCCACGTCGCACGACCGCGCAATTGTCAGTTAAAGCGACGCAGTGCCGAATCGCAAAAAGGGGCCTGGTCCTTTGGCTGCAAATTGGTCCGGTCTGAAAGTGGTTAAGGACGAAGGCTGTCGTGGCAGTGACGGGATGTTGGCCTTTGCGGGTGAAGGAAGAAACCTCGGATACGGAAGTGTTCGGGACCGAACGGTGATATGGATGCCATTGGTGGTATTCCAGCTAACGTTGGCTTAGCCGGAATTTGGTTAACGGGTGCACTGCGGTCAGTGTTTTGGTTGTCTCCGAGCTAGCATGTCAGCTGGAGGCCTAATTTTAAGTTAAAGGTACCGCAGTGCCGATTTTGATCATGGGGCAAGTTTTTTTTTTTTCTGCAAAGACCAAAGCGTAATATGTCTGATGGTCGGTGGTTTTAAAAGAATATGTTTTAGGAAGTTATGTAAATTTTACTGAGTTGTTAATAAAAAATGGCTGCTACGGCTGGTTTTTACTCCAGCTTGGTGTGGTCTCCATTCATGGGTAAGGTAAAAGTAGGGCTGGGTATGGGTCTGGCAGAGAAAGGGTAATAATGTAGCATATGTTATACTATGTCATGTGGATAGAAACACCTGGTTGAGAGTGTGGTCAGAAGAGAATGACTGGTTGGAGCTGACAGAAAGGCCATGACACCCCAAATGAAAACTCTTTACAAGTGTAGAGAGCAGAAAGGATCTCGGAATGCACAGGCTGAACCTTGAAGTGGATGGGCTACAACAGGAGAAGACTACATTGGGTTCCACTTCTGTTATTCAGTCTGGATTTCTGCTGAGGCACACAAATGGTGGGCCAGTCATCAGATCTGAATCTAAAACCACTGTGATGTGGTAGAATGGGGGATTTCCCAGAGTGAATGTGCAGTTGACTATTTTGAGAGATTTTGTGTGATGCAATCATGTCAACATGTAGTAGAATCTCAAAGGAATGTTTGTGGTTGGTGGAATCCATGCTACAAAGAATTGAGGGAGGCCCTAACCATCAGTATAGTGTTCCTAATAAATTGCTCATTGGGTGTGCAATAAAAAAAATATAAAGCTTCTATAATGAACTCGACTCTTACCTTCATAAAATATATCTACGTCGCCCTCTACGCCATGGGGTGAACTTTGCCATATGCCGGTGGTGGTCATAACAACCTCTTCACAGATTGGCAAATCGTTCAGTGTCTTCCATTTACTGAACTTGTCCATTCCTTTTGACAGGATTACTTTTTTGGTTCCTTGCTTGGCACTCAGGTGCAGCTGGTGTCCATAGAGGGATAGATAACCCCTGCCGTCGCAGGACCAGGCCTGGTTCTTCCGGCCTTCGCACAGGTCAGTTTTCAGACTGGGCAGCTCTCGTGGCTTGATCACCGTTAGGCACCGTTTACTCTTTACATTGATAATGGATTTGGTGCCCGGTTCCCAGGTCCAGTATTGGTGGTCGGCGTTCACCTTACACTTGGCTAGAGAGACTCGCCCAGTGTCATCCGCTGCGTGAATACACTTCTCCAGTTGGACGTTTTTGATCATGAAGATTTGGCCCTGTGTGACTACAGATAAAAATAAATCATAATTATTTAAGGTATGGTTTGTATTCATACAAAAAATTATGTAATTTTAACAGGTGTGGGGAGCATAACAGGGGAAATCACAGTGGCTGCAGAGAAGACACAGGAACAATAGAACTATGGGGAAAAAATGTATTTAAGCATATCCAAACCCAAAACCGTAACATATTACTGCTTACCGACCCTTATCAGTGTTGGCTGCATTCCTTTCTTTTCAGACTTTTATTCCCTTTATTTTCACCTTGTGATCCTGCCAGTAACACACTTCCTGTCCCAGAGTGGCTACACTGACTACTTTACACACTTCCTGTCCCAGGGTGGCTACACTGACTACTTTACTACATCTATGGAGTAAGCCATGATTGTTACTTGTACTTGCCAGACTTCAAACATGTCAAGATCAACTGGGTTTTTCTTTACCGGTCAATGGTATATTGACATAAAGGAATTAAATAATGGAAATAAATAAAGGATGTTCATTGTTAGGTTTTACAAAAACTTTAAAGGGTCCGTCCAAAAATAATAATGGTGGTTGCTGGAAAGGGAAACTACCGTATATACTCTGGTATAAGCCGAGTTTTTCAGCACATTTTGTTGTGCAGAAAATGCCCTCCTCGGCTTAGGCTCCATTCACACTAGCGCGTTTTTTGATGCATTTTGCATTTAGCAGAAATGCAAGGAAAATTTTTAACATGGGTTCCTATGGAACATGTTCACATAAATGCATTTTTGTGCCTCTGCGTTTTTGGAAAGGGTCGGGGACTTTTTTTCATGCAAAATGCAGCATTTTGCATGTAATATAAGTCAATGGACCCGCATCCAAAACGCAAGTGCCGCGTTTTTACCGCGATTTGCGTTTTTTTTTTTTTTTTTACACTGTATATAGCTGGTTGCTAAGCAACCACAGTGTAAAAAAATAAAAATTAAAACGCAAAACGCGGCAAAATCACGGCAAGAACACGGTAAAAACGCGTGTCCAAAAACGCGGCAAGCACCGCAAACAGCACTGCAAAAACGCTCAAAAGCAAAATGAATAGATGTGAATCGAGCCTTATACTCGAGTCAAGCATTTTTCTGCTGCAGAAAATAATGACATTTTCCGAACGGACTTTGGGGCCCCGTATCTCGGGGCCACTTGGTGCTGCATGTTGTAGTACTAGTTCCACTGGCTTTGCACACCAAATTTGGGGTTCCTAGCACCAAGTGGCTCCGAGATACGGGGCCCCAAAGTCGGTCAACTGTGTCCATCTGCAGCAATGTCATTTCGGGACCCTTTGGGTCCAGAAACCCCAAATTTTGCCTGTAGCTAGGGAGCATCTAGGAACATTTAACTACTGAGTTTGAAGTTCGGGGGACCTATGGCTGCAAATGGGCACAATGAGGCTGCAAATGGGCACAGTGAGGCTAGAAATGGGCACTGTTGACCCTCTTTTCCACTTACAGTAGCTGCGCATTTCTCACCCTCGGCTTATACTCGAGTCAATATGTTTTCTCATTTTTTTGTGGTAAAATTAGGTGCCTCGGCTTATATTCGAGTCGGTTTATACTCGAGTATATACGGTACCTGACTGTCTCTTTAGCTCTCTGGAACTTTATTGGTGACATGACATCCATGCATTGAGTAAACAGATCTGTGCTCATTATGAGGGATTTTGACCCAAAGGTGGACAAAAACAAGCTGGGAATGAGAGCATTTCACTATTGAAATATTTAAGACAGAAAAAAAAACAGGGTATGGCTCAAAACTAAAATACTACCCTCAAACCTCATTTGAGGGCTGTTTTGTGAACAACAAACAGTTATAAAGAAATAAGGCTAATAGGAATAAAGCTGTTATTTTTTAAACAAAGACTCTCATGTAGGACAGCGACAATATTTAGAACAGGAAAGAAGGAAAGGAATGTACAGTGATGATGTCACAGCAGTTATAATAAAACTGGAATAACATTTTTAACACATATCCACAAATGGACTTTCCACCGGTCATCCACCCACACCAACATGTTTCGTCCAAATTGCTTAAAGTGGTTGTATACCCACTTTTTTAATTTTTACCTACAGGTAAACCTATAATAAGGCTTACCTGTAGGTAAAATGAATATCTCCTGAACCTGTATGGTTTAGGAGATATTCACTTTGCATGCATGCGCTGTGAATTCCAGACGCTGCCGGACCATGGCGGGAAGAAGACTCTTGCGCGTATGCATGGGAGTTACGTCATCACGGCTCCGGCCACTCATAGCGCCGGAGCCGCGAACCCAGAGGACACGCCCAGGGCAAAATGTCAGCTCCCTCAGCATGGACCGGCCTGTGATACGGGGACCTCGTTCTAAGGTAAGTATTTCATAATGAGCTGTATGCGGTGCATACTAGCTCATTATGCCTTTGCCTTTACAGGGGTTTTTTTTTCTGTGGGTATACAACCGCTTTAAAGTGGATGTAAACCCTCACATATACCCAGTGAAGTGAACAGCCTCAAATGATACACAGAGATGAAACAAATCCCCCTATATAAGTTTTTGTCACAAGTACTCACCCGGGCCGAGATGCTGAGAGCTGCTCCCCTTGCGACTAGGTGCACGATGCCCCTGGAGTGGGTACAGTAGGCACCGGGCACGCAGATGCACGGGTTGCCAGCAGGTGGTGTGCAGGTTGGGTGCAGAAGAGCTGAGGTCCGTGCAAAGGTGATGCAGCACTGGAAGTAAACACCCGGCAGGGCCAACACTGAGGAGAGGCACAGGACACAGTAAGCAAGCCAGGTCATACACAGGAAGGCAGTCCAAGGGTGCAGGTATCAGACAAAGGGGGAGAGGCAGAGGCAAAGTCCAGGAGGCAGGCCGAGGGTCAAACACTGGTAAGTAAACAGAAGGATATCCAAGAGGCAAGCCGAGGGTCAAACACTGGTAAGTAAGCAGAAGAATATCCAAGAGGCAAGCCGAGGGTCAAATACTGGTAAGTAAACAGAAGAATATCCAAGAGGCAAGCCGAGGGTCAAACAATGGTAAGTAAACAGAAGGATATCCAAGTGGCAAGCCGAGGGTCAAACAATGGTAAGTAAACAGAAGGATATCCAAGTGGCAAGCCGAGGGTCAAACACTGGTAAGGCAGAGGAATGTCCAAGAGGCAGGCCGAGGGTCAAACACAGGAGATAAGCAGCGGTAGTCAAGAGCAGTCCGGGTCAAACACTGGTAAGCAACAAGGAACAGGATACAGGAACAGGAAGCACAGGAACTCAGGAGCTGAGACAACAAACCAGCAATTCAGTGGTGTAAAGGAAGGCCTTTTATAGGGCAGGTAAGCGGTCAGGTGGGGTGCCTAGGCGTGCGCATGCGCACGAGCTTCCTGTCTGGATCGCAAACAGACGTGTGCCGCGCTGAATAGCAGAGAGCGCATACCCGAGGCCCGCGCACCCGCTGTCCCGCATACTCGTGTGCGCCGCTGTGTCGTTCTACCCCGCATGCGCATAGCAGAGAGCCGGCGCTGGAGCGCGGTGTTTCCCTGACAGTTTTATATGTATATCTGCTGTCTTCATTCATTCTTCTTCTTCTGTATATATCCTTTAGAAAGTGCTCTTCGTGTTAAAGTTTTTCTCTTCCTGGTTGCCACTGGGAGTAGATTATTGGCAGACAGCTGATTGGAGGAAAGGCACCCCCCCCCCATAGGCATAGGCAAAGGAAGGAAGGAATGTGCAGAGCTGTGCTCTTAGACAGTAAGCTGACTGCTAATCTTTTTATAGCAACCTCCCCCGACACATACTTCTCTCTCCCATCTCGGAGCACATGTGAGAACTTATCAGGCTGATAACAGAGCTACTGAGGAAGAGAAAGCCAAGGGACTTTGGAGAGAGATAAGAAAACACTACAGATAGATGTGCCCAGCTCAAATTTCATGAATCGGGTTTACATCCACTTTAACCAGTAGCTGACCGCCCACTGTCAAATGACGGCGGGACGGTGCAGCTACTGTTGCGGGCCGCCGTCATATCACAGCGCTCACTTTTTGGCCACTAGGGGGCGCGCGCGCACCCACGATTGCCCGGTAAGTGAGCAGGACGTGGATCGGTGTGTGTAAACACACCGATCCACGTCCTGTCAGAGGAGAGGAGACCGATGGTGTGTCACTTGTACATAGGGACACCGATCGGTCCCCCCCCCCAGTCAGTCCCCTCCCCCACAGTTAGAATCACTAAGATAGGGAACATATTAACCCCTGCAGCGCCCCTAGTGTTAACCCCTTCCCTGCCAGTCACATTTATACAGTAATCAATGCATTTTTATAGCACGGATCGCTGTATAAATGTGAATGGTCCCAAAAATGTGTCAAAAGTGTTCGATATGTCCGCCGCAATGTCGCAGTCATGATAAAAATCGCAGATCGCCGCCATTACTAGTAAAAAAAAAATAATAATAAAAAATGCTATAAATCTATCCCCTATTTTGAAGACGCTATAACTTTTGCGCAAACCAATCAATATAGCTTATTGCGATTTTTTTTTACCAAAAATATGTAGAAGAATACGTATCGGCCTAAACTGAGGAAAAAATTTGTTTAAAAAAAAAAAATTGGATATTAATTATAATAAAAAGTAAAAAATATTATGTTTTTTCAAACTTGTCCCTCTTCTTTTGTTTATAGCGCAAGAAATAAAAACCGCAGAGGTGATCAAATACCACCAAAATAAAGCTCTATCTGTGGGGAAAAAATGATAAAAATTTTATTTGGGTACAGCGTTGCATGACCGCGCCATTGTCATTTAAAATGCGACAGCGCTGAAAGCTGAAAAATGGCTTGGTCAGGAAGGGGGTTTTTGTGCCTGGTAGGCAAGTAGTTAATCATGGATTCTCCTTTGGGCAAAATGCATTGGAGAGGGTAGATGACAGGTGTCAAGTCACTTTGTGGATATGTCTTAACAGAATAAAACTTTTTAACTACTGTGCTGTCCTCCGGTGTGTAGCCCTTTCATTCCTTCCAGGATTTACTCTTGGGCTGGCACCTGATACAAGACAGCAGAGAGGGTGCCAGGGACAGTGAGGGAAAAAAGTATTTGATCCCCTGCTGATTTTGTACATTTGCCCACTGACAAAGAATTGATCAGTCTATAATTTTAATGGTCGGTTTATTTTAACAGTGAGGGACAGAATAACAACGAAAAAAATACTGAAAAAACACATTTTAAAAAAGTTATAAATTGATTCGCATTTTAATGAGTGACATAAGTAATCGACCCCTTCGCAAAACATGACTTAGTACTTGGTGGCAAAGCCCCGTCCATCGTCCCTTTGATGCGGTGAAGTTGTCCTGTCCCCTTAGCAGAAAAACACCCCCAAAGCATAATGTTTCCACCTCCATGTTTGATGGTGGGGATGGTGTTCTTGGGGGTCATAGGCAGCATTCCTCCTCCTCCACCAAACATGCCAGTAGAGTTGATGCCAAAGAGCTTAATTTTGGTCTCATCTGACCACAACACTTTCACCCAGCTCTCCTCTGCATCATTTAGATGTTCATTAGCAAACTTCAGATGGGGTCTGTACATGTGTTTTCTTGAGCGGTAGGACCTTGCAGGAGCTGCAGGATTTCAGTCCTCCACGATGTTGTGTGTTACCAATTGTTTTCTTGGTGACTATGGTCCCAGCTGAGATCATTGACCAGATTCTCCCGTGTAGTTCTGGGCTGATTCCTCACCGTTCTCATGATCATTGAAACTCCAGGAGGTGAGATCTTGCATGGAGCCCCAGACAGAGGGAGATTGACAGTCATTTTGTGCTTCTCCATTTGCGAAGAAAACTGCACCAACTGTTGTCACCAGGGGCGGACTGACCATTTGACCACTTGGGCACTGCCCAAGGGGCCCCGGGCCACTAGGGGGCCCCATCAGGGTTTCCAGCCTAAGTAAAACCAGGGACAGTATGTAAAAATCTGTTTTTTTTTTACATCTGTTTCTGAAATGTCCCTTACCGACATCCTTTTGGTCTAAAAATCCTGAGATTATAGCTGCCCCGCCTCTCCAGTACCTTCTCAGCCAATAGAAACATGTCTGTGTATACTGTGTGTACATGTATGTGTATACTGTGTGATTGTATACTGTGTGTGTGTGTGTGTATACTGTGTGGCCCCATAATCTCTGATTGCCTGGGGGCCCCATGAGTTGTCAGTCCGCCCCTGGTTGTCACCCTCCCACCAAGCTGCTTGTCGATGGTCTTGTAGCCCATTCCAGCCTTGTGTAGGTCTACAATCTTGTCCCCGACATCCTTGGACAGCTCTTTGGTCTTGGCCATGGTGGAGAGATTGGAATCTGATTGCTTCTGTGGACAGGTGTCTTTTATACAGGTACAGGGGGTCCCCGAGTTACGAACTCGTTAGGGACTGCCCGCCTGTACGGAAGTCGGAAATGTTCGTAAGTCGGCCGCGCATGCGCAGACCGACAAATACGGAGATTTCCGGACATTTCCGATGTTCCGTCTAATGCCGTTCTGCGCATGCGCGTCAAATTACGGACATTTCCGTCATTTTCCGAGGCTCCGTATGGCCGCGCATGCGCAGAACGGCCGAAAGACGGCGAAAAAGAGTGAAAAATGGCGGAGGGTCCCCGCAGCGCCCCGTTCGCAAGTAGGGGTTGTTCGTAGGTTGGGCGTTCGTAAGTCGGGGACCCCCTGTAATAGGCTGAGATTAGGAGCACTCCCTTTTAAGAGAGTGCTCCTAATCTCAGCTTGTTACCTGTATAGAAGACACCTGGGAGGCAGAAATCCTGCTGATTGATAGGGGATCAAATACTTTTTTCACTCATTAAAATGCAAATCAATTTATAACTTTTTTGAAATGTGTTTGTGTTGATATTTTTGTTGTTATTCTGTCTCTCCCTGTTAAAATAAACCGACCATTAAAATTATAGACTGATCATTTCTTTGTCAGTGGGCAAACGTACAAAATCATCAAATACTTCTTTCCCCTCACTGTAAGTATGAGTAAAGACCAAAATAATTTTATTCCATATCCACTTACATTAAAGATTCTTGCATACTGCATACAGGGCTGGTGCAATGTGCAGAATGAACAGGCAGCAATGTGGATGGAATGGAGGACAGCTGCCAGCACAAGCTCAGACCCGCCGCAGAGGGAGATAGACACTGGCCACGTCACAGGCTGTCAGAATGACACCTAATACAAACTGGAGTACCAAAGAGGAGTGAAGGCCTTTGAAGCAGCTTTATTGGCTTCAACATTTAGAATCATTTTATTAGGCTTGGCCCTTCTGATGATGCAGCACTGATACAATGTTGCAGTTTTTAGGGTCGTGGTGCTTACATAGTTCTGTCTCCGGGTTGAAATCCCTACAGAATATACATTGTGGGAGGCAAGCACATAAACAGGTACAAGTGGGGACGGGGAGAATTGTGCACCCATGCCACAGAGGCTGCCGGAGGTATATAGGCCCAAACACAGGGTATGGCAATAAGACGGAACTTTCCATTTTCAGCGACACCGGGCCAACACTTGTTTAACTCTTTCCGTGGCTCTTTCCTTCTTTTCCAAACATAAGGATAACTAATCATTAATACACTTCTCTATCTCCATGCAGCATTTCTAAGTTGGTGGCGCGTAGCGTGCACTGGACTCCACCAGCTCAGAAGCTTGTCATATACTCCCAGTGACGTTGCCAGAGACTCCGCATGGCACCACATCCATCGCCCTTCTCCACCCTGCTAATAGCTGGGGATTTCTGGAGACTCCACAAGGCACCGTATTCATCGCCCTTCTCCACCCCGCTAATAGCTGGGATTGCCGGAGACTCCACATGGCACCACATCCATCATCCTTCTCCACCCCACTAATATTTGGGGACTGCCAGAGACTCAGCATGGCACCACATCCATCGCCCTTCTCCACCCCGCTAATAGCTGGGATTGCCGGAGACTCCACATGGCACCACATCCATCGCCCTTCTCCACCCCGCTAATATCTGGGGACTGCCAGAGACTCAGCATGGCAGCACATCCATCGCCCTTCTCCACCCCGCTAATAGCTGGGATTGCCGGAGACTCCACATGGCACCACATCCATCGCCCTTCTCCACCCCGCTAATATCTGGGGACTGCCAGAGACTCAGCATGGCACCACATCCATGGCCCTTCTCCACCCCGCTAATAGCTGGGGACTGCTGGAGACTCCACATGGCACCGCATCCATCGCCCGTCTCTACCCCGCTAATATCTGGGGACTGCCGGAGACTCCACATGGCACCACATCCATTGTCCTCCACCCCGCTAATAGCTGGGATTGCCGGAGACTTCACATGGCACCGCATACATCGCCCTTCTCCACCCCGCTAATATCTGGGGACTGCTGGAGAATCCACATGGCACCGCATCCATCGCTCTTCTCCACCCCGCTAATATCTGGGGACTGCCAGAGACTCAGCATGGCACCACATCCATCGTCCTTCTTCACCCTGCTAATAGTTGGGGATTTCTGGAGACTCCACATGGCACCGCATCCATCACCCTTCTCCACCCCGCTAATAGTTGGGGATTTCTGGAGACTCCACAAGGCACCGTATCCATCGCCCTTCTCCACCTCAATAATAGCTGGGGACTGCCGGAGACTTCACATGGCACCGCATCCATCACCCTTCTCCACCCCGCTAATAGCTGGGATTGCCGGAGACTCCACATGGCACCACATCCATCGCCCCTTCTCCACCCCGCTAATATCTGGGACTTGCAGGAGACTCCACATGGCATCACATCCATCGCCCTTCTCCACCCCGCTAATAGCTGGGATTGCCGGAGACTCCACATGGCACCACATCCATCGCCCTTCTCCACCCAGCTAATATCTGGGGACTGTTGGAGAATCCACATGGCACCGCATCCATCGTCCTTCTCCACCCCGCTAATAGCTGGGATTGCCAGAGACTCAGCATGGCACCACATCCATCGTCCTTCTCCACCCCGCTAATATCTGGGGACTGCTGGAGACTGCACATGGCAACACACCCATCGTCCTTCTCCACCCCGCTAATATCTGGGGACTGCTAGAGACTTCACATGGCACCACATCCATCACCCTTCTCCACCCCGCTAATATCTGGGGACTGCTGGAGACTCCACACGGCACCACATCCATTGCCCTTCTCCACCCCGCTAACAGCTGGGATTGCCGGAGACTCCACATGGCACCACATCCATCGCCCTTCTCCACCCTGCTAATATCTGGGGACTGCTAGAGACTACACATGGCACCACATCCATCGTCCTTCTCCACCCCACTAATAGCTGGGGACTGCTGGAGACTCCACATGGCACCACACCCATCGTCCTTCTCCACCCCGCTAATATCTGGGGACTGCTAGAGACTCCACATGGCACCACATCCATCGCCCTTCTCCCCCCCGCTAATATCTGGGGACTGCTGGAGACTCCACATGGCACCACATCCATCGCCCTACTCCACCCCGCTAATATCTGGGGACTGCTGGAGACTCCACATGGCACCACACCCATCGTCCTTCTCCACCCCGCTAATATCTGGGGACTGCTAGAGACTCCACATGGCACCACACCCATCGTCCTTCTCCACCCCGCTAATATCTGGGGACTGCTAGAGACTCCACATGGCACCACATCCATCGCCCTACTCCACCCCGCTAATATCTGGGGACTGCTGGAGACTCCACATGGCACCACATCCATCGCCCTTCTCCACCCCGCTAATATCTGGGGACTGCTGGAGACTCCACATGGCACCACATCCATCGCCCTTCTCCACCCCGCTAATATCTGGGGACTGCCAGAGACTCAGCATGGCACCACATCCATCGCCCTTCTCCACCCCGCTAATATCTGGGGACTGCCGGAGACTCCACATGTCCTCCAGGGCACAGCTTGTCGAAAAACCAGGCATTGATCGTGGACACTTTATCCAAGGTAAGACTTCAACCATCACCCTTAGGAGAAAAAAGGAATGTGGCCTCTGGCTCTGAGCAAAAATTAATGGGAGTGGGGTCCTATAGGATTGGAGAGGAGGCGGGGTTAACCCATAAGTATGCTGCCATGGAGTCTGTCAGGAAATATTATTTTTGGGGGGACTGACCCCTTTAACAGTTACATGGAGATTCTGGCAGGTGGATTTACTGTAGTTCTTGTACCAGAACAATAGAAGGTTTATGGGGAGGATATCCAGCATAGAGATCTGGGTTCAGCCTCGTGGTAGTTATGGTAGGAGATGTCTTTCTGGCCAGATCACCAGGTGACAACAGAGGGAAAAAAAGACAAAGAAAATGAATGCAGCATCTAATGATTGGTAACATACCCCCCAACTGTCCCTGATCCTGCGGGACCTTCCCATGATTCGAGGTAAGTCCCAGGGTCCTGCGTATCTGGGCTGAAGTCCCGGAGCCAGTGGCTCCGTACCCCCCCCCCCCCCAATTAAAAGAAAGGGAGCAGTCTGGAATGCAGGGGACATGGACGGACTGAGCCACTGTAGCGCTGGCTCCGGCTCCGCCTCCACCTGTCCTGACTCTACTTCTTGTCACTGATTGCTATAGCCGCTTGGCAGCCCGGCCGGACAGGAAAGGGGGTGGGGACGAGCAAGCAACCCCCCTCCTGAACCATACCAGAGAGGAGGGGGGAATTGGTGAGAGAGCTGGGGGGGGGGGCATTAGTAAGAGAGGAGGTGGGAGTTGGTGAGAAAGCTGGAGGGGCATTAGTAAGAGAGGAGGGGGGAATTGGTGAGAGAGCTGGGGGGTATTACTAAGAGAGGAGGGGGGCACTGGTGAGAGCTGGGGGGCATTGCTAAGAGAAGAGGGGGGCATTGGTGAGAGAGCTGGGGGGGAGGGATTGGTGAGAGAGCTGGGGGGGGCATTAGTAAGAGAGGAGGGGGGAGTTGGTGAGAAAGCTGGGGGGGCATTAGTAAGAGAGGAGGGGGGCACTGGTGAGAGCTGGGGGGCATTGCTAAGAGAAGAGGGGGGCATTGGTGAGAGAGCTGGGGGGGGGATTGGTGAGAGAGCTGGGGGAACATTTGTGAGAGAGCAGGGTTTTGTTTAACTACCCTCGTAAGCCCCTCCCACCATTAAGACGTTGTCCACACGCACATTTTGCCAATTAGGCACGCCCATTTGACCCCCTCGTTTGTCCCTCATTCTGAAGTTCAAAAGTTGGGAGGTATGTTGGTAAGGTGCAATATATTTTTTGGTTTTGGGTTTAATACTGCTTTAAAGTACAGTATATGTAAACATAATCATTAAAAGCTTGTAGAAGCTTTAACATGTTAATGTCATTTCAAAAATCATCTTCTGCATTATTATTTTATTTATTTTTTTATTTTTTGCTAATTCTTTTTATTGAATTTAGAATCTTCTGCATTTTTAAATCAACGTCTTTTGTTAACATAATCCCTGATTATCCCGGCATGAGCTCCTTGTCAAGGCACTTCCTAGTATAATGTGACAGGGCTTTGTCCCATAACATAACTGTGCTGTCATCCTGTCACATGGGCATCCAATAGAGACTGGCATTTGAACACTCATTACTAAGGCATTGTCTACTGTTATCATCAGGAAACCCGCTCTGACAAAAGACATGCAGCTATCATGGGAGGGCATGTAGACAGGAATTGACTGCAAAAAAAATAAAAAATCCCTGGAGATCAACATTACAGCTATATAACTAGGGATGA
Organism: Lithobates sylvaticus; assembly: GCA_028564925.1. Classification (NCBI taxonomy): domain Eukaryota; kingdom Metazoa; phylum Chordata; class Amphibia; order Anura; family Ranidae; genus Lithobates; species Lithobates sylvaticus. Next base: position 32,925,594 of record CM053026.1, on the reverse strand, counting down.
GAAATGGGGAAAGCGCCCCATATTTTCTCTAATAGAATAATTGGTATATAGTTAGCACCATCTAGTGGGCAAAATACAGTATAGGTTTCTGAAATACCCCAAGAAGAAATACTGTGTACTGCATTTCAGCCACTGGATAGAGCTGACCATATGGGAATGAATCCACACATCTTTTGGAGTTGCGAAAAGATCACTTACATCTGGAATCAATTAGAAAAATTTACCTCTGAAATATCAGAAAAAAATATTTTGTTAACCTTACACAACTGTCTTCTCTTCTCCCCCATTGTGAGTCTCTCTACCCACAATATGAGGCTTATACACACTATATGTGTAGCAATCCACTGGCTTATTGCATTTCACTGGAAATCACCAACTGTCCCACTAGTACACCTCAAAACGAGAATTAGTAACATAAACTTGATGGAAAAAATTGATCATAATGTTCAAAACACAAACCATATTTACAAGAAAAAATGGGATCCCTGGTTCGAACATAACAACGAATTTTTTAACGCAGAATAATATACCCTTCCATTACCAGTAGATTAAGGATGTGTATAAATCTCTATTACAAAGACCATAATGTCTGCCTTTATTTTTCCTGTATAACAAAATCTACTACTACATCATATGTATGTTATATTGTCTATATTTATATTTGACACCCTGTAATTCTTATATTACTTAATGCCATGTCGGTTTTGTACCAATTTTTGCACCAAATAAAAAAGTTTGTCAACAAAAAAAAGAAAAAAATACAGGGAAATGTTGGCCAGCTTGCATGCATGCTTCTGACATTCAACCAGAAAATGTTTTATAAATAGACCCCTTCATTTTTATCCAGGTAATAAAATGCAGTAGCGTACAGACCTCCACCCAAACATGATGTAATATATAAAATCACGCATTAAAAAAATAAATATAAAAAATAAAAAATGTAAAGCAAGTGTTAAAGTTCCAGGTCTGAGGTTTTCACCCTTCTCCATGCATGTCATCCATAAGGGATGGGCCATTCTGCGGTCAGCATGCTGCAATAAGAGGGTTATACTAATAAGAGGAAGAGAGAGAAGAATGGAAATAAGCAAAAGCAGTGTGGGGGGGGGGGGGCTCAACCCCATGATAGAGAAAGACCATGGATGGTGGCAGTAAGAGATTCACTACCCAGATAGTTATGTATAGAAGGGTATCATCCCCCTAGGTTGCCACATGCAGATCAGTTGCTTTACTACAATGTTAAATTATATTGTATACTCATGTACATGTTACCTTATTATTATTATTATTCATGTATCTTTATTATCATTATTGTACATGTACTGTATCTATTTTATTATTGTTGTTGTATATGCATATTATTATTAATAATGTACAAGTACAGTATCTGTATCTTTCTTATTATTTTATTATTGTTTGTTATATATGCATTTTATTATTATTAATAATGTACAAGTACAGTATCTGTATCTTTCTTATTATTGTGGTACACTGGTTCACACTCCACTAAGAGGGAGAAAAATTAATGCATAACCAGGCTCAAGAATGGAGCAAGGTGCCAAATCAAGGGCTGGGTAAAGCATAGAGTCCAAAGATGATGGACTGCATCAAAACTCATTGCCTTACCCAGAAGAGCTAGTTGGTCCATCTCCACTGTACCCATCCAGGTGGAAGGACGTGTGGAAGGAGTGTACACGAAAGTTCTCCTAGACACTGGAGGCCCAAGTGACCCTATGGCTACAGGGGACTCTTTCTATGACAGATACCTGAGTCATCCTGCCCATACAGAAGATAGAAGAGTTTGGAGATAAGGGGATTGGGAACTCAGAGTTTCCCCTATGACTGGATACTTACCCTACGGCTGACGTTTGACCCATTCCGTAGCTGGGAAGTCTGGAAGTGTTTGCCACCTTAGCACGTGGTGTGTCCCGCCCACCAGGAACCAGCGAGGTCCCTGATCATAGGGAGGACCGAACACGGACCTAGGTCTCAGAAGGCTTCTGACCCCCCTGGTGAAGAAAAGAAAGAGAATCTTTCAATCTCCAAGATCCATTTTCCCCATGCTGAAGGCCAGCCTTCCAGCGGTGGTCCTAGAGCAGGAAGCCCAAGTCGAGGGGATAGGAAGGGGTATGGCGATTGGAAAAGAAGGGGAGCAGTGTTACAGCTGGAGAGGTTGACCTGCATGAGAGGCCACGGTGAATGATTGAAACTTACTTGGGAGCAGCCTGGACCCATTTGTAATGCTGGGCCAGAACCAATGGAGGGTTCACTCAGGTATCTGGAAGTGATACCAGAATGTTAATTCTCATTGAAAGGGATCTGAAAGAAAGCAGGAGGAAGGAGTCCCTGTCAGTGTGGATGAAACCCACGAAAGCTGGCCCGTTGAGTGATCCCTGCCAGGATGCGTATAGGACAGCGAGGGTGAAATAGGTTCCGGCTTTCTATCCTCTCATGAGTCTTCCCATGATGTACAAGTACAGTATCTGTATCTTTCTTATTATTGTGGTACACTGTATCTTATTAATATTATTCTTGCAACTCTATTATTTTTTTTATTATTATTATTATTATTGCTGTTATTGTGTTATTATTGTACCTGTATTTTTATTATTATAATAGTACATGTAACTGTATTAATATATATGTATTGTATTTTTAATATTGTACATGTATCTTTTTTATTATTATTATTGCACATGTATCTTTTTTTATGATATTTGTAAATGTACTATTATTATTATTATTGTACATGAATCTTTTTTTTTTTTTGTTATTATTATTGTACATGTATCTTTTATTATTTTTATTATTATTGTATATTATCGTACTTAAACATGTACAATTATTATGATTGTACATGTATCTTTTTTTTGTTATTATTATTGTACGTGTATCTTTTATTATTATTGTACTAATATCTTTATTATCATACTTGTACCATTATTATTGTTGTACATTTATCTTTTTTTGTTATTATTATTGTATATGTATCGTTTATTATTATCATCATTAATGTACTTTATTGTCATACTTGTACATGTACCATTATTAATATTGTGCGTTTATATATATATTTTTGTTATTATTATTATTATTGTACAGGTATATTTTATTATTATCAATGTACTTGTATCTTTATTATCATACTTGTACATGTACCATTATTATTGTTGTACATCTTTTTTTTGTTATTATTATTGTATATGTATCTTTTATTATTATTATCATTAATGTACTTTATTGTCATACTTGTACATGTAACATTATTATTATTGTACATTTATATATATTTTTTTTGTTACTATTATTATTGTACATGTATATTTTATTATTATCAATGTACTTGTATCTTTATTATCATATTTGTACATGTACCATTATTATTGTTGTCTTTTATCTTTTATCTTTTGTTATTATTGTATATGTGTCTTTTATTATTATCATTAATGTACTTTATTGTCATACTTGTACGTGTACCATTATTATTATTGCACATGAATCATTTTGTAACAATATTATTATTATGATGATGAAGATTATTTCTCCTATTTATATTATCTTCTTCTTATTTTTTTTTTATCCTTATTTCTTCAACACTTATCAAAAGTTAAAAAAAAAAAAATCACTTAGTTGGAGTAAAATCTGTGAAAGATGAATTTTTGGTTGCTTGTTCTTTACTATTATTTGCTGCTCAGCTCATTCAGTGAGCTAATTATTCAGCTAATTAAAAAAGAGTGAAAAGCAAACTTTAAAATACAGTCATACAAAACAACCGATCAACCAATCAGAATTGATTTTTTTCAATTAACTGTTTTCTGCTGTCTAGTGTAGTAACATACTACAAATAGAAATATCTGGATACATTTTGCAAAGAGGTTTTACCAGCATATTTACATGAACAAATGACATTGTTGATTACAGAAAAGGGCACTTACCTTGCAGGAGGACACAGAAGGCCAGAGCGGCTGGGCCTAAACTGTACATTTTAATTAAAAATGTATTTTTATTTTTTTACAGGGTTCCCTTTTTTTGAAAATGAGTAGCAGGTTCTGTTTCAGGCTCGGAGTGATCAGTGTAGAGATGGGGGGTCTATTCCTTTTCGGAGGTGGGGGGGCGTGCACGAATGGCAAGTAAAAAATCGCCAACAAAGTGCGGAAAAGCCAAAGAGAAGAAAGTTAGGAGTTTCTCCTTTGTGAGCCGGCTGCAGTCTGCCTGTGAGGGGAGAATGTTAATCAGGCCTTGTGTCCCCTCTTCTCCTCCTCCTCCTCCTTCCCCTCCTCACTTCACAGCACAATACATCTGAGATCAAGCCCAATGCACTTTACTTATCCTGAAAACAACATCCTCCAATGGGCATTTTTCCCCGAGTACATTCCTTCTTTTTTTTTTTTTATAAAAGCATCAGATACAAAAAAATGACCATAGTAAAATCATTCAATGCATGTAGATTAGGGGGGTCCGGGAAATAGTAGGAGAGATCAGATCCCATGGTAATGACTTCTCTGGAAGGGAACAATGGATGTATGCTTCAATGAGTTCAATGAGTTCAGGCAGTTAACATGGCAGCAACCCTCCATCTATCTATCTATCTATCTATCTATCTATCTATCTATCCCTCATTCTCTATCTATCTATCTATCTATCTATCTATCTATCTATCTATCTATCTATCTATCTATCTATCTATCTATCTATCTATCTATCTATCCCTCATTCTCTATCATCTATCTATCTATCTATCTATCTATCTATCTATCTATCTATCTATCTATCTATCTATCTATCCCCTATGCTTTGTCTGTCTATCTATCTTTATCTATCTATCTATCTATCATTCCTCATCTATCTATCTATCTATCTATCTATCTATCTATCTATCTATCTACCCCTCATTCTCTATCTATCTATATTTATCTATATATCTATCCCTCATTCCCTATCTATTTATCTATATATCTATCCCTCCTTCTCTATCTACCTATCTCCAGGGGCGTAACTATAGGGGGTGCAGCAGTCGCGAGCGCAACCGGGCCCTGTGCTGCAAGGGGCCCATGCTGCCCCCTCTACATATGGACGGTGGCAGCATAGGCGGCTAGGCACCGGGCGCACGGGTGGCTGGAGGTGACTAGCAGAGCTCCATGCTCGACTACCGCACTGGCTGCTCTTTAGTTGTGCATTCCCCACACAACCTGTGTCCTCTGCCGCTCCTCTGGGTCCCCCTCTCCTGCTCCATGCAGTGCTGCTCAGTCTGGTGTCTGTCCTCCCCTCTGGTGTCTGTCCTCCCCTCCCTCCCGGGAGAAGCACTGCATGCTTCTCCCGGGCAAACAAACTTTAAGCACACAGATGCAGTGCAGCCCTATGAGAGCCGGCTCCCCAAAGGACCCCATTTTCCCTGGGAACAGGACCCACTTCTCCCCAGAGGACAGGGACCCCATTTCCCTTGGGGACAAGGCCCCCTTCTCACCTGAGGACAAGGACCCCATCTCCCCTAAGGTCAGGGACCCCATCTCTCCCCTGAGGACAGGGCCCACTTCCCCCAAGAAGACAGGGACCCCATTTTCCTTAGGGACAGGGATTCCTACTTACGTGGGGACAGGGACCCCATCTCCCCTAAGGACAAGGACCCAATCTCTCCTGGGGACAGGGCCCACTTCTCCCCAGAGGACAGGGTCCCAATTTCCCTTTCCCTTCTTCCTCTTTGTCTCAAAGGTGTAACATTATAGGTCTGTTTAGACCTCTGATATCTCACCAAAGTCCCCCAATGGGACTCATAAAAAATTGTAAAAAATAATAAAAAAAAACTGCTGATACCAGTGGTGGAACTACAGGGCTCACAAAAGTCGTACCTGTGACCGAGCACTGGAGTTCCACCACCGGACTCGGAAGGAAGGGCCTTGGCTGGGGTTCAGGGGGGCCCTTCATGGTTTCTTGCACCGGGGGCCCTGAAGGTTCTAGTTACGCCACTGCCTATCTCTCTTGCTCTATCTATCTATTGTGCTCTATCTATCTATCTTTATTTATCTATCTATATATCCCTCATGCTCTCTATCTATCTATCTATCTATCTATCTATCTATCTATCTATCTACCTATCCCTCATTCTCTATATATTTATCTACCTATCTCTCTTGCTCTATCTATCTATCTATCTATCTATCTATCTATCTATCTATCTATCTATCTATCTATTGTGCTTTATCTATCTATCTATCTATCTATCTATCTATCTATCTATCTATCTATCTATCTACCCCTCACTATCTATCTATCTATCTATCTATCTATCTATCTATCTATCTATCTATCTATCTATCTATCCCTCATTCTCTATCTATCTACCTATTCCTCTTGCTCGCTCTGTCTATCATGCTCTATCTATCTATCTATCTATCTATCTATCTATCTATATATATATATATATATATATATATATATATATATATATATATATATATCCATCATTCTCTATCTATCCCTCATTCTCTATCTATCTATCTATCTATCTATCTATCTATCTATCTATCTATCTATCTATCTATCTATCTCTCCCTCATTCTCTATCATATATCTATCAGCACAGTGGTGTAGTGGTTAGCACTTTCACCTAGCATCAATAGGGTCGCTGTTTTAAATCCTGACCACAACACCATCTGCCTGGAGTTTGCATGTTCTCCCTGTGCCTGCGTGGGTTTCCTCCGGGTAGATATATCTATCTATCTATCCCCGTGCTCTGTCTGTCTATCTATATATCTATCCCTCATTCTCCCTCACATCTCTATCAGCACAGTGGTGTAGTGGTTAGCCCTTTCACCTAGCGGCAATAGGGTCGCTGGTTCAAATCCCAACCACAACATCATCTGCCTGGAGTTTGCATGTTCTCCCTGTGCCTGTGTGAGTTTCCTCCCACCCTCCAAAGACATGCTGGTAGGTTAATTAGATCCTGTCTATACCACAGATGGACACCAGCAGCAAAAGTGATTCAGTTTGCATAGGTAGCGCTATACAAGTCATTCATTCATTTTATCTATTTATTTATCTATATATCTATCACTCATTCTCTATCTATCTATATTTATCTATATATCTATCCCTCATTCCCTATCTATTTATCTATATATCTATCCCTCCTTCTCTATCTACCTATCTCTCTTGCTCTATCTATCTATTGTGCTCTATCTATCTATCTTTATTTATCTATCTATATATCCCTCATGCTCTATCTATATCTATCTATCTATCTATCTATCTATCTATCTATCTATCTATCTATCTATCTATCTATCTACCTACCTATCCCTCATTCTCTATCTATTTATCTACCTATCTATCTTGCTCTATCTATCTATCTATCTATCTATCTATCTATCTATCTATCTATCTATCTATCCTTCACTTATATCTCTCTATCTATTCATATTGTGTTCATATTTTTAGAACATTTACTGGCAGGGGGTATGGACACTTCCAGGAATTTCAACCTCCAAAGGGTCTTTGAGGTAGTTTGCAGAGAACAATAAGTCATTATGATTGTTTGAAAACTTTAGAATGTCCCAAAAGGAAACCCCATTATTTGTTTTGGAAACATATAAAATCTACATAAAAGGGCACTAGTAGATTCTGGGTCTGCAAGGCAACTTTGCTCATAACAGGAAAGTGTTATCCAATATTGCAAACGTCTCAACATTCATGAAAGCGTTATGAATAATACCTGTAATGCTTGTAATTTGTGGGTAGTAGTTCCTGAGTTTCCTTTTGCCAGGCAGATGTAGTATTCCCTAACATTTGATCGTAACAGAATAATTGCTTATAAAACATTTGACCATGAGAATAAAAAAATCACCAATAGAGAAAATAGCCTAAAGCAGCCTTGCTCAACCTGTTCAACACAGAGGAACCCTTGAAATAACTTTTCGATCTCAGGGAACCCCTGCTAAAAATGACTATATCTGCAACTCATGATGCATTAGTGTGATGGTCAGTGGGAAGAACGCTCCTTACATTGGTGGTCATTGGGAAGAATTGCTCCCTTACAGATGGCTAAAAAGATCAACGGTGTCAGAGAGAACTTATCTGAGAGGCAGAAATTGCCAATTGCTCAAGGAACCCCTGGCAACCTCTGGAGGAACCCTAAGGTTCCATGGAACCCCGGTTGAGAAACCCTGGTCTAAAGCATCAAACTTTTGTCCGAAGGGCGTGAGCCAGGAACTTCTCTTGCATACTAAAGGCACACAATTGTCGGCCAACAAACACAAGCGTAGTGATGTACTACGTGGAATTTAATAGACATGTGCACTGCCAAAAAATGTGTTCATTTTCGTTTTCGTTTCATTCGTTTTTTTTTTGTTTTCTGTTTTTCGGGTCATTCGTTATGATCACAATTAATACATTTTTTAATTTGTAAATTCGTCTATTCGTACATTCACACATTCGTAAATGCGTGCATTCGTAAATTCGTACATTCGTAAATGAGAAAATTGGGAAATTGGGAAATTTGAAAATCCGAAAACCCAAAAATGAGAAAATCTGAAATAGTAACTAACTATTAAATTATAGGTATTGTAATTTCCTTTCAAATTTGACTGTTAGTGAACGTAACAAATTTATCTGAGGTTACGAATTATCCGAAATAACGAACGCCGCATCTAAACAAATGGAACGGATCAAATGAATAATATATAATAATAATAAAAAGTTTTTATTATTATTATTGTTATTTATTATTATTAATTCATTACGTTCCATTTGTTTAGATGCGGCATTCGTTATTTGGGATAATTTGTAACTTAAGATAAATTTGTATTTGTTACGTTCACTAACAGCCAAATTTAAAAAGGAAATTACAATACCAATAATTTAATAGTTAGTAATAGTTAAGTTATTATTAGTTAATTATAAATTCAGATTTCCAAATTTCTGAATTTCCGAATTTATGAATGTACGAATTTGTGAATGTACGAATTTATAAATGTACGGATTTATGAATGTACGAATTTGCGAATGTACGAAATTACGAATGTGCAAATGTACGAATTTACAAATGTGCAAATGTACGAATTTACGAATGTACGAATTTGCAAATATACGAATTTGCGAATGTACGAATTTACGAATGTGCAAATGTACAAATTTACGAATGTGCAAATGTACAAATTTATGAATGTGCAAATGTACAAATTTACGAATGTGCAAATGTACAAATTTACGAATATTAGAATTTACGACTATTCTGAAGAATTTGTTAAACAGATTTTCGTTAATTCGGATATTTATGAATTAACTAATTTGTCGAAATTCGTTAAGAAACGAATTGGGAACAAAACAAATTGCACATGTCTAGAATTTAAGCTCTTGAGCGCCACCCTTTGGGCACCTTCTGCTAATGTTGTGTTTGGTGAGCATTGATTCTGAGCATGCGTGTTTGTACTTTGGACTTTTGTGTGGCGGACTTGTGAACAGACGATAGGAAAATCTGACAACAGACCATTGTCCGGCGAAAATTTACTAGCCTGCCATCCAACATTTGGCGGAAAGTTGGCCACCAATTTTCTGATGGAGTGTACTAAAGGTCGGATTTTAGGCAAACAGTCTGTCATCACACAATTCCCTGCCGAAAATACGATTGTGTGTACGAGGCTTAACACTATAGACTAAGATCTAAGATCTGTGTACAGTCTATGGAGATTCCTGTGTGAACAGACAAATAAACCTGCAGGTGTGTGACAGCTCCCTCATGGTTGTTAGGAAGCCTCAACCCGGGACATTTAGTTGTCAGCTGTGAATTGCCGACTGACAGCTCCCTAACTAGCAGAAGTAAGCTGTCACATTTAGCAGTGGTATTGTAATAATACCACTGCTAAATGTTTCACTTCACATTGCAGCTTTGCATGGCTGGACACCCATTCGTTCAACCATTTGCACAGGACTCTCCATAAACTATATATAGCGCTTATGCCTCCCTCACATTATTTCCCCTACTGGTCGAATGCTTTTAGCCTATAGAAGTGATGGGGAACCTTGGCACCCCAGATGTTTTGGAACATTTCCCATGATGCTCATGCAGTGTAGCTGAGCATCATGGGAAATGTAGTTCCAAAACATCTGGGATGGCAAGGTTGGCCATCACTGGCCTATAGTATTAGGCTGGTCCATGACAAATACAAGCCGGCAGCCTTCCTTTATAGCTTTGTCTGAAAAGCATTAGCCTTTATGGATTTTTCTGTTGCTGTAATGCTCAAATAAAAGTTTTCTATTTAAGAAGCTGTCAAGCTGCCGGATTGTTTTTGTCATGGACCTGCAGCGAACACTTTCAGCCAGAGCGCCGATACTCTGCTTATATATCTGCACTATATCGCAGGAGATCTTGGGTGAGTTCCTATGTTATAGTGTTATGCCCCGTACACACGAGCGGAATTTCCGTCTGAAAAATCTTGGATGTTTTTTCCGACGGAATTCCGCTCAAGCTTGGCTTGCATACACACGGTCACACAAAAGTTTGCTGAACTTTCGACCGTCAAGAGCGCGGTGATGAAACAACTCTACGACGAGCCGAGAAAATTAAGTTCAATGCTTCCGAGCATGCGTCAAATTGTTTCCGAGCATGCGTAGGAATTTTGAGCGTCGGAATTGGTACAGACGATCGGAATTTCAGATCGAAACTTTTTCCGACCGAAAAATCCTGCTCTCAATCTTTTGCTGGCAGGAATTCGGCCAGCAAAAGTCCGATGAAGCATACACGTGGTTGCATTTTCTGACCAAAAGCTCTCATCGGTCTTTTGCTGGCGGAATTTCCGATCGTGACATTAGGCTATTTGCGCTCTAGGTGAATGCTAACTCCCCTAGACAAAACTTCTTATGCCCCGTACACACGGTCGGAAATTCCGACCACAAAATCCGTCAGATTTTTTCCGACGGATTTTGTCTGACACTGGTGTTGCATACACACGGTCGGACAAAGTTGTCGGAAAATCCGATCGTGGTGACGTCATTGCGTACAACGGGACTACGTAGAGGCTAGTAGCCAATAGCTTTGGTCTTGTAATTTGATCTGAGCATGCGTGGCACTTTGTCCGTCGGAATTCGCTACACACGATTGGAAAAAGTCCGACAGGACTTTGTTGTCGGAAAATTTGAGAGCAGGATCTCAAACTTTTTCCGTCGGAAATTCCGACGGAAAAAGTCCGATGGAGCCCACACACGGTCGGAATTTCCGACAACATGGTCCGATAGGACATTTTCCGTCAGAAAATCCGACCGTGTGTACGGGGCATTAGGGCTATTTTTTATTAGGATTGAATGTTGGGGAATGTTACATTTACTTGGCAAAAGACAACAAGGGAAATATTACACCCATATTACCATACATTCCAGGTATTATTCATTGTGCTTTTACGAATGTTGAGCCACTCACAAGGCAAATTTATTAGACATAGACCCTGTAGACCTTAATATCATTTACAAGCATTGATTGACCTGCTCTGAATTACAAGTACAATTAATGTGCAGCAATTCTAAGCAGAACACGGGCCTGAATATGTAATGAGCAAATATGGCTGCCCACAGGTATATATATATATATAAATTATAATCTATACACAGAAACCTGAAAACTGGGCTTTAAGTAGGACCTGAACTGTGGAAGATGTTTCCCCAAAAGAAAGACAGTTGCCTGGTAAAGGAAGAGTCAGTTGCCTGTGGTCTCCTTTAAGTCTTATGGAATATTAATTCTACAGAGTTCCTACAAGGTTAAAGTAAATTTGTAAAAATATGGCAATGGTGGTTAGTTTCCAACTTGCCTAAGAAGTCAGCTGAGTATATTAATGGTAATATGGAAAGTTAATTTTGAGATAGAATCCTGGAAGGAAATAACTAAATCTGAATATATTTAGGGTAGGAATGTGTTGGAGGGGTCTGAGTAACGATTGAAATATAGTTTGGTAAACGCAGTTATGGAGGGTTTTTGTTTTTGTTGTTGTTCTATTGATGTTGGGTGGGATATGGGATGGTAATGATTTAAAAGTTCTATGTTTTTTTGTTGTATTTTGAAAAAATGTAATAAAAATTATTTGATTGAAAAAAAAAAAGGGTAACTCCACTTTCGTGGGAACAAAAAATAGCAAAAAATAAATAAATAAATATACACCCCAGACAATATCTTAGCAGATGAAGCACGTCGGGTCTAGCCTACTGTTCCCATTGCGTCACCTTATTGGATCGATAAGCGCTTATTTTACTTCAGAAAATGTGAGTGTAACTATAAATTTTTTATAAATAATTTTTTTTATGTGGATTCACGCTATGTGCGCTTTTTTATTCCTTTTTGGCCATTCATGCATGAGTCCACGCCACGATATATATCCTTGGAGCCTCTCTTCCTTTGTTGACTGTGGCCATAGTGAGGAGAGCGAGATCGTCATTTATCCAATTGTTTGATCGTCCATATCCACAGAGGTGCTTTGCTCATTGGTGTGTAACCACTGACAAGCCTGAATGATTCATGGGGTGTAGGTCCTATTGAATCCATACTCTCCGGTAAGCCCCAGTATTATCAGTGGTGGTGCTCTGTTCTCACTTTTCATGCACTTTTGGAGACGGTCTATAATATCAATGTTGGGACCAGCAAGATTCACATATTCACTTTAAGATATATTCTCCTATCAACAACTTCTTCACTAAATGGACTTCTTGATTTACTCTATTTTATAACATTATTGTTTTTTTTGGATTGTGTACAGCTTATTATATGTTGCTTCACTGCACCTGTATTTTTCAATTATTATATTTCCATAGCTTCATATTTAGAATTTTGGTACCTGTGCACTTATACTTATGTGATATTATCACTGTGATTTATTAGTTATTATTATTATGGGTTTTATTTTAGTTTAAAATACCTACCGTATATACTCAAGTATAAGCCGACCCGAATATAAGCCGAGGCACCTAATTTTACCACAAAAAACTGGGAAAACTTATTGACTCGAGTATAAGCCTAGGGTGAGAAATGCACAGCTACTGTAAGTGGAAAAGAGGGTCAACAATGCCCATTTACAGCCTCACTGTGCCCATTTGCAGCCATAGGTCCCCCGAACTTCAAACTCGGTAGTTAAGGGTTCCTAGATGCCCCCTAGCTGCAGCCAAAATGTGGGGTCTCTGGACCCGAAGGGTCCCGAAATGACATTGCTGCAGATGGACACAGTTGACCGACTTTGGGGCCCCGTATCTCGGGGCCACTTGGTGCTAGGAACCCCAAATTTGGTGTGCAAACCCAGTGGAACTAGTACTACAATATATAAAGCACCAAGTGGCCCCAAGATACGGGGGCCCCAAAGTCAGTTCGGAAAATGTCATTTTCTGCAGCAGAAAAAAGCTTGACTCGAGTATAAGCCGAGGGGGGCACTTTCAGCACAAAAAAATGTGCTGAAAAACTCGGCCTTTTACTCGAGTATATACGGTATATACTATCATTTGATTGACTTTAAATGATATTAGTGCTGCACCATTATATTTTCATTATATTTCCATAGCTTCATATTTGGAATTTTGGAATTTTTGCACTTATATACTTATGTAATATCATCACTGGGATTCATTACTTATCATCACTATCATAAGTTTAAAATACCTATATATCATCATTTGATTGACTTTAAATTATACTTAGCGCTGCACCATTAGATTTTGCGACACAAGTCATATTCTAATTGAATGTTATTAAAAATTACCTTTCCTTTTCAATGTGCAACACTGTCGTTTTCTGTAAAATGCAATATGGCCACCTGGAGCTGTTCTGTATACAGAATGTGTACAGAACGCCTCCCAGAAACATAATTTCCTGCTTGTGCGATTGGCTCAAGTCAAATTTTTGGCATGCCCTGCAACAAAAATGACATTTTTGGTGAGATATTCCCAATAGGAAATCACGTCTAAAGGGATGCAGACCCTGCAATTTTCCTCATTAGAGCCCTGCAGGTGCAGCAGTTGATTGATAATTATGAAACCACTCCCATTAGATTCACTAGCAACATGGACACAAACAAACACACAGGGATTTCTTTAGAATAACAAAAGGTAGGAATCTGCAACAAAGTTTGCTAAAATCCCTGCAATGTACATAGATCACCCAGAGGGGAATGTTTTTCTTTCTCAACAAAAGTGGAGTTACTCTTTAAATTATAGACGGAGTATCAGCCTGTTAATAAACGCTTCTGTTCTTATCACTTGTTTTGTCCTTTGTGGTTTCTGTTCTTATTATTTTCTATCTAATTTAATATGTATGCTACATTAATATTCCGTACAAAAAAAAGAAATGGAAATATTCTCCCAGGGTTTTTTTTTTTGCGACAGGGTGTGTAGGTCAAAACAATGACAGTGTAATAAAATCAATTCTTGTTTTTTAATTATAAAATGAATAGTTATACAATTAGATAAAATTCTTAAAATGTATAAACTCTGGTTACAGACAGTTAATGACATATACCATAAATAATGAATAAATGGTCAACAATAAGGTACATTGTATACAATAGGTGAGTTGTCATCCATGTGAGTACCCCGACGCGTTTCGACCAATCACGGTCTTCTTCGGATCAATGTACAATACATCCACAATCTTTGGTTATGCGTCATCTCCCCTCTTTTGAGCGGTAAATATATTTCCATTATAGAATATATATTTCCACTTATACATATAGCAGATGTCGGTACCTTGTTAGAGTGTCAGAAATTACATTATTTTCTGATATGTCTCACCAGAGTACAATTCCCCTGAAGAAGACTGTGATTTGTCGAAACGCGTCAGAGTACTCACATAGATGACAACTCACCTATTGTATACAATGAATTATTGTTGACCATTTATTCATTATTTATGGTCTTTATGTCATTAACTGTCTGCAACCAGAGTTTATATAATTCTCGTGTTATATTTCATTAATATTAAGTTTTTTATTTACAGAACTGAAATGTTGTATCGCCTTTTAAGGGTAAGTTCCTAATAATTCCTATAATAATGCAAATGTATTTTACTATGAATTATATTAGTCAACAATGTCGCTGTTTTTATTGTAGACATATTTTATTAGCATTATTTTAATAAATACTAGGGCTGTTACTGATTAAAATTTTCCTGTTTAATGAATCGTTTATTTTTTAATCGACTAATTAAGATTAATTATAACGCACATACAGATCCAATTACTTTTAGATGATCTCCTTGCATTGCAACTCTGCATTAGTCAGTGGTAAATGTGGTATACACTATATACAATCACCCGACACTAGTTAGTTTCCACAATCCATGACTTAACTTCACAGTTCACACAAATACGTTTTAAATTCAAACTGTAGCACTGACTTAAGTCATTTTTTTTTCCACAGTAGCGTGACAATCCCTCCACCTCCGGTCTAACTAATCACTCTCACCTTATGGCATGGACCCCTGTGCAAACAGGTGGTCATGCAAGAGGGTATCAAAAGGGTTAACACGGACCACAAACTTCTCTCACGTCTCCTTAGATCTCAGCAAGAACGCCGGTCATGGGTAGAAAGAAAAGATCTAAGTGCTCACCGCTTAAGTATAAGATTTAATTTTTGTGTTCAAACACAAACTACTCACATAAAGATGATAAAAACAGCATGTAAAGCCGACAATTGTGTTAGTTCCGTAGGGCAGCAGCGGGTGACGTCATGCGTAGCTCCTCCCCCGTACGCGTTACGTTCAATCAGAAATCGCCGGACTCCTCCACCCTTCCCTTCGTTAGCAGACGGAAACACTTGGGGAATGGGGGGAGGAGTCCGGTGACGTCGATGTCCGTGACGTCACCGGAACTCCGACGGAACTCCCTGAAGACCCGGAAGCCGGTGGAGAGGTGAGTACCGATCAAAAAAATGTATCGATTAATCGAGGAATTAATCTTTAATTTCCACAGCCCTAATAAATACTTATTTATATAGAACCATTATATGTGTTACATAATAGATATACCAGAGATCAGTGGAGTCACTAGGATTGGTGTCACCTTGTGCAGTAAAACTAACTACTCAACATCAACTACTACAAACTTCAACTACTTACTACACAAACTTCTCACACTAACTCTCAACATTCACATCTTAATCTCAACTCTTACTACTCAACCTCAGACTTTTCTGACACCTCCAAACTAACAACTTAACTTTCAACCTTCAACTAAACAGACTCAACTACTTACAACTTTACAACTAACTACTTTATCAACTTGACTCAACTAACTACTCTAACACTAACTTTCAACTCTTCCAACTTCTTCAACACTACTCTTCAACTTCTACAAACTCAACTACTACTCTCAAAACTAAACTACTCTACGACTACTTCAACTTTACTCAACTACTACTCAACATCAACTTACTACTACTAACTATCAACAGTTCAACGTCCTAACTTATCAATTCAACGTACTTCAACTACAACTTCAACTACTACATCAACATTCCAACTACTACTGTAACTCTACTTAACTTACTAACTAAAACTAACTACTTAACTTCAACTCTTCTACTAACTTACCTACTAACTTTCAATCAACTCAACTTATCAACTTTCTAACTCACCTGACTATACTTAACTCTCTAACTCTACTTCAACAAACTCTTCAACTTCAACTTCACTTTACTTCAACCTTCCTCTCATACAATCTTAACAACTTCATACTTACTACTACAACTACTCTCTAACTCGTTACTCTACTTCAACTACTCTAACTGACTACAAAACTCAACTCTACCTTAACTTTCAACTACTAAACACAACTCTAAACTTTAATACTTACTAACTTTACTCAACTACTTAACTCAACTACCCTTAACTTACTCAACTATCTTCTAAAAAAAACCCCCCTACTAACTCTACTCTAAAACTACTAAACGCATCTTCGTCTTCAACTAACTAACTACTTCAACCTTACACTCTGTCTACTAAACTTAACTCCTTACTACCTAAACTCAACTCTCTTACTATGCTACTCAACTTAACACTCAACTTCAACTTACTACAATACTACCTACTAACTCTCCTAATCTACTTAACGCTACTTTCCAACTTCCTAACATGCTCTACTAAACCTACTACTCACTTCAACTTCCTTAAACTTTAAAACTCTACTTGCAACTAACTGACTTCAACTACTTACTCCAACTTTTCAACTCTCTCTCAACTCAACAACTCATCAATCTTACAACTGCTTCTCTACTACCTCCTCTACTCAACTCTCTCAACTAACTTACTTAAACTTAACTCAACTAACCTAACTTAACCTCCTCTCGTTCAAACTCTTACAACGTCAACTAACTTTCAACTTCAACTTTCAACTAATACTCAACTACTACTACGTCTACATAACCTACACAACCTCTTAACACTACTCTCTATCTACTTTACTCCTAACTTAACTACTATACAACCTACTAACACTCAATCCACTCTAACTCTAACTTTACTAACTACTACGGACTCAACTTACTCTCTACATCAACTCTAAACTACCCAACATCTCTAACTCTAACTCTTCAACTCTACCTACTCAACTAACTCCTTCTTCAACCTAAACTTCAACTTGACTAACTGCAAACTTAAACTAACCAAACTCTCAACTTCTACTCTAACAAACTTCTTCAAACTACTACTTACTACACTCCCTTCAACTACAACGTCAACTACAACTTCACTACTTCCAACTCAACTCTTAACTTTCTTCAACTCTGAACTACTCTTCAAACCAATCAACTTCTTCTCGTTCTTCTTTAACTTACTAACACCTACCTAAACTCTTCTCTCAACTCTCTCTCTTTCAACTTACTACTCTCTACACTTAACTACTAAACTCAACTACTAAACCTTTCTAAACTTTCACTACTTTCTTCAACTATCTTCAACTACTTTCAACTAACTACTTACTAACTTTCACTTCCTAACTACTAACTTCAACTACTATCGACTAACTTTACTTGAACTAACTAACTTCACATCTACTTTACTTACATCCTAACCACTTTAAAACATGGTGTCATTTCCCCCCACCTTAGTACAGACTTAACTTCCTTCCAGCCCCCCTTCCCCAGCATAGAACTGAACAGATCTCCAGAATGAGTCTCCCTTGGCTCTGAGGGCTCTGTAAAGGGCAGCCAGAGGCGGTGCTTCACATAAACCAGGCCCTTGCATCACTGTGCAACACACAAAAACAATTTATCGGGCAGTCGCTGAATAATCACCATGCATTTCCTCTGCAGTCTACAGGCAGCTCAGCTTATGCAGACTCTCAGCTTCACTGAACGCTGTAGAAGTCTCCCTCACTGCTGCCCACACCTCTGCCCACTTCCTGAACTCCGGATGTTGCTCTCCACTCAACCTGCCCTGTCACACTGTGCCACTGGGATAAACTCAGAGGGCCCGGGCCAGCCGGGAGCCCTGCGCTGTCTCCTATGACTGTACACTGACACAAAACATCAGGAGAATTGTAGTCCATCCCTTGGCACAGTGCCCTGTCTTGTCTGCAGGAAAAGACTACAGATCGCGGTCGGCCCGGGCCCTCCGAGTCTACTTTTTCCCAGTAGCGAACATATTACAGCGCACACATTCAAGAATAAAATTTCCTGCAGGGCTAGTTAAAAACACCTGAACATATTCAAAAAATACAGGGGTTTGGTCACACTATATGCTTATATAGTGCTAAGCCCACTTACCGCGACAAAGTACCCCGAATTAGTGGGTCCTACCCTAGTAATAGAATGAAAAGATCCTGCGTCTCAACCATGGGAGCCAAACTCCTCTATGTGGGAGAACTGAAGCGATTCCTCCTATACACTGGTGGCCAATAAATAAGAGGTAATGAAGAGGGGGAGGGGTGCTCTAACCCCAAAAAAACCTGGTCAGGGTTTATTACAACATATAAGAACATATTTGAGAAGCACACCCTGTTATTCTTGAATGTGTGCGCTGTAATATGTTCGCTATTGTTCGTTGGTCACCATCTTGAATCTAAACGCATTAGGGTGTGCTTCTCAAATATGTTCTTGTACTTTTTCCCAGTGACACAGTGTGACAGGGCAGGTTGAGTGCAGAACAACATCCGGAGATCAGGAAGTGGGCAGATGTGGGCGATGTGACAGGGGCCCCTGGAGCAGGGACAGGGTTGCAGTTGTGGCCCCTGCGACCCCTGTAGCTACGCCAGTGGGTGTGGTCCGCACCCCCATAGCAACACCACTGATAGAGATGGGTAACTCTGATAATATAACACATACAGTGGAACCTTGGATTACGAGCATAATCCGTTCCAGGAAAATGCTTGTAATCCAAAGCACTCGCATATCAAAGCGAGTTTCCCCATAGAAGTCAATGGAAACGAAGATAATTCATTCTGCATCTACTTCTATTACATGCAATACCGCATGTTCTCATCCTCAGTCCTCAAGTACCCCCAACAGGTCATGTTTGAAGGTTTTCTTTTATCTTGCACAGGTGCTCTAAATCAGAGTCAATGGCTTGGTATTTTGGACAGCTATTTGATCTAAGAGAAATTCCCAAAACATGGCCTGTTGGGGTACTTGAGGACTGAGGTTGAGAACCACTGTTCTAGAACGCTACAATTCTGGATATTGGGAATAATGTTATTATGGACATTTTTCACACTTTGATCACATGAGGTGTATCATTTTATTTTAGATGACTCGATGATAATATTGATTCATGGACCACACAGCACTACCTCAACTTGTAAAGTATTTCTTCTAGTTTGACATTTATATTAAAGTGGAGTTCCACCCTAAAGTGGAACTTCTGCTTATCCGATTCCCCCCCCCCCTCCGGTGCCACAATTGGCACCTTTCAGGGGGGTGCAGATACCTGTATAATACAGGTATCTGCACCCACTTCCGGGGCGAGACAGCCGGAGCTGCCCCGCCCATATCCGAAGATGCCCCGTTGTGTCTTGGGAAACATAGTTACCAGGACACAACGGGGACCAATAGAGACGCGCAGCTCGACCCGCGCATTAGCAGTAGGGAACCGTCCAGTGAAGCCGTTGCGTCTTCACTTCCTGATTCCCTGACAGAGGATGGCGGCGGGGCAGCCGAGAGACGAGCGGTCGCTCGTCACATTCTGCCGACACCGCTGGACCCTGGGACAGGTTAGTGTCCATTTATTAAAAGTCAGCAGCTGCAGTATTTGTAGCTGCTGACTTTTAATATTTTTGGTGCGGGTGGACCACCTCTTTAATTCAGTTTCTGGATGCTAAGGTGGCAGCAGTGGTATACATTACTTGCCTGGTATAAACGACCATATTACCCCTATCCTGTAGTCCTTGCACTGGCTACCCGTCAGGTTTCGCATAGACTTTAAGATCCTCTTCCTCACCTATAGGGCTCTTTATGGCTTGGCGCCCCATTACTGTATCTCTCTGAACTTTTATCAACTTACCCTCCCCCACCTCGTAACCTCTGCTCCTCAAATTCTGGTCTTTTGTATGTCCCCTCTACTCATCTAGAACAAAATATTACAGCGTACACATACACAAATGGCACTTAACTCCTGCAAGGCTATTTAAAACACCTGAACATGTTCAAATGATATGGGGATTTGGTCACATCATATGGCTATATGGTGCTTAAGCCCATTTACTGTCATTTTGTTCTGTTTGTATGGTCTTATGGCTGCACCATCTTTGATGCATTTTTTATTGTGTGCCCCCCAAGTATTTGTTTGCCTATTGTACGGATCCTGACCAGATCCCTTGGGATGGAATACCCCCCATACCCCCCCCCCCCCCCGCCGCCATTACCTCTTATTATTGTGCACCTGTGATATAGGAGGAGTTCGTTATTTTTAACATATAGAGGAGTGTATTTCTCCCATGGTTGAGATGCATGATCTTTTATTCTATCAATAGTGTAGAACCCACTGATAATAGGGTACTTTGATGCAGCAAGTGGGCTTAAGCACCATATAGCCATATGGTGTGACCAAATCCCCATATTTTTTGAAAATGTTCAGGTGTTTTAAATAGCTTGCTGGAGGTAAATATCTTTTTTGCATGTGTGCGCTGTAATATTTATTCTGTTTGTATGGTCTTTTGGCTGCACCATCTTTAATGCATTTTTTAGGGTGTGCCCCCCCCCCCCCCCCCCAAGTATTTGTTTCCCTCTAATGCCCCATACACACGGTCGGAAATTCCGACCACAAAATCCGTCGGATTTTTTCCGACGGATTTTGTCCGACACTGGTGTTGCATGCACACGGTCGGACAAAGTTGTCGGAAAATACGATCATCCTGAACGTGGCGACGTTCGTTGCGTACGATGGAACTACGTAGAGGCTAGCTGTGGTCTTGTAATGTGATCTGAGCATGCGTGTGACTTTGTCCGTCGGAATTCGCTACACACGATCGGAAAAAGTCCGACAGGACTTTGTTGTCTGAAAATTTGAGAGCAGGATCTCAAACTTTTTTCATCGGAAATTCCGACGGAGCCCACACACGGTCTGAATTTACGACAACATGGTCCGATAGGACACTTTCCGTCGGAAAATCCGACCGTGTGTACGGGGCATAAGAGTTGAGTTGCATCTTGATATAGCACAGTCATTTACCCCGAAGGATCGCGATACACTTACAGACACATCCTAGGGCCAATTTTATAGACATGATCTGATTAGCCTACCAGCATGTCTTTGGAGTGTGGGAGGAAACTGGAGTAAACCCACACAGGCACAGGGAGAACATACAAACTCCAGGCGGATGGTGGTGTGGTCAGGATTTGAACCAGTGACCCTATTGCTGCTACGTGAAAGTGCTAACCACTACACCACTGTGCTGCCTCTAGACATGTGCACTGCCAAAAAAATTGTTCATTTTTGTTTTCGTTTCATTCGTTTTTTTTTTTTTTTTTTTTTTTCGTTTGATTTATGATCACAATTAGTAAATTCGTTCATTCGCTCATTCGTACATTCGTATATTCGTACATTCGTATATTCGTACATTCGTAAATTCGTACATTCGCACATTTGTAAATGCGTAAATTCATTCATTCGTACATTTGTAAATTAGAAAATTTGTATATTCGTACATCCGTAAATTAGAAGATTAGAAAATTTGGAAATACGAAAATACGAAAACCCAAAAAATAGAAAATCTGAAATAGTAACTAATTTAAATTATAGGTATTGTATTTCCTTTCAAATTCGGCTGTTAGTGAACACGAATTTATCTGAAGTTACGAATTATCCGAAATAACGAATGCCGCATCTAAACAAAATGGAACGGAACTAATTAATAACAAATAATAATAATAATAATAAAACGTTTTTATTATTATTATTGTTATTTATTATTATTAATGCATTACGTTCCATTTGTTTGGATACGGCATTCGTTATTTTGGATAATTTGTAACTTAACTACTTCCCACCCGGCCACTACACATATACGGCTGGGTGGGAGCCTTCTACTTCTGATAGGACGTTCCTGAACAATAAGCGGCCGTGCCCGCACACTGCATGGATGTACAGACAGGGTCACTGATGGGGGGGGACCACCAGTCCTCCTGTAGGGGGCCCAGACACACAGGGGGGCCCAAACAGCAGGTGGAATCGGTGTGGCCAGGCGGATGGGCTATTACAGAAGGATGCCCTGTGTAAATGTGACTGGCATGTGAAGGGGTTAACCACTAGGTGGTGCTGTAGGGGTTAAGTGTGTCCTAGGGAGTGATTCTAACTGTGGGGGGAGGGGCTACGTGTGACACATCACTGATCACCACTCCCGATTACAGGGAGCTGTTTCTCTCCCTCTCATCGGCTTTCAGCTGCTACAGGGAGAGACACAGGGCATCGATCTTGTAAGTGCTTTCCCTGCACCGATCCCCCTCCCTGTACTTCCTGCTTCTGATTCACCCGTGTGCCCCCCTGTCATTGTACCGCCCCCCGCTCCCTCCCATGGCGCTGCCAGAGCTACCTTGTCCCGCCAGCTGCTGCGGGTACAGGGTACGTGTCAGGTTGAAGAGTGGAGGAAGAGGCCGGTAATACAGTGCCTTGAAAAAGTATTCATACCCCTTGAAATTTTCCATATGTTCTCATGTTACAACCAAAAACGTAAATGTATTTTAATTGGGATATTATGTGATAGACCAACACAAAGGTAGAAGGAAAATTATACATTTTTTCCAAATTTTTTACAAATAAATATGTGAAAAGTGTGGTGTACATTTGTATGGCGCCCCCCTGAGTCAATACTTTGTAAAACTGCCTTTCACTGCAATTACAGCTGCAAGTCTTTTTGGGGGATGCCTCTACCAGCTTTGCACATCTAGAGAGTGACATTTTTGCCCATTCTTCTTTGCAAAATATCTCAGGCTCTGTCAGATTGGATGCAGAGTGCGTCTGTGATCAGCAATTTTCAAGTCTTGCCACAGATTCTGAATTTAACCACTTCAGCCCCGGCCCAATTGCGCGGTCGTGCGACGTGGCTCCCAAACAAAATTGGCGTCCTTTTTTTTTCGACAAATAGAGCTTTCTTTTGGTGGTATTTGATCGCCCCTGCGGTTTTTATTTTTTGCGCTATAAACAAAAATAGAGCGACAATTTTGAAAAAAATGCCATATTTTTTGCTTTTTGCTATAATAAATATCCCCAAAAAATATATAAAAAAAATTTTTTTCCTCAGTTTAGGCCCATACGTATTCTTCTACATATTTTTGGTAAAAAAAATCGCAATTAGCGATTATTGATTGGTTTGCGCAAAAGTTATAGCGTTTACAAAATAGGGGATAGTTTTATAGCATTTTTATTAATATTTTTTTTTTTTTTACTAGTAATAGCGGCGATCAGCGATTTTTATTGTGACTGCGACATTATGGCAGACACATCGGACATTTTTGACACATTTTTGGGACCATTGTCATTTATACAGCAATCAATGCTATTTAAATGCATTGATTCCTGTATAAATGACACATGCAGTGAAAGAGTTAACCACTAGGGGGAGGGGAGGGGTTATGGGCTGTGACGTCTGTGTTTTTTTTAACATTAGGGGGCGGGGCTGACGTCTGACGTCATTGATCGGCTTTCCTGATGACAGGGAACAGTCGATCAGTGACAGGCAGTGTAGGAAGCGCGGGGAGAGGTTTGTTTACACAGACCTCTCCCCGTTCTTCAGCTCTGTGACCCGATCGCGGGACACCAGCGGCGATCGGGTCCGCTGGTCCCGCGGGCCGGGGTCACGGAGCTCCCGACCGGGTCACGAGTGCGCCCCCGACCCACGGCTAGGCTTTTAAAGGGCCACATACCTGTACGTGGTTTTGCCCAGCCGCGCCATTCTGCCGACGTACATCGGCGTGAGGCGGTCGGGAAGCGGTTAAAGTGGTTGTAAACTCTCCCCCACAACTTTGTCCCATGTAAATCAGCATAAAAAACCCGAATGAACACTGCTTGTAGATAGCTCCTTACTTGCTTAGTATTGTTGTAATCCTTTTTGTTCTTTAGAATGACGTTACTGAGCATGCCCAGATCTCCCCTGATTTACGGCACATTCTGTGTACTTGTCTATCTATTATCAGGACTTCCTACGGCACACAACACTGAAATCCCAGGAGACTGCAGAATCATTCAGAGCTTCCTCTTACACCCCATGTGACATCACAAGCAGTGTAAACCAGGTCATCGGACAGCATTACTGCAGTCTTATCAGCTGAAGCTGATAAGACTGACAAAGGCAAACACTAGATAATCGGCACAAGTAAATACTATGAAATAAAACAAGTCAGCTATGGACAGGGAAGCAGGGTTGCCATAGAAACGTTGGATTGAGAAGGAGGCTTGGTTAACAGTACAGGAAGTGCTCAATGTAAGGGTGGAAATACACTCCACTGTGAACTCATAAAACAATACTTAAGATAGCGCTGCCTAACCTTTTGCAGACTAATGCCACGTACACACGATCGGAATTCTCGTCGGAAAAGCCTTGGATGGTTTCTCTGACGGAAAAGCCTGTCAGAGGCTTCATACCATTTTCGGAGTTGCGGTGTGCCAGACTGACACACAGCACCTCCGATCGCCCGCGCGCTGGCTGTGTTATCCTGGGCACGTTATATGACATCCGGTCAGGATATCACAACCACTTTGCCGCCGTCATTCTGCTATATGGCGAGCGGAAAGTGGTTAATTAGGTGACTTCTGAAGGCAATTGGTTCCACAAAATTTTAGTTAGGGGTATCAGAATAAAGGGGGCTGAATATAAATGCACACCACACTTTTCACATATTTATATTTGTAAAAAATGTTGAAAACCATTTATCATTTTCCTTCCACTTCACAATTAGGTGCCACTTTGTATTGGTCTATCACATAAAATCCCAATAAAATACATTTACGTTTTTGCTTGTAATATGACAAAAAGTGGAAAATTTCAAGGGGCATGAATACTTTTTCAAGGCACTGTATGTCAATACCGGCCCCTTCCTTTTTTGAATGGACAAAGTGAGCGATTGGTACTGATCACTCCTGTGCCAATTGATAGCTGAGCATAATAAACTGTGTTTACTATGCTTCAGTTTATGAATGAGCCTCTGTCTCCTGACCATTCATCTTCAATGCCGAGGCTACAGAGGAAAGAACTGAAGAATCTGTGTCCTCAATTCCTTTCTCTGTATCAAAGGTGAGATGTCGGTAGTCTGTTTAGACCCCTGATATCTCATCAAAGCCCCCCAACAGCATTGTAAAAAAAAAAATTAAAAAACGTTTTAAATTTTTAAAAAAAATTCGAATTCTAAAATAAAATAAATTGTAAAATTTTTTTTAAAAAAATTGTAAAAATGTATTTAAAAAAAATGTAAAAATGTATTTAAAAAAATTGTAAAAATTTATTTTAAAATTTTTTAAAAAATGAATAAAAAAAAATAAAAAATTGTTTTAAAAAATTGTAAAAGACAATAAAAAAATAATTAAGGGCTAATTCACACAGGTTCTCTGTTATGTTTGTGTCCACTAATTTTAGTGTATTTTTAGTGAAAATATTGTTTTGTTATGTTCGTGGGTAGACTGTACAGGGCCCCGTGATTTCTAACAGCAGCCCTGTATACAGAAACAAGAGTGAAGGCAGAAAAAGAACAAATGTTTTATCCCAAACCTTGATTCAGTTCAGTGACTGTCGACTGTGACTCTGCTGGAAGTCTGGTCCAGCATCAACTACTCTTTCAGTATATAATAATTTCTAGGGTTAGGTTTGAACGTTTCTCCTGCTAGTTTGAGGTCATTAGCTTCACGCTGAAAATACTGCCCTCCTCAACCTTATTCCTACCCTTCAATTATTATAAGGTTTCAGTCATGTCTCCCCTTTCCCTTCTTTCCTCAAACCTAGACATACTAAGTCCCTACAGTTTCTCCTGGAGATGTATTATCCTTGAGACCTTTCACTATGTTTATTGATCAAATTTGGACTCTTTTTTTTAATTGGGAATGCAGTTCCGGCACCTCCAGAACTGAATTTACTGTATGTATTGGCAAGGGGTGATGGGGTGTGCTGGAGAGTCTATTGATGTGTGCTACTGGGGGATCTATTGTTGCTGGTGGGGGTCTATTGTCACTGGGTAGATCTATTGTTTTGAGGGGTATACTGTTGTCGCAGAGGATCTATTGTTACTGTGGGGTCTTATGTTGCCGGATGGGTCAATTTTTGCTGGGAGGAATCTACTGTTCAGGGAAGAGTCTCCTGATGCTGGCTGCTGGGAGGGGGCTGTTGTTGCTGGGGGAGGGTCTATAGTAGCTGGTTGCAAGGGATCTACTTTACTGTATTTCTTTTTTTCATTAACAATCCATACAGATTACTCAGCACCACAAAATGGTATGTAGCGGCCATAACC
Organism: Lithobates sylvaticus; assembly: GCA_028564925.1. NCBI lineage: Eukaryota > Metazoa > Chordata > Amphibia > Anura > Ranidae > Lithobates > Lithobates sylvaticus. Next base: position 32,898,720 of record CM053026.1, on the reverse strand, counting down.
CTCGATGGGGCGGCCTTGACTTTTGGGCTTACCGGTTAACTCCGCTTGGCTTGTTCTTCCATGTCTAGGGGTTCCCAGGGTTAGTTCCCCACGACTTCGGACGCTGACACCATAAAAGTCCTTTTAGAAAGGTTTTTATTTGCAGGGGTAACATCCAACAAACACAGTCTCGTATGGGAACAGAGGGCAAGGGTGAAGAAACTCAGGCACCTTGAACTGCTGACAACTGAAAAGTCTCTAACACAAACCCAGGGAGTAGCCACTCACAACTGGGCGCTTCAAAGCTGAACAAATCTCTAGCCAGAGATCATGGCAGTCAGCACTTTGATCCGGAAACTTGTAAAGTCTCTGACATTGAATAAAGTCTTGACCGAAAGTGAATAGGAACCTTTTCTCAGTACCTGGAACTTTCTCTGTCTCCTTGGCAGTACTGCAAAACTGTGGATTCGTTAGTATCCTTAACAACCCAGCAACCAGGCACTTCTTGGGATGCCAGCTTGTTGGCCCTCCTCCGAAGAGTCCTCCCGCAGTTGCTTACACAAGCTGCGGTGCCCCTCCAAGGTTGAGAGCACACCTGGATGCCTTGAATCCTCCCTCCGTTACTGCGCCCCGGACCAGCCGGCTCCGAGACTCGGGAACAGACGGATCCTTTGCCCCAGACCCTGCGGGTCTGTGAGGCTAGTCAAACTGACCATGTTGTGGGACGGCAAACGCTCCCGGGCCAGGCACCCCTCGTGGGGCTACCCCGGTCCAGATCCAGGAACAGGCAGCTATGGCTGAACCCCGAACACGTGACTTCAGCACCTTAAGTATCCTTCCTCAGACTACACAGCGGGGCCAGACGCGCCCACTGACTGGCTCCGGGGAATGCTGATACTCAAACCGTCCAACCAGGCCTGGTTCTAGGCCTGTCATGTGTACCTGACTGTACCCATGACCAGGCAGAACCCTAGTACAGCCCAGCCAAACTGATGCCAAAGTTAACCTGCACAATTAACCCTCAGAACCCCATTACTGTTCTGAGGAAAAAATTAATTTCCACACATAGCGGACACCTTGTAAAAGTGTCCCCGCTACAGGTACTTAAATCTGTATTCTCTAAAAATGGTTGTACTGGGAGGTGGGTAGGGGGTGGAACCAAGAGATAGTGCTCGGAGGCGGGTAGAGGGTGGAGACAAGTGGTGACTTGGAATGGGGAGTACCTGCACCTATTCTCTGAGAAAAAAGCCCTGATCTTATCAATATCTTTTTGTAAGTGAGGCCTCCAGAACTGCACATAATATTGTAAACAAGGTCAAACTAAGTCTGCACAAAAAAAAAAAAAAAAAATGTCCCGATTCCTGCATCCACACATTCAAGGTGGATAGGGGAATCCTCCCTGCTGTGTCTTCATTATCTGAGTGCAGGGAGACTTCCCTGCCATCAGAAAACACTGATCGGCAATGCAGTCTATAGCCTGCAGCACTGATCTAGTAGAAATTTCCCAACAGGGCTGTTTACCAGAAGTTGATCAGCAGATTGACTTCTTTTCAACAATAGTGCCTAATTTCAATCCATGCATGACCATCTTAAAAGCCTATATAGAGCACAAGTGTCAAACACAAGGCCTGCGTGCCAAATGTGGACCACTAGACCATTTCATGTGGCCCTCATACCTCTTCTGCAGTTGTAGCACTCCCCTTGCCAGTGCCCCCACCTTGTCTCAGCAACAGAGAGGAGAACAGAACTCCTCCTACAGATTCTGTGCCTCACGGAACCCCATGAGCTCCGCCTACCCCTGTCTCAGCATTTAGCAGACTCTGGCAGCTGATTCCAGCCTCCTCTGGTCCTCCTCCAGACCCTGCAATTTCTGCTTCCCAGCTCTTCCACCAGCTTCTTCCCAGCAACAGCACAAGGTAAGGTGGGAAGGGGGTGCACTGTGATGTAAGGGAGAGCGGGGGACTCTTGGTTTTTGATGATGGGGGGCTCTTGACATCTGATGTAAGTGGGGTCGGCTGCTGTGGACATCTAGTCTTACAGATACAACTAGCTCTTTCAACCATAATGCTGATGCAGCCCATGATGAAATTGTGTTTGACACACCTAATATAGCAGAATCTGGACCTCCTTCCTCCTGCTGGTGATCCCTCTAGCGATAAAAAGATCTATATAGAGGAATCAGGACCTCCTTCCTCCTGCTGGTGATCCATCTAGTGATATAAAGATCTATATAGACTAATCAGGACCTCCTTCCTCCTGCTGGTAATCCCCCTAGTGATAACTAAAGATTCATATACAGGGATCAGGACTGTAACAAAGCATCCCATACTCTGCTGGAGTACTTTCCTCATATACTGCTTAGTCCAGTCTGAATATAGATATCAGATAATCCAAACCATTGACAACCAATAACTAGGCAGTACTCGTTTTGGCTGCTGAACATCAAAACTGTTTAATAGAATACAGGCTTTTACACATTTGATTAGGAGGTTCTCGCCTCCTGCTCATATTACTCTAACAATACACCTGTAACCAGAAACCTAAATTAACATGAGCTAATTAACTAATCATTTCCAGGCTAGGTGACTCACAGATATGACCTTTCAGGTACCAGCCTTTTTGTCTCCTAGCTCCCTAACTACAATACACATTATAGCAGACGATCCAAGACAGATCCAAGACAGGTGGCTGGCTGATGACATCAGCATCTGCTTTGAGTCCCCACAGTGTGAAGCAGTCACTATTTCCAATATGGCATATAGGCCCTATACAGGGTTCCCAGAGTCTGTGTGTCTTGGGGGGACATGGACTTGAATCCAAAGTAACATTACTTCAAGGGTCCCCAGGCACACACCTCACAAAGAGTATTGTTCCCTTAAAACCCAGGGCCAATAATCAGTGGGTAAGAGGCTTGCTCCTAGTCCTCTCCAGAAGCCCCTAACTTGGTTAGGTCTGTTACATTTCTCCCCCATCAAAAGTCGACTAACAAGGTCCCAGACCTCCACCTTGTCTCGACATGCATTAGTCGGGCAGAGTGAACTCACATGGTCAGTTTGTAAGATCTCCATTCTTGGCTGCAAGGAATAGTTGTCATCAGTAGGTGTGGGGCAGAGGTCATTGACTCTCTGTCCGGCTGCCAGCACTTCAGCTGGGTGGTTTCTAACATTCCGGGTCTGCTGCTGGGAAGGAACATTCGCTATTGTAACACTGATTCTCCTCCCGGCCAATCAGGAAGCGGATCCTGAGACCTGTCACCCGATTAGCCGAATGGAGACCCGATTGGATTGGCCGCCAGGAGGAGGAAAGATGGGGTAAGTGCTGGACCCCATCGACTGACTGACCAGGCGGGGGTGCCGCCCGTGACCCTACTGAGGGGAGGGTGGCGGTGGGTGCATTGTTTGCCGCCCCTCCCAAAAAAAAAAGGGAAAAAAAACAGTCACTACTGGGGAGTAATAGTGTCCCACCACTGGTATCAGTGGGAAGAATAGTGTCCTATCACTGGTATCAGTGGGAGGAATTGTGCACCATTGTTGTCAGTAGAAGGAATTATGCAGGAATTATTGTTGGTGTTAGTGGGAGGAATCGTGTCAGAAGGGCCAGATAAAGGCAAGCAAAGGGCCATATCTGGCCCCCAGGCCGCAGTTTGGAGACTACTTTATATAGAGGAATTAGGACCTCCTTCCTCCTGCTGGGGATCCATCTTTTGATCACTAAAGATCTACGTGTATATGGGGGACCTCCTTCCTGAGCACATGGGTTGTGTGACCGGGTCCTTATAAATTGATCTCTAAGCTTAAACCCACAGCAACCAATCAGATCAATACCATCAATCTTGTACTGTCAGAATGCACCACAATAAATAATAATAAAAATAATAATAATAAATAAAGCAAACAAAATATTTCTGAATATCTAAGGTTTTTATATATCACTGTGAATTGAAGAATGAATTAACGAATGAGTGAATTAATACATTTGATGGTTTGTTATGGGATATCGCACTTCACACTGTCCATTAAGTTCATAAAGAAATAGATTCTCTCAAATATTTAGTTTCCTGTGTTAAAATATAAGCCTCCGGTGTTCTCCAGTTACATGTTAATTGAATGTATTTTGAATTATTTATGCTCTAATGGCCTCTCATGCACTGCACCATTCTTTGTACAGTTCTGTATAGTGTGATGTCATCTTGACCACTGCTCCTATCACACATGATGGATAAGTCTTAAAGGGGGGCCATGCTGAAAGCTCAGTGAAAATTGCACACTTCATTGTCATTGCTAATTACAAAGTGGCACTTTTGGGGGTTGATTTTCTAAAGGCAAATAGGCTCTTCACTTTGCAAGGAAAGTTGCACTTTGCAAGGGAATTTTCCCCAAGAGTTTAGTGAATGTGGTAAAATTTCACTTTGTGTTGCACCCTCTAGCTAGCTTGCTAGATGTAAATAGGTTTGTTAGTATATGAAAATTGGTTTGGCTGAGAGCCAGGCCTGGGTTGAATCTGGGTCAGGGCTGAGTGACTCAGGGAAGTTGGATGACTCAGCAAGCACCATCTCTGGTGCCAGCCCGTTTCTGGAACCTTGGAGAAGCTTCCAGATGTAGTAGGTGGAGTCTAGGAGGAGCTGCTTGGCATATTTACGAGGTACTTGACCAATCCCCAGCAAATAGATGCTGGAAGGGGGTAGGCACCTCATAAATAGGTATGAGTCATGCCAGCAGGGGCAGTTGGGTGGAAGATGGAGAAGGAGTGCTGAGAAGGCTGTCGTTGGCCCTTGAGGGTGCCCCCCAGTCTGAAGGGGGGAGACCTCAGCCCTGGGGCTCAGGTGCTGGAAGAATCCCCCACAACACATGAAGGAACCCCTACCTGGAGTCACTGGAGCAAGGAGAGGACAGCGAGAGCAGGTCAGCATGTCTGGGAAATCTCCTGAGAAGTTAGCCGAATGGGCTGGTGAGTGTTCAGTCTGGGAGGACTGTGGAGAGAGTGTAAGTCTGGGAGGACTGTGGAGAGAGTGTAAGTCTGGGAGGATTGTGGAGAAGATAGGGCGAGCTAGTGAAACGGGCAGCTGCAGCCAGATGGGCTGGCAGTGTCTGAAGAAGTGGTGCTGGGATTAGTAGCCACAGGGATGTATGCTGGAAACTGACTTTTTGCTACACAACCAAGGGGCCTCTGTTTCCTGCCTATAACCGGCTTTTGCTCAAGAATCTGACTAAGTGCTGTATCAGATTAACTATCAGTGTGCCAGTGGAGTCTGCAAGCAAGTGAGTGCTGAAGGAAGCAAAGGAGCTTAAACAGACTGTATATAGGAGAAGTGTCCCTGAAGTTTGTTCTGAAGTAAAGTGGGCATCCCATAATACCCCTATCCCCATCCAAGTTTATTACCCCGAATAAAACCCAAAACAAAAAAAAGTTGCTGATTGTTCTCTGACTCCTAGTGACTGTGAAAATTCAGTGTGCCTGGCTGTGCAGGGTGGGGGACCCCAGTTCATCTTCGGCCCTTAACGGAGTGCTCTACATTTGCAAAGTATACCCCATCACATGCAAGAAAAAAAAAAAAAAAAACAGCATTTTCTTGCCTGCCTCTAACCTCAACCTGTACCTGAACACTGACTACTATCTTGCCTGCCACCTCCCTAGGCCTCCATCTGGACCCTGACTTTTCTCTTTGCCTGCTGACTGCTTTGACCTCTGCTTAGAGACTGACTATTATCTTGGCTACCACCTGCCTTGACCTCTACATGGAGCCCAACTACTCTTTTGTCTGCTGCTTGCCTCAACCTCTACCTGAATACAGACTACTCTCTTGTCTGCTGCCTGCCTTGATCCCGACTACTCTCTTCCCTGCCACCTGCCTCTACCTGGACACCAACTACTTTCCCGCCTACCGCCAGCCTCAACCTCTGGCAGGACTCTGACCTTTCACTATATTGTATCCTGTCTCAACAGTGTAGCCACCTTGTTCCTGCTACTCCTTGTTGAAGGAATCCTAAGGGCCGCAACCTGGTGTCAGCTTGCAGTAAAGTATCTTGGGGGCCACTAGGGTCACCGGCTCATTACTCCTTGTGGGATGTTCTGAAGAAAACCAAGTTGTCCTTTAAACTTTGTGCCTTGGAAGAGCCCGCATCACCTACCAGGGGGGTCAACCCTAACACTCTCCAAGTCAAAAGGATTGAAAAAACAGATTAAAGCAGGTTGATGCAGCTTAGAAAATCAAATACAGTTTAGAAGGAGGTCAACTGCAGGTCAAATGCATCAGTTGATGAACCTGTGAATGATTTCAGAAAAGATCAAGATCCCTTATGCAAGCTGGATAAAAGAAGAAGCAAACTGCAATCAACATAAGCCCCAATAGTTGGCACTATTTAAAGAAAGCCTACTCATTGGTGTCCGCAGAACTTGTTTCGGGGGGGGGGGCATCATTTTTGGGTCACCCATGCGCCGCCCCTTTTCGAAAATGTCATCACATTATCATGGTCAGAGACAACAGGCATAGTACAGTCCCTAGGATAAGTAATGGATAATGGCCGACAGGCCCTCTTACCAGACCCAGCGAAACTACAGCAGTGATCCCTCCGGCTGGACGATCGCTCACTCTGGGTTCCCCGGGGGCGATTCTGGTCATTAGTGTAGCATGTCTGTACCCTGGCAGTGGCTCAGTCTTTCTCTCTCTGGTGGCGCTGGGCAGCATGGCTCTCTCAGGTGGCGCTGGGTAGTGGGGCTCTCTCTCTGGTGCTGGGTAGTGTGGCTCTCTCTGGTGGCGGTAGGTAGCGTGGCTCTCTCTCTCTGGTGGCGCTGGGTAGCGTGGAACTCTCTGGTGGCACTGGGTAGCGTGGCCCTCTCTGGTGGCGCTGGGTAGCGTGGCTCTCTCTGGCTTCCATCCAGCACACGCCTCTTTCTTTATCCTGTAGCGCTCTCTCCCTCAGCTTTTTTCCAGGCTGCAGTCTCTCAATCTCTCTCTTGATTGAGCTGTAGCCTCCTTCCTGTGGAAAATGGGGCCGCCAATCTTCAGGACTACATGCCCCATGATGCTCTTCTCTCCTAGTCTCCTTTGATTGGATCTCAGTTATGGCCAATGGGGAAGGAACGAAGCGGGCAAAAAACTGGGCGCGGAACCTGGTGAGAGTCGCTGTCTCTTCTCCATGACAGGGGAAGGGGGGCGAGCGGGGGAAACCTCTGACAGCCCACAGCTCGCCTTTCTCCTGTTACAGCGCCGCCGAGTTCTCTCCTGGACTGAGCAGGGAAAAGAGCCGCAGTCACACTACACTGATGGGGGGGCTTCACAGCACCTTGATGGTGTCACCCCGCTGGCTGCCCACACCCCCATAGCGATGCCACTGTGCTGAATGTGCCAATCCGATCCCTGATTTCAGGGGGGGGGGGGGGCACTTGACCCCCCTTGCCCCTACCTGCGGACGCCCATGAGCCTACTACCTGTGAAAAAATAACTATTAGGTAAAACATTGATGTGAAAGAAGAAACTTTTTACTTACCTGTCTGGGAGTGGTGTGTTGAAACATCACTATCTTAAAGAGCATGGGGCACTGCACTAGGATAGTGTGTACCCAGCTGTGGTTCCTCCAACCATCCCCTACATCAACACTACGTCCTGTAGTAGAAGTCAGTGGGAGGAACCAAATCGCACAGCTGGAGATATGCTTTTCTAAACACCCAGAAGTGACAGCAGAGGTGCCTGAAGTTTTTCAACACAGCAATGTTTTAACACACCACCAATCAAACAAGTACAGTGCCTTGATAAAGTATTCATACCCCTTGAAATTTTCCACATTTTGTCATGTTACAACCAAAAACATAAATATATTTTATTGGGATTTTATGTGATAGACCAACACAAAGTGGCACATAATTGTAAAGTGGAAGGAACATTATAAATGGTTTTCAACATTTTTTTACAAATAAATATCTGAAAAGTGTGGCATGCATTTGTATTCAGCCCCCTTTACTCTGACATCCCTAAACTAAAATCTAGTGGAACCAATTGCCTTCACAAATTACCTAATTAGTAAATAGAGTCCATCTGTGCGTAATTTAATCTCAGTATAAATACAGCTGTTCTGTGAAGCCCTCAGAGGTTTGTTAGAGAACCTTAGTAAACAAACAGCATCAGGAAAGCCAAGAAACACACCAGACAGGTCAGGGATAAAGTTGTGGAGACGTTTAAAGCAGGGTTAGGTTATAAAAAAATATCCCAAGCTTTGAACATCTCACAGAGCTCTGTTCAATCCATCATCCCAAAATGGAAAGGAGTATGGCACAACTGCAAACCTACCAAGACATGGCTGTCCACCTAAACTGACCGGCCGGGCAAGGAGAACATTGAGATCCACAGCTCAGGTGGGAGAATATTTCCACAGGACAACTATTAGTTGAGCACTCCACAAATCTGGTCTTTATGGAAGAGTGGCAAGAAGAAAGCTATGGTCGAAAGAAAGCCATAAGAATTCCTGTTTGCATTTTACGAGAAACCATGTGGGGGACACAGCAAACATGTGGAAGAAGGTGCTCTGGTCAGATGAGACCAAAATGTAACTTTTTGGCCTAAAAGCAAAACGCTATGTGTGGCAGAAAACTAAAGCCCCATACACACGCTCAGATTATCCGAGGACCAGGTCCGTCGGATCATGTCCGTTGTACTTTGTCCGATGTTGGTGTTGCATACACACGGTCGGACAAAGTTGTCGGAAAATCCGATCATTCTGAACGCGGTGACGTTTGTTGCCTACGACGGGACTACGTAGAGGCTAGTAGCCAATAGCTTTGGTCTTGTAATGTGATCTGAGCATGCGTAGCACTTTGTCCGTCGGAATTCGCTACACACGATCGGATTTGGTGTGATCGGACTTTGTTGTCAAAAAATCTATCCAGCAGGAGATAGGACTTTGTCCGTCGGACAATCCGATGGAAACTGTCCGATGGTGCCTACACACGGTCGGAATTTCCGACAACATTGTCTGATAGGACAGAATCCATCGGAAAATCCGACCGTGTGTATGGGGCTTAAGACTGCACATCACCCTGAACACACCATCCCCACTGTGAAACATGGTGGTGGCAGCATCATGGTGTGGGGATGCTTTTCTTCAGCAGGACAGGGAAGCTGGTCAGAGTTGATGGGAAGATGGATGGAGCCAAATACAGGGCAATGGACAGCAATCTTAGAAGAAAACCTGTTAGAGTCTGCAAAAGACTTGAGACTGGGGTGGAGGTTCACCTTCCAGCAGGACAACGACCCTAAACATACAGCCAGAGCTACAATGGAATGGTTTAGATCAAAGCATATTCATGTGTTCGAATGGCCCAGTCAAAGTCCAGACCTAAATCCAATTGAGAATCTGTGGCAAGACTTGAAAATTGCCGTTCACAGACACTCTCCATCCAATCTGACAGAGCTTGAGCTATTTTGCAAAGAAGAATGGGCAAAAATCTCACTCTCTAGATGTGCAAAGCTGGAAGAGACACCCCCAAAAAGACTTGTAGCTGTAATTGCAGTGAAAGGTGGTTCTACAAAGTATTGACTCCGGGGGGCGCCATACAAATGCCCCCCACTCTTTTCACATATTTATTTGTAAAAAAAAATGAAAACCATTTATAATTTTCCTTCCACTTCACAATTATTGGCCACTTTGTGTTGGTTTATCACATACAATACCAATAAAATACATTTACGTTTTTGGTTGTAACATGACAAAATGTGGAAAATTTCGAAGGGTATGAATACTTTTTCAAGGGACTGTAAGTATAAACCTGTTTTCATTCATAGTGTGCTTTGTCATTTATTTATTTTTATTGGGGAAAGGGTAGCTTTAAAATATTTTTTTTGGCTACATGGGAATGAGTGCATGAATGAAGCACACCAATTCCATCTAGTGGCTGTAGAGCAACACTACATCAGAAACTGAGCCATGGGTAGCACAGTATATTTGTTTCTAATTCAGAGGTCCCTTTTGGGTCTGTACCCTTACGGTACAGACCCACCCTCCAGCCCCTTCTCAATACAGGTCCCAACAACTCATTCAGTACAGAACCCCTGCCTATCCCACAGTATAGACCACCCCCTCCCTCCAGTACATCTTCCTCCCATACCACCAGCACAGACCAGTGCCGAGGAGAAGCCTTCCATGGCCTTGCATATCAAAGAGCCACTTTAGTTAATTCAAATGCATATTACATAATAATTAATTTATATGCAAACCATGCTGCAATTTGTATATGAATGCATTGCAGACACAATGTATGGGGAAAAGCTTTTGTGAGACAAAGCCCCTGTACAGAGGACAGTGGGACAGTCCTGCACAATCTAGGACTGTTGGAAGGTATGCTAACCACCAATGTAAGGGAGCCCTTCTGCCATTGATCACCAATGAAAGGGGCGTTTCTCCCACTGATCATAAACGTAAGGGGGGCTTTTTTTTCCCCCAATGACCATCATAGTAAAGGGGCCCTATTCCAATGACTACCAATGTAACAGGCTCTTATCCACTAACCACCAATGTAACAGGGCTTGTTTCTGTTGCAGTTCTCTACTCACGCCCAATTAATGGGTGACCTTCTTCTACTGACCACCCCTTGAGGCAGTGGCGTCACTAGGGTTGGTGTCACCTGGTGCGATAAAATATGGTGTCACCCCCCCCCCCCCCCCCCCGTCACTGAGCAATCCGGGGCACTGAGCAGGCTAGCGCATCAGCACAGCTCTCCCCCGAGCCTGCCATAGTGCTCTGTCCTGCCACTGCGGAGTGACAGCAGGAGTAGGACAGAGCAGTAGACACTGAGCAGGCTAGTGCATGGTGCGCACGCCAAACCAGCCCCTGTAAATGTCGTGGTTTATGCCAGTGCGCCAATCCATGCACTGTCACGGATGGGGGTGTGACAGCATCACAGTCGGATATCACTTCCTTCTTAATGGTGTCACCCAGGCCTGGACTGGGACAAAAAATAGACTCAAGCATATTAGACTGAGCCCCAAGTCTAAATACCCCCCAATGTAACAGTGTAATCCCCTTCCAGTTTAATCCCCCTGATGTAACCCCCCCTGTGTAGTACCCCCGTGTAATCCCCCTAATGTAACCACCCCCCGTGTAATCCCCCAAAGGTACCCCCGTGTAATCCACCTAATGTAACCACCCCCTGTGTAATCCCCCTAATGTACCCCCTGTGTAATCCCCCTAATGTACCCCCTGTCACTGTGTAATCCCCCTAATGTACCCCCTGTGTAATCCCCCTAATGTACCCCCTGTGTAATCCCCCTAATGTACCCCCTGTGTAATCCCCCATAATGTACCCCCTGTGTAATCCCCTATAATGTACCCCCTGTGTAATCCCCTATAATGTACCCCCTGTGTAATCCCCCATAATGTACCCCCTGTGTAATCCCCCATAATGTACCCCCTGTGTAATCTCCCTAATGTACCCCCTGTGTAATCCCCCATAATGTACCCCCTGTGTAATCCCCCATAATGTACCCCCTGTGTAATCCCCCATAATATACCCCCTGTGTAATCCCCCTAATGTACCCCCTGTGTAATCCCCATAATGTACCCCCTGTCACTGTGTAATCCCCCTAATGTACCCCCTGTGTAATCCCCCTAATGTACCCCCTGTGTAATCCCCCTAATGTACCCCCTGTGTAATCCCCCATAATGTACCCCCTGTGTAATCCCCCATAATGTACCCCCTGTGTAATCCCCCATAATGTACCCCCTGTGTAATCCCCCATAATGTAGCCCCTGTGTAATCTCCATAATGTACCCCCTGTGTAATCCCCCATAATGTACCCCCTGTGTAATCCCCCATAATGTAGCCCCTGTGTAATCCCCCATAATGTAGCCCCCTGTGTAATCTCCATAATGTACCCTGTGACGGACCTGGCCGAGACACAGGCTGTTGGAGGGGACTGAGTGCGAGCCTGTTGCCTTGGGATTATGGGCCCTGGCATTTGGGGGAACAGTGCTCTTTGAGCTGCAGGCCTGGGACCCCTGAGCTGGGGATACTTGGATTCAGGTCCATGCTGGCCCCCCAATACACATAGAATCTGTATGTGTATTTGGCATATTAGCAAGAGACGCTAATGTCATGACTCATAAACTCCAGCCACCTGTGTTATGTAATTGAGTATAGTCTGGCTTGTAGAAGTGTGTCACCTATTGTTGTGTGTGCTAATTAACCCTGCAATTGAATGAAGGAGCCCAGTGTTGATTAAGATAATTAGCTCATGCTAATTAGGTTAGGCTTGAGTCATCTGTCAACTGTATATAAGTGTGACATGTCAAATAAAGATTCATTCCTGATGTAGCCTACACTGGTGTTGTCTGGTGACTGGGTAAGCTAAGGGGGTCTTGGATTGTGTGGTACCGGACAGAGGAAGCAGTTACGGCGGACATCTTGGGTACGAGGTCCGTCACAATTGGCTGGCAGCGGTGGGATCGTGCTTCCTTGTCGTGAACACATCCAAACCATCACCTGGATCCAAGGCCCGGATACGTCATGGAAGAGGAATTCGGAAGGAGGTTGCGAGAGATGCGGATACAGCACAGAGGACCAGTATCGGTGCAGGTCCTGCTGGGATGGTATGATTCTGTTCGCCTACAACTCTGGAAAGAAGCGCTAGCCTGTGAGCAGCGACACCAGGGAAAAGTTCTCCCCTCCATCCATGTAAGGTACTGGTCGCAGTATGAAGTACGAATGTTGTTATTGGGGGAACAACCGAAGCAGGAGTGGACAGCTGAGTTAAGCAGGCTGATCCGGGCAGAAATGCGTTTGGACGAGAGCTACAGAGCCCTCCGGTGGTATGTAGCCCAAGTGTGCCCGTGGACAGCGGATGACAGGCCCACGGAAGGCTTTGATTATAATGGCCTGGGATTGTTGTACTGGAGGCTGTCCGAGGACCCCGACTTTGGGAGTGATCTGGAGTGGCGTTTGGAGGAAATAATGGAGCACAGAGAGCAAAGATTGAACGTCTCGGAAGTGCTCTGGGCACAGGAAGATTTGGAGTTCCTGGCCGCTCAGGAATGGGAGCTTGAGATCGCCTACATACAGCTGCTAGACTCTGCTCAGCAGCAGGGTGGGGCTCTCTTTGCCTGGGACTATCAGGAAATACCAGCAGACAGCTCTGAAATCCTGGCTGAAGAGTCGGCGATGTGGCATAGTAACAGAGTGCTTTGCCCACCTGCCCCCGCAGCTAAGGACGCGGAGGTCTTATGGCAGATGCAGGAAGTGCTGACAACAGGGCAGAGCTCTGCTAACCTCTGCCCAGCACCGATGGCATCTTCTAGGTTCCACGGACAGGTGGTGAACCTCTATCCCCAGCCATCAGTTGTAGAGACTGGGGATTTAATAGACTTTTCTGCTGAGGAAAAACAACCTCATGAGCCTCCATCAGAAGAGCTGGTATTAGGGCCAAACTTCACTGAGCTCTGCCCAGCACCAACGGCAGTATCCGTGGAGTTACAAGGAACTTCTCCAGCTGAAGCGCAGGTCACCGGACAGAGGGTCCAAGACCTCTGCCCCACACCGGTGGCAGTTATGGAGGCTCAGGGTGAGAAGGTGGCAATCACTTCCCAGCAGCAGATACAGGGGGAGAAGGGAGAGGAGGTGTTTGTCGTCCCTCCCCAACAGTTGGCCAGGGTGGAGAAAGCGATCTTTCCTCCCCAGCAAAGATTTGTGCACCTGGGAGACAGTACCAGAGACATGTTGTCCCAGCAGCCAGATGAGGGAATGGAAAAGGAAGCCAGCCTCCTGCCCCAATGGTTTGCCAGAGCGGAGGATGTGGAGTCCCCAGCAGAAGTGCTGGCAACAGGGCAGAGTGCTACCCACCTCTGTCCAGCACCAGCAACAACTGTGGAGTTCCAGGAAGCCGGGGCAGTCGGCCTCTCTCCCCAACAGTTAGCTGGAGGAGATGATGTAGGGAAGCTCCTACACCCACCTGAACTGCTGGCAACGGAACAAAGTGCTGCTGGCCTCTGCCCACAACTAACAGAGGGCAGATTTCCTGTAAAGGGGGATGGGACTGCAGTCCCCACCTGTATACCCCAGGGATGCTGGGCTGTCGGCCCAGATCCCCAACAGCATGATGGAGTGAGCCCAGTCACCCTGTCTTCTCTCCAGCGGCTGAAAAGACTCCAGGGAGAAGGGCCAGTCCAGGCCTCTCCCCAGCGGCGGATATGTTCTATGAGAGAGGCAGAAGTTGGCTGGGTGAGTCGTGCTCTGTTTGGAACAATTTGTTTGGGGTACTGTGTGGGTACAGGCATTAGAGGACTGGAACCACTGACTAACTTCGGAGTCAACCCGTCTGGGGTCTCCTCCTGTGTTAGTCTCCTGCCGAAAGGGGAGAAATGTGACGGACCTGGCCGAGACACAGGCTGTTGGAGGGGACTGAGTGCGAGCCTGTTGCCTTGGGATTATGGGCCCTGGCATTTGGGGGAACGGTGCTCTTTGAGCTGCAGGCCTGGGACCCCTGAGCTGGTGATACTTGGATTCAGGTCCATGCTGGCCCCAATACACATAGAATCTGTATGTGTATTTGGCATATTAGCAAGAGACGCTAATGTCATGACTCATAAACTCCAGCCACCTGTGTTATGTAATTGAGTATAGTCTGGCTTGTAGAAGTGTGTCACCTATTGTTGTGTGTGCTAATTAACCCTGCAATTGAATGAAGGAGCCCAGTGTTGATTAAGATAATTAGCTCATGCTAATTAGGTTAGGCTTCAGTCATCTGTCAACTGTATATAAGTGTGACATGTCAAATAAAGATTCATTCCTGATGTACCCTACACTGGTGTTGTCTGGTGACTGGGTAAGCTAAGGGGGTCTTGGATTGTGTGGTACCGGACAGAGGAAGCAGTTACGGCGGACATCTTGGGTACGAGGTCCGTCACATACCCCCCTAATGTACCCCCTGTGTAATCCCCCATAATGTACCCCCTGTGTAATCCCCCATAATGTACCCCCTGTGTAATCTCCATAATGTACCCCCTGTGTAATCCCCCATAATGTAGCCCCTGTGTAATCCCCCATAATGTAGCCCCTGTGTAATCTCCATAATGTACCCCCCTAATGTACCCCCTGTGTAATCTCCATAATGTACACCCCCCCCCCCTGTGTATATCTGCCCATAGTGACATTGCATATACATCTCTCCCCCCTACATTCACAGACCTCAGATCAGCGTGGTTCTGTCCACATGGATGTCCATTGTCCCTCCTCCTAGGCTCTTCCTCCTGTTGTGTCCCGTCAGTGTGGAGGAGGAGCCTTGGCTCCGAGGAGTGTAATTGTGATAGGCAGCCGGCATCTCTGCCTGCCTGTCACAATAATAGGGGATTGCAGTGCCGCTTCCCCGAGGACATGCGGGCGCCGTGCACTGGGCTATGGGAACCCGAGCTGCCTGTGTGCCTCACAATTAATTCTCCTCCTCACCGAACATCGCTGAGCAGAGATAGTGCTCAGTGGACGGAGGAGGAGGAGAGAGCCGCGGTGCCTCTCTCAATCCAGTGCCATGCCGGGTGTCACCCCTCTGTCGGGTGACACCCGGGTGCGGCCCGCACCCCCCTTGCAACGCCGCTGCCTTGAGGACTGCTCGGATTTACCTGCTCATCTGCATCACCATGATCCTGTGAACCTTCCAACCCACCTGACACTCTGGGTTCTGACATCTTTTCACAAGCACCTTTAAATGACACGTCACACAAGTCAATATATTTATGGTATCTCAGCTTTTACTGAAGTAGCAAAGTAGTATTAGTATGTAAAGGAGGGCAATAGATCAACCGAGTTTTGAATAACAGCACAGACTCAGTAAAGGAATTTCCCCAAAGACAGCTTAAGAAAAGTTTAACAGCAGGAATATACAATATACATACAGTGCCTTGCAAAAGTATTCACCCCCCTTGGCATTTTTTGTGTTTTGTTGCCTCACAACCTGGAATTAACATGGATTGTTTGAGGATTTGCATCATTTAATTTACAGAACATGCCCACAACTTTGAAGATTTGTATTTTTTTTTATTGTGCAGCAAACAACAAATAGGACAAAATAACAGAAAAAGTCAATGTGCATAACTATTCGCCCCCCTAAAGTCAATACTTTGTAGAGCCACCTTTTGTGGCGATCACAACTCCAAGTCACTTTGGATAAGTCTCTGAGTTATGCCACATCTTACCACTGGGATTTTTGCCCATTCCTCCTTGCAAAACTGCTCCAGCTCCTTCAAGTTGGATGGTTTGCGCTTGTGAACAGCAATCTTTACGTCTGACCACAGATTCTCTAATGGATTGAGGTCTGGGCTTTGACTAGGCCATTCCAACACATTTACAGGTTTCCCCTTAAACCACTCAAGTGTTACTTTAGCAGTGTGTTTGGGGTCATTGTCCTACTGGAAGGTGAACCTCCGTCCTAGCCTCAAATCACAGGTTTTGCTCAAGAATATCCCTGTATTTAGCACCATCTATCTTTCCCTCAACTCTGATCAGTTTCCCAGTCCCGACTGCTGAAAAACATCCCCACAGCAGGATGCTGCCACCCCCATGTTTCACAGTGGGGATGGTGTTCTTTGGGTGATGTGATGTGTTGGGTTTGCACCAGACATAGCGTTTTCTTTGATGGCCAAAAAGTTCAATTTTAGTCTCATCAGACCAGAGCACCTTCCTCCATACATTTCGGGAGTCTCCCACATGCCTTTTCGCAAACTCAAAATGTGCCATTTTGTTTTTTGCTGAAAGTAATGTCTTTCTTCTGGCCACTCTGCCATAAAGCCCAACTCTATGGAGCGTACAGCTTATTGTCGTCCTATGTACAGATACTCCAGTCTCTGCTGTGGAACTCTGCAGCTCCTCCAGGGTTACCTTAGGTCTCTGAGCTGCCTCTCTGATTAATGCCCTCCTTGCCCGGTCCGTGAGTTTTGGTGTGCGGCCGTCTCTTGGCATTGTTGCTGTTGTGCCATGTTCTTTCCATTTGGTTATGATAGATTTGATGGCGCTCCTAGGGGTCATCAAAGATTTGGATATTTTTTTTTTATAACCTAAACCCTGACTTGTACTTCTCAACAACATTGTCCCTTACTTGTTTGGAGAGTTCCTTGGTCTTCATGGCAGTGTTTGGTTAGTGGTGACTCTTGCTTAGTGTTGCAGCCTCTGGGGCCTTTCAAAAAAGGTGTGTATATGTAATGACAGATCATGAGATACTTAGATTGCACACAGGTGGACATCATTTCACTAGTTATGTGACTTCTGAAGGTAATTGGTCGCACCAGAGCTTTTTATGGGCTTCATAACAAAGGGGGTGAATACATACGCACATGCCAATTATCATTTTTTTATTTCTGAAAAATGGTTTTATGTATATATTTTTCTAATTTTACTTCAGCAACTTAGACTATTGTGTTCTGATCCATCACATATAATTCAGATTAAAAAAACTTTTAACTAAAGGCTGTAATGTAACAAAATACAGTGGAACCTCGGCACTGTATTTCTAAAAATCCTAACTCGGTTTGCGAGTGTTGTCTTCAGGCCAAAATCGGTGTGCAGTACCGCTTTTGGCCTGAGGTGGGGGCGCCGGAGTCGAACAGCGCCGATCGTCAGCGTTCGGAAATGTACGGAAAGGCCCGAGGACAGTTCGGCTGACCTCAGCAAACCTTGGAAAGGCTCGTGAATGGAGTCTTTCTGAGGTTTGCCGAGGGGATGGTAAGGAGTGGTTCTTGTTTTTTTTTATACTCAAGAGTTGACACAGTCTTCGGATTAGCTTACTCTCAAAATCTAGACCTTGATCTCAGTGTAGACCAGGGGTAGGGAACCTGGGCCCTCCAGCTGTGGTGAAACTACAAATTCCATTATGCCTCTGCCTCCAGGAGTCATAAATGTGATTGTCAGAATCTTGCAATGTCTCATGGGACTTAAAGAGGAAGTAAACCCTCTTAAAAAAAATCAAAAAAAAAAAAAAACCTGCAAGACAAAGGCATAATTAGCTAGTATGCATAGCACACTAGCTAATTATGCATCACTTACCTGAAATCAAAGCCTCGGCATCGGTCCTCTTCTCCCCCTCCGATCGCCGACATCTTCTCCCGGAGTGACTTCCGGGTATCGCGGCTCCGGCGCTGTGATTTGCCGGAGCCGCGATGACGTCACGCGCATGCGCACGAGAGCAGCATATAACAACTGAAGCATCGGCATATAGCGCCGATGCTTCAGTTGTCGCTAGTGCGCATGTGCCGCATGACGTCGGCACATGCAAATACAGGTATATCTCCTAAACCGTGCAGGTTTAGGAGATATCCCTGTTAGCTACAGGTAAGCCTTAATATAGGCTTACCTGTAAGCTAAAGTTGTAAAAGAGGGTTTACTTCCTCTTTAAAGTTTCAAAACAGCTGGAGGGCCGAGGTTGCCTACCCCTGGTGTAGACGCTAAGGCAGTCCATAGTGAATGAAGAACTTCTCCACTAGGGTCTAGAGTGGGGAGGCCTGAGCATAACGAGTATAATGATCTGTCACAACCGGGGCATTACTCTGCCTAATCAGGTCAGGTTCCAAACACAAGAAATCAATGCACAACATTGGTCCCTGACTCTGTAGATGGCCCATTGCGGCTGCCCTGCCTGGCAAAGTCTTTCTCTGGATGCATCTGATGCAAGAACGGCAGTAACTTTACACTTCAGCCCTCATAGACGGCCAATAAAATCAATCTCTGAGTAATTTGAAGGTCCTATCTGGACCTAAGTGACCATGGTCATCATGAAGAGCGGTCAGCACTGTTAATCAGTGTTTCTCAGGAAGGAACAGTCGACAGACACCTTCTGGTTCCTCCGATGGGCCTTTCTGGTATACAACTCCATCTTATAGCCGCATTTGTCCCATTCCTTATGGACTACTTTAGCTCCCTCAATGGAACTACTTAACAGCATCTGAGGGTCACGAACTGATAAGCATTTCTTTATAAGGTTACCGAATGGTCTTCACGTTGGTCCCTCCTCATATCCTCTCTAGTTAATTGAGGCAGTTCTTAACTACGCACTTGTGTCAAATCACAGTAATATCTGGGCACCCCAGCAGGGGTGACCCCCACAGCTTCGGCCCCTGTCGCCCCTTTGTGCTGGTGTTCTATTCCTTCACATACAGACAGTACTCCCTCAAGGGTCAAATGGATCCTGTTCTTCTGACCAGTGTCCGTGGCGTAAGCATCAGCATCTCGGTTTCCCACTCCTGGCTCATATTTCAAACTGAAACGAAACACAGACAGTGCAGCCAACCACCGATGTCCAGTGGCATCCAGTTTGGCAGTGGACAGCAAGTAAGTTAGCGTGTTGTTATCTGTTTTCACCACAAACGTGGCCCCATATAGATGACGATAGATTGAAAAGACTCTGGACGGCCGCACTCCAAAATAAATTTCAATGCCTTTTATTTGTGAAACAAAATCACACAAATGTGGGTCACAGCAAAGCAAAAATCGCTAACGCGTTTCACACTACCAGGAGTGCTTACTCATAGTGGCCCCATATAGATAATCTCGTAGCTTGTCCACTACAGCCCACTTGGGGACCAGGAACTCCAACTTGTTTCCCGGATAATTCTTCTCAGAGGGAGTGAGACTGCGACTCACATAAGCCACCGGGCGGAGTTTCCCTTCTGACTCTTGATATAACACTCCCCTAGGCCATCTCTGCTAGCATCCACATGCAATTCGTATAGGGCTTCAAGGGATCAGCATAGGCCAACACAGGTGCTTCAATAAGACTCCCTTTCAGGCGTTCAAAGGCTCTTTCACACTTCACTGTTCTTGGATAGACTCACGCGGCTTTGTTGGGCCTCCAGTGTGGACCTTCTGCAGATCCTCACCTGTCTGCTTCTGCAATCGCTCATTCAGAGGTTTGGCGATCTGTGCAAAATTCTTCACAAATCTTCTACAGTAGGAGGACTTTCTCCAATCGAGCTTCATGCTCCTCCAATGTTTTGCCGAAAACAATGATATCATCCAGATACACTAGCACTTCTTTTAAGTTCATGTCTCCTACTGCGTTCTCCCTCATTCTCTGAATGATGGCAGGGGCCCCTGTTAATCTTTGTGGCAACCGGTCGAATTCAAAGAAACCTAGAGGACTGATAAAGGCCATCTTCTCTCGCTCATCAGGGTGCATGGGTATCTGATAGACATGTGCAATTCGTTTAGTTACGAATTCGTTTTTCCGTTCAAATTCGTTATATTCGTTCATTCGTTATCGTACGAATGAACAAATGGTTTACTAAAAATTCTAACGAATAACGAACTATCGAAAAGAACGAATAAGAAAAACAACGAAAATCCGAAATAATTAAATTAGAAACAACGAAACTACGAAAGAATGAAAATCCGAAAAACGAAAACAG
Organism: Lithobates sylvaticus; assembly: GCA_028564925.1. Lineage (NCBI taxonomy): Eukaryota > Metazoa > Chordata > Amphibia > Anura > Ranidae > Lithobates > Lithobates sylvaticus. Next base: position 32,878,372 of record CM053026.1, on the reverse strand, counting down.
AAACAACGAAAATACCGAACAAAGATTCAAAAATAACGAAAATCAAAATGAACGAAAAAAATCGAAATTACGAATATTCGGAAAAAGGAAATCAAAACAACGAAAATTCTGCTGATCGAGAACTCGAAAGAACGAATATTAGTTCTGATTCCGAAATATTCCATCCAGAGTCCAGATAGGGTGTGGTTGGGTCGGAGGCACTGTTTTTGGTGGATTTTTTGAGTTAAGTTCTGACTTGTGAGAGAGAAATTCTTTGTTTCTTAAACATGTAAATAGCATACACATTACATAAAATTATGAATTATGCTCCGATTACGAATCTACGAAAACAATATTACGAAAGTACGAATAAATCAATCTCACGAAAGTACGAATGTAACTAAATCTACGAAAATACGAATTTCGAATCAACGAAAATCTAGCTCTTCCGAAAATACGAATTTCGAATCAACGAAAATTAGATTAACGGAAATACAAATCTTTTTAAATCAACGAAAATCTAGCTCTTCCGAAAATACGAACGAGTCCGAATACGAACACCGACGACTTACGAAATTACAAATCGTTACGAATCAACGGAAACGAACAGAAACAAAACGAAACTAAACTAATTTTTTCATTGTGCACATGTCTAGTATCTGATAATATCCATTCTTCAGATCCAGAATGGTGAACCATTTAGTTCCAAATAAGCATTGCAGGGCCTCTTCTATGCGAGGGCTTGTGTACTGATCTGGAATAGTTCTCCGATTCAGAGTTCGGTAGTCGATACACATCCAAAGGACCCATTTTTCTTTCTCACGACCACAATTGGCGAGGCATAAGGGCCCCTGGATTCCCTAATGACCCCCAACTTCTTCAGTTCAGCCAACTGTTCTCGAAGATCCTCCAGATCACATAGAGGTATTTGTCTAGCTCTTTCTAGGACAGGCTTATCTTCACTTAACCGGTGTGGGGCGCTCCTGGCACAGCCCACATCAAAGTCATTCTTGGAGAAAATTTTCTCCCTTCGAGCTACTTTCTCTTTCCATCTGGGACACAGATTTGGACACTGGACAGTGGTCTGTCTTCCATTTTCCTTCCGGGTTAAGTCATCCCCTGTTACTGGGGTGGCAGCACTTACTTTTCCAATCACAATACGAGGCTTCAGGCTGATTGGATGGCTAGTGACATTCCTCACACTGACAGGAACTCGGCCCCCACTTCTCAGTAAGGCCTTAGTGGGTACTATATCCGGAACCAGTTCTATTCTGTTATCTTCCTCCAGTGGGTCAGCTTCTACTACCACATAAGGACCCGATTGTTCCCATGACAACTTAACAGTGCCTTTCATGCAGGTTCTGTCAGGGCTGGGCTCAGCCCTTCCTTCTCTGAGCTGGCTGATCAGCTGTCGGCTAATTGCCAGCTCCGATCTCTCCACAGTTACTCAGCTGTTGATGATATCCTGCTTGTCAGTCCTGCCTACTTAAGCCGTCCAGTCCAGAGGAACTCTGCCTTTGCCTTGGTCAACATCACAGAAACTATATCCTGCAATCCTGTTCAAGACTTGTTTTGCTGACATCCCTTCTGGCTCCAGATCCTGCTTGCTGTTCCACTACATTGATCCCTGACTTCTGGCTTTGCTGACTATCCATTCCGGTTACTGAACTTTGGCTATGTTTTGACTACGTTTGTTCTTTTTACTTTTATTATTAAAAAAGTGTGATTTAACTGTACTTCTGTCTCGGCCTGATATCATGGTTTCTGACAGGTTCTTTCCCCAGGTTGCAGCACCTTGTCTTGGGTGTCTAACCACCACAGTGTTCTCACCCCTTCCTCGGGGGCCTTACTCTCCCGCAGCACTCGCTGAAAAGCCTGCCGCAACTGAGGATGGATTGTCCCTGAGGGAGCACCCTCCAAAGTCAAGGGCGTGAGTAATCTCCTCACAAGATTGGTGTTGGTGCCTATCAACAAAGAGTTTCGGCCGGCCCCAGGAGGTCAGGGACAGACAACGGCCAGAGTGTCGAAAGTCTCTGGCTCTCCAGCCAAGGAAGTATCAAAGGTTATCTTGATGATTATATAACCGTTATATGGACACTTTTGTTTTGCTATTCCCCAGATCTCCAACTCTTCGAGTTTACACAAAGGGATGTGCTTCAAGTACTTGTGATAGAAATCCTGATACAATGTCCCTTGTGTATAGAAGGGGGGAGTTTCAGACTTTAGATGAGGCACATAGATATGTGCCTCCATCCCTGGTTCAGGTAAATAAAAAGGAGAGTTTGGGACTTTAAATTAGGTTATTGACTGGTAGGGGTTAGATTGTGTATAAACATATTTAATTGACATGAGTAGTAAAATACAATACAGTAGTACAAAACATGTAGAAACTGTATCATATGTATACAGTACACATGCATGCGTGGCATGGACATTGTAAATTCACAGATATATACATAAACAGCACATAGCAAAAATAGATATTCTTGATCTAAAATATGGAAATTCATATATGTACACATGTCAACTTGGCAGCACAAACAGGATTAAATGAATTGAGAAAATTGATGGAAAATTTGTATCTAGATGTGAATCCTATCGAGGTATATAGGTAAATCCTGAATGTCCGACGCGTTTTGTGTAAAAAACACTTCCTCAGGGGAGGATGCTATAGGGTATCTACAAGAAACAAAATATAATTAAAAGTGGTCAAAGACACTATCTCACCTGCACGTTTCCATTTATGTCACATTCCATCCTAGTACCTAGTCTTATTTCACTTTCAATTCTTATGGATATTTTATTTATTGATTTTAGACCCCATTGGGAAATATTACTCCTGTCCATTACCTTGGACACATTATGGAAACTGGGAATCTGTGCTGTGGGGATGCTGTGTGTGCGCCCTCTTGGTGCGGGGCTTCTGTCTACCTTAGCTCCTGGGACAGACTCCCTCTCTGGCCCTAGCCCCGGCCCCACACATACTTCACACTGTTGTCATCTGTTGCATGCAAGTACTCAGATCCTGCCTTTTTCGGATGTGCTTACTGTAACATAAGGTTTAATTGACTTAATTGAGTCCTTCTTCTACTGACCACCAATGTAAGGGACCCTTCTTCTACTGACCACCAGTGTAAGGGTGCCCTTTCCCATTTATCCCCAATGTAAGGGGACCCTTCTTCTACTGACCACCAATGTAAGGGTGCCCTTTCCCATTCATCACCAATGTAAGGGTATCCTTCTTCTACTTTCCACCAAAGTAGGGGGACCCTTCTTCGACTGACCACAAATGTAATGGTGTCCCTTCTTCTTCTGACCACCAATGTAAGGGTGTCCTTCTTCTACTGACCACCAATGTAAGGGTGTCCCTTCTTCTACTGACCACCAATGTAAGGGTGTCCTTCTACTGACCACCAATGTAAGAGTGTCCCTTCTTCTACTGAACACCAATGTAAGGGTGTCCTTCTTCTACTGAACACCAATGTAAGGATGTCCTTCTTCTACTAACCACCAATGTAAGGGTGTCCTTCTTCTACTGACCACCAATGTAAGGGTATCCATCTTCTACTGACCAACAATGTAAGGGGACCCTTCTTCTACTGGCAACCAATGTAAGGGTGCCCTTCTTCTACTGACCAACAATGTAAGGGTGTCCTTCTTCTACTGAACACCAATGTAAGGGTGTCCTTCTTCTACTGACCACCAATGTAAGGGGATCCTTCTTCTACTGGCAACCAATATAAGGGTGCCCTTCTTCTACTGACCAACAATGTAAGGGTGTCCTTCTTCTACTGAACACCAATGTAAGGGTGTCCTTCTTCTACTGAACACCAATGTAAGGGGACCCTTCTTCTACTGGCAACCAATGTAAGGGTGCCCTTCTTCTACTGACCAACAATGTAAGGGTGTCCTTCTACTGACCAACAATGCAAGGGTGTCCCTTCTTCTACTGACCACCAATGTAAGGGGACCCTTCTTCTACTGACCACCAATGTAAGGGTGTCCTTGTTCTACTGACCAACAATGCAAGGGTGTCCCTTCTTCTACTGACCACCAATGTAAGGGTGTCATTCTTCTACTGACCACCGATGTAAGGGTGTCCTTATTCTACTTACCACCAATGTAAGGGGAACCTTGTTCTACTGGCAACCAATGTAAGGGTGTCCCTTCTTCTACTGACCACCAATATAAGGGTGCCCTTTCCCATTTATCACCAATGTAAGGGGACTCTTCTTCTACTGACAACCAATGTAAGGGGTCCCTTCTTCTACTGACCACCAGTGTAAGGGTGTCCCTTCTTCTACTGACCACCTGTGTAAGGGTGCCCTTTCCCATTCGTCACCAATGTAAGGGTGTCCGTCTTCTACTGACCATCAATGTAAGGGTGTCCCTTCTTCTACTGACCACCAATGTAAGGGTGTCCCTTCTTCTACTGACTACCAATGTAAAGGTGTCCTACTGACCACCAATGTAAGGGTGTCATTCTTCTACTGACCACCAATGTAAGGGTGTCCCTTCTTCTACTGACCACCAATATAAGGGTGCCCTTTCCCATTCATCGCCAATGTAAGGGTGTCCTTATTCTACTTACCACCAATGTAAGGTGACCCTTGTTCTACAGGCAACCAATGTAAGGGTGTCCCTTCTTCTACTGACCACCAGTGTAAGGGTGTCCCTTCTTCTACTGACCACCAGTGCAAGGGTGCCCTTTCCCATTTGTCACCAATGTAAGGGTGTCCTTCTTCTACTGACCACCAATGTAAGGGTGTCCGTCTTCTACTGACCACCAATGTAAGGGTGTCCTTCTTCTACTGACCACCAATACAAGGGTGTCCCTTCTTCTACTGACAACCAATGTAAAGGTGTACTTCTACTGACCACCAATGTAAGGGTGTCCCTTCTTCTACTGACCACCAGTGTAAGGGTGCCCTTTCCCATTCATCGCCAATGTAAGGGTGTCCTTCTTCTACTTACCACCAATGTAAGGGGACCCTTCTTCTACTGACAACCAATGTAAGGGTGTCCCTTCTTCTACTGACCACCAATACAAGGGTGTCCCTTCTTCTACTGACTACCAATGTAAAGGTGTACTTCTACTGACCACCAATGTAAGGGTGTCCTTCTTCTACTGACCACCAGTGTAAGGGTGCCCTTTCCCATTCATCACCAATGTAAGGCTGTCCCTTCTTCTACTAACCACCAATGTAAGGGTGTCCGTTCTACTGACCATCAATGTAAGGGTGTCCTTCTTCTACTAACCACCAATGTAAGGGTGTCCTACTTCTACTGACCACCAATGTAAGGGTGTCCTTCTTCTACTGACCACCAATGTAAGGGTGTCCCTTCTACTACTGACCACCAATGTAAGGGTGTCCTTCTTCTACTGACCACTAATGTAAGGGTGTCCTTCTTCTACTGACCACTAATGTAAGGGTGTCCTTCTTCTACTGACCACCAATGTAAGGGTGTCCCTTCTTCTACTGACCACCAATGTAATGTGTTTTTCATCTGTCCATTATTATTATTATTTTTTTTCATTTTATGACCATTTTTAACATACATTTTGAGTTGTAGAGACTGAGGTGTTATAAAACTTGCATGTCAAACACTCCAGGCCCGCCACATTCTAATTATTTTATTTCAGACTTTCTACTGACCATGAGCCTTTATCTACAACAGTTATTAGCAGGGGTTCCCCGAGACCTGGCCATCATTTAAAGGGTCCCTCCGAAGAAAAAAAAGTCACATCAGGTCAATATGACTATTATGAAATAATATAACATGATACAATATGTTGTATAATATATTATATATATGATATGTTATAAAATGATACAATATAACACGATATAATATAATTCATAATATTATCATGTATTATATCTTGTTATAGTATGTATCATGAAGAATTGTAGACAGCCACTCACATTGGCTTGTCTAGCTCCGCGCTTAGGATAATTCAAAAAGGTCTATACTAATATTAATAATGTAAACCCAGTACAGCTGCTCCCTATGAAATCTAGATGATTTAATTGGTAGTTTAATTAAATGAGGGGCGCTAGTACCAACAAGAGATACTAAATTAATTAATAGGTTAATTAATTGTATATTCTGAACTGTATAGTAGAGACTAAGAGCTTATTGAAAAAAGGTGTGCAGACACAATATAGATCTACCATGAACTAAGCTAATTAATAACTATTTAACGTGATAATAGTGAACCACATTTGGTTACTCATACATTACAACCATTATAATGTGAATAATAAAAATTGGTTAGAGTGTGTTTATACAAACAATAATAACACCAGACACCTAGCGTGACCCAGTGAGGTATAAATTAATTATTACCCCAAAGATAATTAACACACAAAATAGAGCTGACCGAGCTCTATTTAAATTAAATAATATAAATATAACAGACCCTGTACCTTGTATCACAATGTGTACAACGAAAATTAATGATCAAGCACTTATGCCCAATCTAATACATAAAAAGTGCAAACCAACAAATTTGGCAAATATCCCAATGTCTTGGGTACATCCAAAAAACGTGAAAAATATTAATATAAATTAGACAGTGTTAATTGATATAACGCAAAGTTCATGTAGTATATAAAAAGTGCAAGCCAACAAAATTGGCAAATAATCCCAATATCTTGAGTGCATCCAAAAAACGTGAAAAAATATTAATATAAATTAGACAGTGTTAATTGATATAACGCAAAGTTCATATAGTAGTCCTTGCTGCAAAACGCCACAATCACTCCTGTAGATATAGCTTGTGCACCATCACCAGACAAATTCTCGATCCACCCAATGTGAGAACCAGCAGTATTAAATGGCCTCTTACCAAATGGAGTTGATTACTTTGTTTAGAAGCAATCAAATGCGCTTTCACAGGATTGTGCCTGTACACTGAGTGACACACCCTCACTCAAGGGCTCTCTTCCCTCTATCAGACCAGCTCAGATGGAATGGATTGGAAACATATGTGGGAATATAAAGAGAGGCGCACCTCATAGCGTAATAACGTTTTATTTAAAAAATAGCATAAAAAAACACAGCAGCCAATTGCTCACTTACATTTTCCAGTGCCTACCCGGCACTGAGGCTACTTGCGATATGTTAAAAGATTCGATGGAGCAGCGGATCCTTCCCTCCTGGCGTGCGTCTCTAGCGTGCGTTCCACTCACCAGACAGCCGGAGCCAATATCACAGGAAGTCCAGCAATAATGCATCCAAAGATACAAAGTGATCAGGTACCGCCTACCCTAGGCGGTACCTGATCACTTTGTATCTTTGGATGCATTATTGCTGGACTTCCTGTGATATTGGCTCCGGCTGTCTGGTGAGTGGAACGCACGCTAGAGACGCACGCCAGGAGGGAGGATCCGCTGCTCCATCGAATCTTTTAACATATCGCAAGTAGCCTCAGTGCCGGGTAGGCACTGGAAAATGTAAGTGAGCAATTGGCTGCTGTGTTTTTTTATGCTATTTTTTAAATAAAACGTTATTACGCTATGAGGTGCGTCTCTTTATATTCCCACATATGTTTCCAATCCATTCCATCTGAGCTGGTCTGATAGAGGGAAGAGAGCCCTTGAGTGAGGGTGTGTCACTCAGTGTACAGGCACAATCCTGTGAAAGCGCATTTGATTGCTTCTAAACAAAGTAATCAACTCCATTTGGTAAGAGGCCATTTAATACTGCTGGTTCTCACATTGGGTGGATCGAGAATTTGTCTGGTGATGGTGCACAAGCTATATCTACAGGAGTGATTGTGGCGTTTTGCAGCAAGGACTACTATATGAACTTTGCGTTATATCAATTAACACTGTCTAATTTATATTAATATTTTTTCACGTTTTTTGGATGCACTCAAGATATTGGGATTATTTGCCAATTTTGTTGGCTTGCACTTTTTATATACTACATGAACTTTGCGTTATATCAATTAACACTGTCTAATTTATATTAATATTTTTCACGTTTTTTGGATGTACCCAAGACATTGGGATATTTGCCAAATTTGTTGGTTTGCACTTTTTATGTATTAGATTGGGCATAAGTGCTTGATCATTAATATTCGTTGTACACATTGTGATACAAGGTACAGGGTCTGTTATATTTATATTATTTAATTTAAATAGAGCTCGGTCAGCTCTATTTTGTGTGTTAATTATCTTTGGGGTAATAATTAATTTATACCTCACTGGGTCACGCTAGGTGTCTGGTGTTATTATTGTTTGTATAAACACACTCTAACCAATTTTTATTATTCACATTATAATGGTTGTAATGTATGAGTAACCAAATGTGGTTCACTATTATCACGTTAAATAGTTATTAATTAGCTTAGTTCATGGTAGATCTATATTGTGTCTGCACACCTTTTTTCAATAAGCTCTTAGTCTCTACTATACAGTTCAGAATATACAATTAATTAACCTATTAATTAATTTAGTATCTCTTGTTGGTACTAGCGCCCCTCATTTAATTAAACTATAGTATGTATCATCCTATAATATAATATATTTTATCATGTTAGTTTATTTTGTATCATATTATCTTCTATTATTTTATATTATAACATACTATACGATATCAAATCATTGTATATTATATGATGCAGTCCCGTAACTCGCCAGCAGGTGGCGCTCTGGTCTACTTTTCGCATTTTCCTCTCTCTACTTCCTGGAGTCCATATTTCTATGGTAAGAAGCGGTCACATGGACATTTGCGGGACTTTCCCTGGAAGGTTGCGCTCTGTCGCTGCCTCTGGTGTGGCCCTGAACGACATGTGCGGGTCCCGTCGTAGTAGTTACACACTAGGCCCCACAGGCCTCCTCATTACACCACAATGACACATGTCTCTCTATGACTAATCAAGTTATGGCTGCTGCTCTGACGGACAGCCCTCCCGTCCAATCACAAGCGGCCAGATAATAAGTCTCGCCAACCACCTTTCTCCCCCTTCTCTCCGCCTTCAGTTTCAATGTCTAGACCTAGCCTCCGCCCACTCCGTATTGGCAGCCAGTCGGCGGCCGCGTTGTGTCAGTTGCCAGGCAGCTCTCAGGGACCGGGCCGCCGCGGACCAATAGGGGACGTTCGCCGGGAGTGGGGAAAGTGGGAGGGGCCGCGCCTGCTCCCGTGGTCCTCCCTGGCTCACGCTGATTGGCCGCGGCGCGCGTAGCGCAGGCGCGGTGCCGCGGAATGACGCAGCTCTTTGCTGGTGGCGCAGGCTCCTCCCCTTTCGCCGCAGTCAGTCACACAGTTGAGGGGACACCGGGCGCAGAGCGGGCAGTGAGAGCTTGTACCGGAGCCAGGGGGCGGAGCATCTAGCGCGAGCGGCATTCCCGGGACTGGTCAGCGGCTTGTGGCCGGACACCGAACATGGCAACCGGATCAGAGTGAGTGCGGGGTGCCGGTAGGCCGCAGAGCCGGGGCCCGGGTACCTGAGAGAGCGGGGAGGAGGGGAGGAGAGGCCGGGGGGACCGAGGACCGTGTGTCCGGGAGAGGAGGAGGAGGAGAGAGCGGCCCGGAGATATAGAGGGAGCCGACCGGCCGCATCCTGCTGTGTCATGCAGGCCTCACCCCTCCCCCTCCTCTCATATCAATACTACAGGCCTCATCCCTATTACCCCTCATCATCCTCATCCACAATACAAGCCTCATCCATACTACAGCCCCCCCCCCCATATCCATACTACAGCCCCCCCCCCCATATCCTTACTACAGGCCCCCCCCCATATCCTTACTACAGGCCTCATCAACATCCCTTCATACTATATTGCCTCATCATCCTCCTCACTACTACAGGCCTCATCATTATCCTCCTCCCTTCTTTATTACTACAAGTCTCATCATACTACATCCTCCTCCCTCCCCCCACTACAAGTCTCATCATCATCCTTCTCCTCCCCCATCCTACTACAGGCCTCTTCCTTTTGTTGCTGGTCTCATCATCTTTCACCCCATCAATCCCTCTCCCCCAGAGGACCCCATCATCCTACAGTCCTCATCCCTATTCCACTATTGCTGCTCCTATCATCATCATCCTACAGTCCTCATCCCTATTATGGTGGTCCCGTCATCTGTCCCCACCCCGTCGTACTACATGCCCCCCCCCCCATCCTCCAGCCCCCCCCATACTCTGCCTCATACTACAGCCCCTCCTCCTCATACTACAGCCCCTAAACCTCCTCCTCCTCATACTACAGCCCCTAAACCTCCTCCTCCTCATACTACAGCCCCTAAACCTCCTCCTCCTCATACTACAGCCCCTAAACCTCCTCCTCCTCATACTACAGCCCCTAAACCTCCTCCTCCTCATACTACAGCCCCTAAACCTCCTCCTCCTCATACTCCTCCTCCTCATACTACAGCCCCTCCCCCTCATCCTCCTCATACTACAGCCCCAAATCCTCCTCCTCCTCCTCATACTACAGCCCAGCCCCTCCCCCTCATACTACAGCCCCTCCCCCTCATCCTCCTCATACTACAGCCCCTAATCCTCATACTACAGCCCCTAATCCTCCTCCTCATACTACAGCCCCTCCTCCTCATACTACAGCCCCTCCCCCTCCTCTCATATCAATACTACAGGCCTCATCCCTATTACCCCTCATCCACAATACAAGCCTCATCCGTACTACAGCCCCCCCCCCCCATATCCATACTACAGGCCTCATCAATATCCCTTCATACTATATTGCCTCATCATCCTCCTCACTACTACAGGCCTCATCATTATCCTCCTCCCTTCTTTATTACTACATGTCTCATCATACTACATCCTTCTCCTCCCCCACTACAAGTCTCATCATCCTTCTCCTCCCCCACTACAAGTCTCATCATCCTTCTCCTCCCCCACTACAAGTCTCATCATCATCATCTTTCTCCTCCCCCATCCTACTACAGGCCTCATCCTTTTGTTGCTGGTCTCATCATCCTTCACCCCGTCAGTCCCTCTTTCCCAGAGGACCCCATCATCCTACAGTCCTCATCCTTATTCCACTATTGCTGGTCCTATCATCATCCTACAGTCCTCATCCTTATTATGTTGGTGGTCCCGTCATCTGTCCCCACCCTTGTCGTACTACATGCCCCCCCCCCATCCTCCAGCCCCCCCCCATACTCCTCCTCGTACTACAGCCCCCCCTCATACGCCTCATACTACAGCCCCCCCCCTCATACTACAGCCCCTGATCCTCCTCCTCATACTACAGCCCCTCCCCCTCATCCTCCTCCTCATACTACAGCCCCTCCCTCCTCATACTACAGCCCCTCCCTCCTCATACTACAGCCCCTCCACCTCCCCCTCGTACTACAGCCCCTCCTCATACTACAGCCCCCCCTCATCATCATCCTCCTCCTCATATTACAGCCCCCCCCCCCCCCCCCCCCTCGTCCTGTATTACAGCCCCTCCCCCTTCATCCTCATGTATTACAGCCCCCCCTCATCCTACAGCCCCCTCCCTCATTCTACATGCCCCTCCTCCTCCTCATACTACAGCCCCCCCCCTCATCATCCTCCTCATGTATTACAGCCCCTCCCCCTTCATCCTCCTCATGTATTACAGCCCCCCCTCATTCTACATGCCCCTCCTCATCCCTTTCTTACTAGAGGTCTTGTCATCCTTTTAGGTTGGTGGTCTCATCATCATAAAGGCTTCATCCCGCTCCTGCTTTTGCTGGCCTCATTCTCTGTTTGGGGGCATCAAATCTCCTCCTCCTCCCTTCTACTGGTTGTCTCCTCTTAACGTGGAACGACTCTGCATCTGAGCACCGCAAACGCTAAATAAGTTTATATTTAATATTCAAAGCAAACCCGCCCCCCCCACCCCCCCCCCCCCCCATCTCCATTAAAAAAAAAAAATTCCCCCCAAGCATTTGTCTGTGGCCATCTTGAGAAAGGGCAGATGATTCATGTAGCATTTACTTCCTGGAATCCAACTGCCCTCATCTCAAGTATGGGCTGACCTGAGAACTCTCCCTCCCCTCCTGAAGACTCCTGGGATGTATGACATCATTTGTCTAGGCATGGAAATCGAGAACTAACTAAAAAAAAAAAAAAAAAAAAAAAAAGTTTAAGAATAGAATATATATCTATTTACACTATGCTAGCTATTATGCTACTTATTTATTTATGCTAGCAGCATAATGATTACAAACAATCAATATTGATTGAGAGAGGGAAGATTCACTTATTATTCATTCTGTTCTCTTCTGCTGATCTTTTGTTTCCTTATCATTAAACAAAAGGTAAAACCTCAGAACCAGTGATGGAATGAATTGTTTAAAATAGTATCAAACATAAAATATCAAAAACTCCATTGGTAGTTCTTCATATTCATATAATCATAATCCACATATAAACGCGTAAACACTTAATTGTGAATAATAATGTACAGAAAAAAAATGCATATGTGGAGTACAATGCACTACAAGGTGTAAATCAAATAAAACAGCGAAATGTCCGCATCAATAATAAAATAGATGCTCTACGAAACAAACGTGCCCACATTCCGAATCTCATGTTAAAAAAACGCATACCGCGCAGAAGTGCCCCACCTCTGTGTATCCAGCACCTCTGCGGCCTCTGACCTCCACGGCCGTCCTACACAGTGCTGAGGTCACTCAGAGCTGGTCCAGACACCTCGGTGTGTATTACTGCAGCAGACGGGATCCCCAAACAATGCCTCAGGATTCTAATCACTCGGAAATCCCAAACCTTCCATAGTGTAATACGGTCCGATTTAAAGAAAACAAAAAAAAATTATTCAGTAAAAGATGAAATAATTTATTCACAAAGTCGCACTGCAAGTCCCGTTCACGAGGTTAAAAGGCAGAAATGATTGTAATATGATTTCATTGCCCCCTTAAGCACGGACATCTGAAGAGGATATGTTAAAACGGCTGTTACACAGCTTCTGGGCGTGATGTCACATGGCTCCACCCCTCAGGTTTTTGTCTCCCTTTTGGGGTAGCTTTAGCCATCCAACGTGTCCCTATGTTTGGGTAGAAAAGGGCACCCCACATACCCCCAGTTTGGGTGGAATTGGGCACCCTACATACACGTGTTTCAACCCCCCTCCCCAGGGTTAGATTTGGGCACCCTACGTGTGTTCCTCCTTTGGGTAGACTTGGGCACCCTACGTGTGTTCCTCCTTTGGGTAGACTTGGGCACCCTACGTGTGTTCCTCCTTTGGGTAGACTTGGGCACCCTACGTGTGTTCCTCCTTTGGGTAGACTTGGGCACCCTACGTGTGTTCCTCCTTTGGGTAGACTTGGGCACCCTACGTGTGTTCCTCCTTTGGGTAGACTTGGGCACCCTACGTGTGTTCCTCCTTTGGGCAGACTTGGGCACCCTACGTGTGTTCCTCCTTTGGGCAGACTTGGGCACCCTACGTGTGTTCCTCCTTTGGGCAGACTTGGGCACCCTACGTGTGTTCCTCCTTTGGGCAGACTTGGGCACCCTACGTGTGTTCCTCCTTTGGGCAGACTTGGGCACCCTACGTGTGTTCCTCCTTTGGGCAGACTTGGGCACCCTACGTGTGTTCCTCCTTTGGGCAGACTTGGGCACCCTACGTGTGTTCCTCCTTTGGGCAGACTTGGGCACCCTACGTGTGTTCCTCCTTTGGGCAGACTTGGGCACCCTACGTGTGTTCCTCCTTTGGGCAGACTTGGGCACCCTACGTGTGTTCCTCCTTTGGGCAGACTTGGGCACCCTACGTGTGTTCCTCCTTTGGGCAGACTTGGGCACCCTACGTGTCCCCATGTTTGGGTAGACTTGGGCACATGTCCCCTCCCACCAAACAACCCACACCACCCTGGTAGACTTGGGCACCCTACATGTTGCCCCCTCACACCTTTGGGCAAAGTTGGGCACCCAATATGCCACCCCTCAATTGGGTAGAATTGGGCACCACCCCCCCCCCCCCCCCCCCATTGGGCTCCCTCTGGTCTCTGCCAGGAAGTTTCCCCTCCTTATCCCAGTCACATGATTGCCCCCTCCTATACTTGTCATTCAGAGTTTAGTGTCCTGTTACATATAATTTGTCACCTTTGTACTCCCAGTCATAGAATTTGGATTTGTTTTGGCCGCTCTTTACTACCATTCCATCTGTGTTTTAATTTGGCGCCTTGGGTCTCTTTACAGGTAATTAGAGTTTCTTTTTGTGTGGGTCACCTTTTAGACCCCCTTCACATTAGTGCAGATTCCCCTTCATCTGTCATTTCACGGCAAAGGAGGACAATGGAAATCACAACGGTGGCCAATCACATCAATGCAGCAATGGGGCAGTGCAGTTCATGGAAGGGTGTTTTGTTTTGGCCCCATAGACTTCAATGAGAGCGTAAGAAAAACATGGTTTATGCATTTTTGGTGTGGTTTTGCGCTGGTCTACCCCACAAAAGAAAGCATGAAGATGCATTAAAAACGCATTATTATTATTATTCCTGTTACTGTACACATCAGTCTCTGGTTCCATGTGCCCTTGTATAAAATAATTTACTACATTTAAATCACATTTGTAACATTGTTTCCACGTTTGCCCATCAATAGTAACTGGCATCACAGGGCCCCTAAAACTATGTAACACTCAAGTTTATTGTCTACCTGAATCCACATTGTACACTACTATCACTTTGTGCTTATTTTAGTTTTTTTTATTCTGTTTATTATAATTTCCCACCCTTACACCTCTGTAACCTTTCCTCCTTTTGTGTCCGTATTATTTATTTAGTATACTTATAGTTCACACCCATTTGTATTCTTTCCTGTTGGGACCCTCCTATTTTATTTAGTATGACGTGATCCTTTGTCCTTGTTATATGTGGTTGGCTGCGTATTTCTCAGTGTCTTTTTGTATCTTCAGGAATCCTTTTGTATAATCCAGTGCCTGGGAAAACAGATTGGGCAAATATTGAGCAACCAGGTTACTGTTGTCCATGGAGTATTTCCTGGTTCATACTTGTACTTTGAATACCGCACCCCTTCATTCATTATCTTTGGATACAAGGAGCGTGGTATCTGAGATCTCACCCAGCCCTCAGCTCACCATGATCTGTATACAGGGCCTTGAAGAAGTATTCATACCCCTTGAAACTTTCAACATTTTCTCATGTTACAACCAAAAAGGTAAATGTATTTTATTGGGATTTTATGTGATAAGCCAACACAAAGCGGCACATAATTGTGAGGTGGAAGGAAAATGATAAATGGCTTTCAACATTTTTTTACAAATATGCAAAAAGTGTGGCGTGCATGGCACTGCTCTCCTCTATGGGGGATTGGATGACGATGGACCGTAGAGTCCGTCGTGGGCTTGTATTCAGCCCTCTTTACTTTAATACCCCTATCTACAATCTAGTGGAACCAATCGCCTCCAGAAGTCACCTAATTAGTAAATGGAGTCCACCTGTGTGTAATTTAATCTCGGTATAGATACAGCTGTTCTGTGAAGCCCTCAGAGGTTTGTTAGAGAACCTTAGTGAACAAAAAGCATCATGAAGGCCAAGGAACACACCAGACAGGTCAGGGATAAAGTTGTGAAGAAGTATAAAGCAGGGTTAGGTTATAAAAAATAAAATGAATAAATATCCCAAGCCTTGAGCATCTCACGGAGCTCTGTTCAATCCATCATCCAAAAATGGAAAGAGTATGGCACAACTGCAAACCTACCAAGACATGGCCGTCCACCTAAACTGACCGGGCCGGGCAAGGAGAGCATTCATCAGAGAAGCAGCCAAGAGGCCCATGGTAACTCTGGAGGAGCTGCAGAGATCAACGGCTCAGGTGGGAGAATCTGTCCACAGGACAACTATTAGGGCTCTTTCACACGGACGGTCCGTATGTCCGTTTTTCATCCTTCCGTTCTCGGATGAAAAACGGACATACAGGTATCCCTGTGGGATAGCGGGTGTCAGCGGATGAGCATCCGCTGACACTCGTCTGTGTCCGCTATGCTCCATTTCTGCAGACGGAGGAAAACCCTATTTTTTTCATCCGTCTGCAGAGCGGATCAGATGACGACGGACTCTACGGCCCGTCGTCACCCGATCTCCCATAGGGGAGAGCGGCGATCTGACAGGTCCGTCCCTGCGCTGTGTGCAGAGACGGACCTGTCATCTTCCTGCTCAGCGGAGATCGCTCCGGCAATCCCCGCTGAGCAAGCGGATATCCACGGGGCGGATCAGCACTGATCCGCCCCGTGTGAAAAGACCCTTAGTCGTGTTCTCCACAAATCTTCCCTTTATGGAAGAGTGACAATAAGAAAGTCCATTGTTGAAAGAAAGACATAAGTCCCATTTGCAGTTTGCGAGAAGCCATGTGGGGGACACAGCAAACATGTGGAAGAAGGTGCTCTCATCAGATGAGACCAAAATTTTTTATTTTTTGGCCTAAAAGAAAAACGCTCTGTGTGGCGGAAGACTAACACTGCACATCACCCTGAACACACCATCCCCACCGTGAAACATGGTGGTGGCAGCATCATGTTGTGGGGATTCTTTTCTTCAGCAGGGACAGGGAAGCTGGTCAGAGTTGATGGGAAGATGGATGGAGCCAAATACGGGGCAATCTTAGAAGAAAACCTGTTAGCCTACAAAAGACTTGAGACTGGGGCGGAGGTTCACCTTCCAGCTGGACAAAGACCCGAAACATACAGCCAGAGCTACAATGGAATGGTTTAGATCAAATCATATTCATGTGTTAGAATGGCCCAGTCACAGTCCAGACCTAAAGCCAATTGAGAATCTGTGGCAAGACTTGAAAATTGCGGTTCACAGACGCTCTCCATCCAATCTGACAGAGCCTGAGATATTTTGCAGAGAAGAAGAATGGGCAAAATGTCCCTCTCTAGATGTGCAAAGCTGGTAGAGACATCCGCAAAAAGACTTGCAGCTGTAATTGCAGTGAAAGGCGGTTCTACAAAGTATTGATTCCGGGGGGGGCGCCATACAGATGTTTGAAAAAAAAATTGAAAACCATTTATCATTTTCCTTCCACTTCACAATTATGTGGAACTTTGTGTTGGTCTATCGCATAAAATACATTTAAGTTTTTGGTTGTAAGGGGTGTGAATACTTTTTCAAGGCACTGTACACTAATTTACACTGCTGTCATTTTAAAACAAGGTTTAGGCTGCATTCATATTTCAGCTACTTTTGGGCCGCAGACTCGCACCGCGCTTTGAGTTGTCATTCAAATGAATGGCATTTCAAATGTCATTCACACATCGGCGCTTTCAAATCACGGGCAGAGTCATGGCAAATCTGCCCGTGATTCAAACTGCTGAAGTGTGAATGCAGCCTAATGCCCCGCACACACGGTCGGATTTTCCAATGAAAAATGTCCTATCGGACCATGTTGTCGGAAATTCCGACCGTGTGTGGGCTCCATCAGACTTTTTCAGACGGAAAAAGTTTTAGATCCTGCTCTCAAATTTTCCGATTACGAAGTCCTATCGGACTTTTTCCGATCGTGTGTAGCGAATTCTGACAGACAAAGTGCCACGCATGCTCAGATCACATTACAAGACCAAAGCTATTGGCTACTAGCCTCTACGTAGTCCCGTCGTACGCAACGAACGTCACCACGTTCAGAATGATCGGATTTTCCGACAACTTTGTCCGACCGTGTGTATGCAACACCAGTGTTGGACAAAATACGTCGGAAAAAATCGGACAGATTTTGTAGTCGGAATTTCCGACCGTGTGTACGGGGCATTAGAGTTATAGGAAAAAAGATCAGGGCATAAAAGGACAGTGAAAAGTAGATATAAACCTAATCACCTAAAACCCAATGTGATCTTTAATTCGCGTATCATTTACACATCTCTGATTGACAAAGTGGTCTGGGGACCAGATTGGGGCACCAGGTTTTATGTTAAATTTTCAAATCATTTTATAAGGGATATACCCCTTAAAGCGGGATTCCACCCTAAAGTGGAACTCCCGCTTTTCAGGACCCTCCCCCCTCCGGTGTCACATTTGGCACCTTTCAGGGGGGAGGGGGTGCAGATACCTGTCTAAGACAGGTATCTGCACCCACTTCCGGCATAAACTCCCGTGGGAGTTTACGCAAGTTCCTGTCCCAGCGCGCTGTCTGCCGGGACACACACGTGTCCCGGCAGACAGCGCTGAAGATTCTCATTGCGCCGCGCGACTCGCGCATGCGCAGTAGGGAATCGGGAAGTGAAGCCACTTCCTGATTCCCTCACCGAGAATGGTGCCGGCTACAGCAGAGAGCCGAGCGATCGATTGGCCTCTGCTGCCAACACCGCTGGACCCTGGGACAGGTAAGTGTCCATTTTTTAAAAGTCAGCAGCTGCAGTATTTGTAGCTGCTGGCTTTTAAAAAAAAAATGTTTTCAGTACAGTCCCGCTTTGTGTGTGTGTGTGTGTGTGTGTGTGTGTGTGTGTGTGTCTTAATCTAGGCTTACCTGTAGGTCCAAGTGGTTTGTAAGGGTTTACAACCACTTTAAATGTGTTTTAAATCGACGTTTGTTTTTGCAGGATAGAGAATTTTTATACACAAATCTGTTTTTCATTCTGGAAATTCTATTTCATTACAAAGTCAAATGTTAAAAGTACGAGAATTTTTGTATGAATGTGTTTCTTTTTCAATATTTTTTATTGAAATATCAAATAGGGGAAAAAAAAGTCAAATTTTCTATCATACAAGCATAAGATAGTCAAAAATAATACATTAGTGTGGTAAAGAAATGCAAAGAATCATCTACCGTATAAGCCGACCCGAATATAAGCCGAGGCCCCTAATGTACCACAAAAAACTGGAAAACGTATTGACTCGTGTATAAGCCGAGGGTGAAAAATGCAGCAGCTACTGTAAGTGGAAAAGAGGGTCAGCAAATGCCCATCTGCAGCTGCATGCCTCCCTGTGTCCTGTACAAACCACCCTGTGTCCCCATTGCAGCCTACCTGTGCCGATCTGCATGTCCTGTGTCGTATCCCTCCCTGTGCGATCTGTCTGCCACCATTGCAGCCTTTATGTGCCTCCCTCCCTGTGCGATCTGTCCCCCACAGCGTGTAAGGTGCCATTCAAGATACAAAAGCCGCGCCTCCTCCTCGTCTGTGATAGGCGGAACACTGTTTTCCCAGCAGTCAGTGTGCAGTGTTCCGCCTATCGCGGACATCCTCTCATCCTCGTCCATGAGATGAGAATGACAGGACATCCGTGATAGGCGGAACACTGTACACTGACTTACTGCTGGGAAAATTAGTGTTCCTCCTATCGCAGACGGGGAGGAGGAGGAGGCGGCGCGGCTTTTGAACACTGCCGTCTGTCTGCATGACACGCTGTTCATGTAGGCAGACGGCGGTGACTCGAGTATAAGCCGAGAAGGGGACTTTCAGCCCTAAAAAAAGGGCTGAAAATCTCGGCTTATACTCGAGTATATACGGTAATCACAAATAAATTAAATACAAAGAATCTTGTACTAAAAGAAAAGTTGTCCCTAAGGCCCCATTCACACCTGAGTGTAGCGTTTTTACAGGCAGAAAGTCGTGCGCTTTTTTTTTTTTTGCTGCGATTTTGTACAGGTCAAAAGGTCACCAATGTAAAAAAGCAGAAAAACACCCAAATCTGCCTAAAAAAAGCTTCAGGTGTTTTGGAGCTTCAGGCATCTTGGAGTGGAGATGTGAACCATCTCCATAGAGAATAATTTTTTTTTTCCTCTCCAGAGTTTTGGAGCTTCAAGGTGTGAATGTGGCCTAAGGCCCCATTCAAATCTGAGTGTTTTGGCGCTTGAAGCCTGAAGCTACAAAACGCTAGAGGGGAAAAAAAGAAATCAATTCTATATGGAGATGGTTCACATCTCCACTCCAAGACGCCTAAAGCCAGAAGCTACAAAACGCTTGAAGCTCAAACAAGTTTTGGAACCTTTTTTTAGGCAGATTTGGGCGTTCTTCTTTTTACATTGGTGACCTTATGCCCTGCACAAAATCGCATAATTTTCTGCCTGAAAACGCTACACTCAGGTGTGAATGGGGCCTAAGAGGGACATCTCAAACATAAACAAAAAGAGTGCAGAAAAGTTTAAATAAAGAGACAAAATAAAAAAACATTTTGAAAATTCAGATCAAAAGTCTGTGTGGCCAATTTTAGACTTCAATGTGGTCTGTAAACGATGCTAAATAATTAGCCTATATTATTATTATACAGGATTTTTTTTTTTTTTAAAGAAATTTTATTGGTATACAAAGGCAGTTACAGATGTATGCGACAATAACAGAAACAGATATCTGAAATAGAAAACCATGTAGATAACGACATATTCAAGGCTGATAAAGGCATAGGCATACTTATGAGTCCTTAAATCAAGAGAAATCACAATATTATACAGGATTTGTATAGCGCCAACAGTTAGCGCTTAACAAAATAAAGGCAGACATTACAATTACATTGGTACAAGAGGAATCGGAGGGCCCTATATAAGCTCACATTCTATAATTCAGGGAAGGGGTGATCACCTGCTTGTATATTCTATAGGGATGGGCCTGTCGGATCAGTTAACAATGCAGTAAAGCAGGCGCAGTGGGTGTGGTCGGTGTCGGTACACCTGTTGTCAGGTACACGGAAACCATTGTCTGTTTCCTTGGTGTCACTGACTGTAATGCTGCCTCACCCATCCTGTTCACATCCCTCTGTAAGGTGTCATGTTTATCACTCCTCTGTGCTGGGACGTTGGTCAGCACTCGCAAAGCATTCAGTTTCGTTTTTCAGAAAGCATGTCAGAGTAGAACAGCTCATCATTGCCATAATGCCCTTGTGCAACCACATAGAAGGGGGGTCATTAGACAGAGCCTTGCAAATCTCTCTGAAAGAGCAGGAACAAAGCATAGGTCAGCCTGAGCTAGAAACCTGCTGACTGTCACCAGCCGCCATTGTCCCTGTGCTGTGTGTCAACCGACTGTAATGTGTGGTGGTGGTAGTGCACACTGTATAGGTCCAATGTTTCTGGAAGTGCACTGTATAGGTCCAGTGTTTCTGGAAGTGCACTGTATAGGTCCAGTGTTTCTGGAAGTGCACTGTATAGGTCCAATGTTTCTGGAAGTGCACTGTATAGGTCCAGTGTTTCTGGAAGTACACTGTATAGGTCCAGTGTTTCTGGAAGTGCACTGTATAGGTCCAGTGTTTCTGGAAGTGCACTGTATAGGTCCAGTGTTTCTGGAAGTGCACTGTATAGGTCCAATGTTTCTGGAAGTGCACTGTATAGGTCCAGTGTTTCTGGAAGTGCACTGTATAGGTCCAGTGTTTCTGGAAGTGCACTGTATAGGTCCAATGTTTCTGGAAGTACACTGTATAGGTCCAGTGTTTCTGGAAGTACACTGTATAGGTCCAGTGTTTCTGGAAGTACACTGTATAGGTCCAGTGTTTCTGGAAGTACACTGTATAGGTCCAGTGTTTCTGGAAGTACACTGTATAGGTCCAATGTTTCTGGAAGTACACTGTATAGGTCCAGTGTTTCTGGAAGTACACTGTATAGGTCTGTCCCCACTAGGACAATTTCAGATCATTTTTTTTGTTTTCTGACTGTCATCCCCAGATTACAGTAGCCAAATATTTCAGAAGTCCCAATTATTTTTTAAGCAGAAGACACAAGAAAGCAAGTGACAACCGTTGGGCTAAAAAAGGCTCTTCTTCAGAGCCTTGGACAATGTATCCAATGTGTTTCATGGACTTAAAAACAATTTTATGGCAGGAGATCAGTCGGTGATTGGTTGTGCCAGTTTTGGTAATTCTACTTCATATTGCCATGCAGACATGCATTGTTCAAGCCCCGATGGATGGGGTTTGCCGCCCCTGATGGGTGGGGTTTGCCGCCCCTGATGGGTGGGGTTTGCCGCCCCCGATGGATGGGGTTTTGCCGCCCCCGATGGATGGGGTTTGCCGCCCCTGATGGGTGGGGTTTGCCGCCCCTGATGGGTGGGGTTTGCCGCCCCCGATGGGTGGGGTTTGCCGCCCCCGATGGGTGGGGTTTGCCGCCCCCGATGGGTGGGGTTGGCCGCCCCCGATGGATGGGGTTTCCCCTCAAGTGTATGCCTTTTAAGTCTGGTACACACAGGCCGAATGTCGGGAGACATTGGCCGGAAAAGAAAAAAAAAATTAGACCCATTGTTGGTTTATCGGACCAGCATCCTGGAACACCAGCAGCCGACCGACTCCCGATCAGCGCTCCCAGCCAATGGTGGAGTGTTCTGGCGGGGGGGCTGTCCCCTAGCTCAGCGGGGGAGATCACTATAATAACTTTGCCTCGTTTAGTATAGCGGCTCCAACTGGAGCTGTCGGCTTTTTTTCGTTTAACTCACTGGGTTGAACAGTAAAAAAAATAATTGTGTGTACCCAGCTTCTTTATTTGTCACTTCTTGGATATGATAAAATTTACGTTAGACTCCTTTAGATGTACCGTATATACTCGAGTATAAGCCGACCCGAATATAAGCCGAGGCACCTAATTTTACCACAAAAAACTGGAAAAACTTATTGACTCGAGTATAAGCCTAGGGTGAGAAATGCGCAGCTACTGTAAGTGGAAGGGTCATCAATGCCCATTTGCAGCCTCACTGTGTCCATTTGCAGCCATAGTAGTACTTCATTTTCCCATCGCACACGTTCCTGGAAATTCTCTCAGATTTAGGTGCTGAAGCAACAACCAGCTGGATACTGCTTAAATTCAATGAAGATATTTGCCAGCACACCATGGAGCGACACAAATGGCGTCCAAAAGGGTGATTTATTGCATGATCACAACACAGGGGTTGCATTTGCAGCCATAGGTCCCCCGAACTTCAAAATTGGTTGTTAAGGGTCCCTAGATGCCCCCTATCTGCAGCCAAAATTTGCTGCAGATGGACACAGTTGACCGACCGTATCTCGGGGCCACTTGGTGCTAGGAACCCCAAATTTGGTGTGCAAACCCAGTGGAACCAACACTACAACTAGACCACACTAGACCCCCCCCCCCCCCTGAAATCCTGTTGTAATTTTCAGCTTAAAGCAACTCTTCGGCCATTTTTTTTCATCTTTACATCTATTAACCACTTAAGGACCAAGCCTGTTTTTGACACTTGTTATTTACAAGTTCAAAACAGTTTTTTTTTTTTATTTTTGCTAGATAATTACTTAGAACCCCCAAACACGCATATATATCGTATATACTCGAGTATAAGCCGAGTTTTTCAGCACATTTTTTTTGTGCTGAACATGCCCCCCTCGGCTTATACTGGAATCGAGTGACATTTTCCAACCCGACTTTGGGGTCCCATATCTCGGGGCCACGTGGTGCTAGGAACCCCAAATTTGGTGTGCAAACCCAGTGGAACTAGCACTACAACATATCTAGATGGGGTTCATAGCACCAAGTGGCCCCGGATACGGGCCCCAAAGTCGGTTCGGAAAATGTCAAGCAGAGAATGACATTTTCCGACCTGACTTTGGGGCCCCGTATCTCTGGGCCACTTGGTGCTAGAAACCCCATCTTTTGATATGTTGTATTGCTAGTTCCTAGTTTAGGGTTTCTAACACCAAGTGGCCCTGAGATACGGGGCCCCAAAGTCGGGTCGGAAAATGTCATTCTCTTCTGCAGAAAAGTGCTTGACTCCAGTATAAGCCGAGGGGGGCATTTTCAGGACAAAAAAAAATGTGCTGGAAAAACTCGGCTTATACTCGAGTGTGTATGTATGTATGTATGTATGTGTGTGTGTTATGTGTGTGTATATATATATATATATATATATATATATATATATATATATATATATATATATATATATATATATCGTTAATAGATGGAAAAAATGCCCGCCGAGCCGCTTTAAGTTGAAAATGGCAACAGGATTTCAGGGGTGTCTAGTGAGAAATCGGCATCTGTTCTACACCCCCCCTCCTCCAGTTCCTCATCTCATTTATCTTCATATAATTGAATAATATACACTGTACCCTATGTGTGTGGTCTAGCATTAATTGAATTGGAACGGTTGTGTGTGGAGATCACACACATGGGATCTTCTAGTGAAGTGTTTCTCAACCTTTTCCAGACAAGGCACCCTTTACAATTATGCAGAACTCCAAGGCACCCCATTCTAAAATATAAAAGGACTAAAAGCTAAGACCGCAGCATCCAACACACGTATACATTAGAGGTGATTTATTCTTTCAAAGTAAATGTTTGCCCACTGGTACCGACTAGTATTCCAGCATTTCTTCTTCCTCATTTTCTCTTCCCAATACAGCTGTCATGGCCGGGGGGGGGGGGGGGGCAAACAAAGATGCTGTGCCCGATGTCCTCCTTGGCAAACAATGCGGTTGTTTGGATGCAGATCCCAAGGTTGTAAATGTTACACAATGAAAACCTGTGGCTTTGTGTAACATAAAAAGCAGGCTTGATTTACCTGCTGGCTTTACACAATTTTAGCTATTTTGCCATTGTTGACGGCTACTGGAGTTCCAAGCAAACGTGGCCCCCCCCCCCCCCCCCCCCCCCCCCCCCATGTGCAAATCCATAATAGAAAGCAACTCCTGTGCTTGCCGAAAAGATGATCCAGTGTTTTTCCATATGTGTTGCACAGTATTAAAGCGGTAGTAACCCGCATTCAAAAAAAAAAAAAGGCACTGGGCAGTTTGTCATCATGTGCTAGTATGCATCACATACTAGCACTTTGACAGACTTGGGCTCCTTTGACATGTGCGGACTGTTCAGATCCGCCTGTCAGTTTTAGATCAGGCGGATCTGAACGGTCGTCCATTGTCTCTATGGACATCCGATCCACCTCCGCAAAATCCAGACGGATGAATGTCTTATTTTCCATCCATCTGGCGGATCGGATGAAAACCGACAGGCGGTCCTTAATCATCAGATCCCCCCCCCCCATAGGGGAAAGCGGCCTCTCTGATAGGTCCGTACCTGCACAGAGTGCAGAGACGGACTTGTCATCTGCCGGCTCAGCGGTGATCAATGGAGCGATTCCCCGCTGAGCAAGCGGAGTAGTAAAACGGACAGCCCTGTGTGAAAGGGCCTTACCTGAAACCCTCTAGTGGCGCGCTGTAACCGCTGAAGGCACTTTCATCTCCACCCGGTCTTCCTTCCGGGTTCATAAGCTTCAGGGAAATGAATGGCTGAGCCAGCGATGACGTAACTCCCATGCATGGGCGTGGAAGTCGGTGTAAAAAAAGAAAAAACTTTTTTTTTTTCTTTTAAACGTGCCCCGTTCTGTCAAGTTTGCGTGCAGAAGCGAAAGCATATGCGAGTAGCACCCGCATATGAAAGCGGTGTTCAAACCACACGTGAGGTATCACCGCGATCAGTAGAGCAATAATTCTAGACCTCCTCTGTAACGCAAAACATGCAACCTGTAGAATCTTTTAAACGTCGCCTATGGAGATTTTTAAGGGTAAAAGTTTGCCGCCATTCACGAGCGGGCGCAATTTTGAAGCATGACATGTTTGGTATCAATTTACTTGGCGTAACATTATCTTTCACAATATGAAAAAAAATAATAATTAGGCTAACTTTACTGTTTAATTCAAAAAGGTGTATTCCCCCCCCCCCCCCCCCAAAAAGTGCGCTTGTAAGACCGCTGCGCAAATATATATATATGTGTGTGTGTGTGTGTGTGTGTATGTATAGCTATAGATATATATCTCTATTTATATGTATCTCTCTCTAGAGAGGGAGAGAGAGATTCTAGCAAAAAAATGTTTTTAACTAACAAATCTCAGAGGCTCAGTCCTTGAGTGGTTAGAGGCTACTTTCACACTCAGACCGTCCAAGCGTTAGCGGTAAAGTGCCGCTAGTTTTAGGTGCTGTGTGGGTGGGAGCAGGGCTCTTTTAACCCCAAAGAAGGGGTTAAAACCACTGCTCCCGAAGCGCTGTCCATTGATTTCAATGGGCAGGGGCGGTGTATACACCGCTCCCGCACCGCCCCAAAGATGCTGCTTGCAGCACTTTTTTGCTTGCAGCACTTTTCAGACCGTCCCGCAAGCGCACCGCCCCAGTGTGAAAGCAGTGGGGGGGGGGCACATGAGGCGCTTTTACAGGCGCTATTTTTAGCGCTTTTTTGACCCCTTTCACACAGCAAGTTTTTTTCAGGCACTACTGCGCTAAAAATAGCGCCTGCAAAAAGCGGCTCCATTCACTCCAGTGTGAAAGTCCGAGGAGCGCTGGAGCGGTGCGCTGGCAGGGCGTCAGAAACAGTCTTGCCAGCAGCTTCTTTGGAGTGGTGAACTCGCAGCTCCTCCACCTCTGCTTCACGTTGAAATCCATGTGGCAGCGCAGTGATACCAACGGCAAAACGCTGCTCTGGCTGTGTTTTGCAGGCAGATTTAACCCCTTTTTGGCCGCTCATAGGGGTTAAAACTGTCCTGCTAGCAGCCGAATGGCGCGGCTAAAACGGTGCTAAAAATAGCGCCACTTTACCGTTGACGCCCTAAGCGGCTCGGTGTGAAAGGGGTCTAGGATTAAAAAAAAAAACCTGCCTTTTTAGAATCACTTTATTTGGTAAGACATTTATTTTCTATTAACTTTGGATACATTGTTCCTTTTTGGAAAGCATTGTGGTTTTCTATGAAGCTAGGTTTACACTACTGCAATCTGATTATGCAGTGCGAGTTGGTTGCAGTTTGTGTATTCACTGGAATCGCACCAAAATAGTACAGGGCTCCTTTCCAAAATCGCACCATGCTGCTGTGTTGCATTGATATGAAAGGGCACCATTGAAAACAATGTTTTTCCTTGTCGTATCATTCTGTGCGACTCGAAACGCATCTGAAATCACACCAGTGTGAACCAGGACAGATTGTTGCTACAGTGTATATCATTCTATTGTTAGGCTAGTGAGATAATTACACATGTGTGATTACTTTATTTGCATTTGTTAGGTGTAGTGTCCACTTCTTTCTTTCCCTTTTTTCCCTTTTTTTTTTCCTTTTCTTTTTTTCTTTTTTTTCTTTTTCTTTTTTTCTTTTCTTCTTTTTTTTTATTTCGCTTTCTTTTCTTTCTTTTTTCTTTCTTTCTTTCTTTCTTTCTTTTTCTTTTTTCTTTCTTTCTTTTTCTTTCTTTCTTTCTTTCTTTCTTTCTTTCTTTCTTTCTTTCTTTCACCAAATCAGGAAAGTGTTTTTATGTATGTGGTGGAGCTGTGGGTTGGATATGATGTGGGGATGGAGTTTCTTCAGGTGGCCCGGCTGGAAAGACGAGTTCTGTTGCTTTTTAATTTTCTGGACTATTTCCTCGCACTGAATTCTAGCTTCCCTCTTCTTCTTGCATAATAAGTTCTCCAGCGCTGGCCATGCAGCGTGTGATGACTTTTGCAAGGCAGCCTCCATTTTGGTATTGCCTTCATTTATGAGCTGTTGTAGCGGCTCCAGCGTTTCAAATCCATCAGAAATAATAGTATTGATCCCAGGAATTGTATAGAAAACAATGGGAAATAGTTCTGTATACACAATACCTGAAAGGGAAAAATCTGAACTGAACGTAAATGTTGGCAGTTATGATAAGTGGCCATTGGATCTCTATTACTGATCCAATACGTACAGCTGATTTTACTCTTTAGCTCCGGCCTTCCCTTCAGTCTTGCACAGTTGTAACAGATCCTCTTGTGTACCAAGATTACTCAGATTTCCCTGCACACTGTGAGCTTCTCACAATGTGCATTAGAAGCTGCAGTCAGTCAGAGCTTGCCTCATTTCCTGGCTGGAGGACATCCAGCATCATCTCGCCCCTTTCCTCCCCTGCCTGCCGGCCTCTTTCATTGGATTTCAGTTCAATCATGAAGGCTCAGTATGTGTCACCTAGGGCAGTGGTCATCAACCCTGTCCTCAGGGCTCACTAACAGGCCAGGTTTGCAAGATAACTGAAATATCATTTGTTCAGTGATTGCAGTATTCTAGTCTGCATCTCCCCCCCCCCCCCCCCAAGGTAATACATAAAACCTGGCCTGTTAGTGGGTCCTGAGGACAGGGTTGATGACCACTGGCCTAGGGCATGGGTACTCGACCTGTGTTGTAAAACCTCCTGTGATACAGCAGCCCCCCAGAGCCCCCTTTTTACTTACCTGAACTTGGCTTTTCGACAGGGTATGAGCACTCCAGCTGGTATCTCGGGTCCTGGTTGGATAGATTGATGGCAGTGCAGCCATTGGGGGGGGGGGGGGGGGGCTAAGTCCTACTGTCTGTATCCGTGGATGCAGCAGAACACGGGAGCGTGTCCGCACGAGTGCCCTGAGGGAGAGCGGCTCTCCAACGGGGCACTCAAAGAGGAGGCGCCAGGAGCACCACTGAGGGACCTCAGAAGAAAAGGATCGGTGCCACTCTGGTGCACTTTTTCTTTTTCTTTTTCTTTTTTTACATATCTTTTAAACCAGTGTTGAAGGTCCATAAAGGGTTAAATAGGTGCAGAGAGTACGCTACAGGGCAGCACTGAGAAGCAGGCATTGGCCTTGCTGGTAGTTGGAAGGAAATTCCCAAAGTTTTTCTGAAAGCAAAAAGTCCCTTTTTATAATCACTGATCCTGTAAGTTTTATTTTTTTTTTTTTTTTATATATTTTATATATATATTTTATATATATATTATATTATATATATATATATATATATATATATATATATATATATATATATATATATTTTTTTTTTTTTTTATTGTTTTGCTCTCCCCTTTCACTTTCCTTTTATTGGACTATACTGAAAAAGTGTTGTTTTTATACTAACATCCCTGGTGAGTAGCAGACATCGGAAGGTTCCGGAATATACATTCATATTTTAAAAATATCTCCTGGGTGCCCAGAGAGCCCCCTAAAGCTGGCCATGCAAGCTCCAAGTTCAAGCCATAGGTGGCTCTGTCAGCACCAACCTGCTCCACATCCATTGAGTAATTGAAAAAGCTGAGTGGGAAAAGTTGGCTGAACAGTGACTGCAGCCCCAGTTTAGGTACTCTGATAGCTGGGGGTGCCGACAGCAGGAGATTCGTCCATACATGTTTAGCGTTGAGGGGGGGAAACAATCTGGTTATACGTGTAAAGATTTCCCTGGGCTGAATGAGAGCAATTAAGTCAGAACACTTTTTGTTATAAAAGCAAGGTGTGTGAGATTTTGCTAACGTACTTTTAAAGATTTTGATCAGAGTATGGGGTTTACCCAATATTAGTAGTTGTATGTATCTCATGGCAGTTAAATGGTGGTTCTGATAGCTACCCCACCCCCTTCACCTAATATTAAAACCTCAGAATTGACTTCCTGTGGTCCCTGGAAGATATAAGACAGGCAAATGATTGAACTCGACAATTTTGTTGGCCCTTTTTATTTAACTTTTTTTATTTATGTTGGAATACTGCTGTAGACCTTTAGTAATACCCAACAGTAGGTGATTACGCCTTAATACTGTAAAGCAGTATTAACCACTTGCCTGCAGGGCACTTTTACCCCCCCCCCCCCTTCCTGCCCAGGCCAATTTTCAGCGCTGTCACACTTTTGACACATTTTTTGGGACCATTGACCATTGTACAGCGATCAGTGCTATAAAAATGCACTGATTACTGTATAAATGTTACTGTCAGGGAAGGGGTTAACTGTGTTCCCTAGTGTGTGTTCTAAGTGTAGGGGGAATGGGACTGTCTAGTAGGAGAGAGAAATCAGTGCTCATACTTGGTATTAACACACACGATCTGTCTCTACTCCCCCTTCTCGCCCTGTCACGAGTGATCGCGGGTGCCCGGTGGTCATCGTGCCCGCCAGGCACTCGCGTCGGCTCCAGGCACGCGCTGCGGGCGTGCGGCAAGCATTTAAAAGCTGCCTGGTTTAAGCAAAGATCACATTAAAAACGCTGCGCTATCAAAGGTATAAGCATAAAGCCTCTGAACTGGTAAAAATATATCCTCTACACCGTGATAATGTATAAAATATATGATGAAAAAATATATAAAATAACAAGTGCTTAATAACCAAATAAAAGTGACTGTGCATTCATATAGTGATGAAAAATATTAAAGCAAATAAGTCAGTGGAAATCTAAATAGATCCAAATGCTGGAATTATAAAAAAAATGTGCTTAGTGGTGTTGCCACCAAAAAAAAAAAATTTTGCTTAAAAATCATAAAATGTTTTTTTTTTTTTTTTTTTTTAAATAATTGGAAAAAACATTTTTACTCGCCTCTAAATGCCTGTTGCTAGGGGGTCTCTCGTCGTCTGCCACCTTCAGTCCCCGGGCACTGACATCACTTCACCTCGGTGCCGCACAGTCATCCTGGGACCTGTCACGTGTCCCAGATGACTGAGCGCCGTATCACGGCGCCGCTTGCGCATGCGCAGTGGGTGCCCGGCTGTGATGCCAGCGCCACGAGCGGATTGGGGAACGAGGGGGGGGGGCTTCGTTCCCCCGCATCGCTGGACCCCGGGACAGGTAAGTGTCCGATTTTATTAAGTCAGTAGCTGCAGTATTTGTAGCTGCTGACTTTTAAAAAACATTTTTTTTAGTGGGCACTCCTCTTTTTAAGTGCACCTAAATCAATCGCCAATGGGCCTCAGTAAATGAAAAATGGATCTCATGGTGTAGTATGCTTATGAAATTCATTGAAACAAAAATAAACAGATCCCACACAGGGTACTCTCAATATCCAGGCGCTTCAGTGCGCCATTCTACATCAATTTGAGCTTTGCACAGTGCACTTAAAGCGGAGCTCCACCCTAAAGTGGAACTTCCGCTCATTGGATCCCTCCCCCCCTCCGGTGCCACGATTGGCACCTTTCAGGGGGAGGGGGGGTGCAGATACCTGTATAATACCGGTATCTTCACCCACTTCTGGGCATAGATAGCCACAAAATCTGCGGGTATTTACGCCACTTCCTGTTATCCCCCCCCCCCGCTGTCTGCTGGGAAACACACGGATTCCAGAGACAGCAGGGAGCGTCCTTATTGCGCAGCGCGACTCGCGCATGCACAGTAGGGAACCGGGAAGTGAAGCTGCAAGGCTTAACTTCCTGATTCCTATACAGAAAATGGTGGCGGCAGCACCCGAGAGCCGATTGACAGATTGGCTTTCGGGTGCCGACATCGCGGGCGCGCTGGACGGGTGAGTGTCCATATTTTAAAAGTCAGCAGCTGCAGTATTTGTAGCTGCTGACTTTTAAAAAAAAAAAAAAAGATTTTTGCAGGACTCCCTCTTTAAGCACTTTTTTTTTTATAATTGCAGCATTTGGATCTATTTAGATTTCCACTGACTTTTGCTTTAATATTTTTCATCACTATATGAATGCACATTGTCAGTTTATTATTTGGCTATTAAGCACTTGTTGTTTATATATATATATATATATATATATATATATATATATATATATATATATATATATATATATATATATATATATATATATATATATATATATATATATATATATATATATATATATATATATATATATATATATATATATATATATATTATTTATTTTTTCATCATATTTTTCATCACTATATGAATGCACATTGTCAGTTTATTATTTGGCTATTAAGCACTTGTTGTTTATATATATATATATATATGTCACCAAAACCTCTTGGTTGGAACCTTTTGTTTTCGGTAGAGCAGTTGTGTTGCTGATACCGATTAGTTGGACATCTGTTTCCTGTCCTGCTCTCGACAAAAGACAGCTGGAGTCTTATTAGTCAGGACCGTTTTCTGTGGTTTGGGTTTTTGTATATCAGCCCAGAAGTGTATTGGGAAAGCAGTAGTGTCATTGCATCATGTCTCTCCAACCAGAAATGGACGGGTTCCAAGTCTGTGAATGACAAATGGTGAAGGGAAGACACAAAAAAAATGCCTTGAGAGATCTCTCCCCACCAACTCACTACATACACAAGCTGATTCTATCTTTGGCCCACATAGATCAATCCTATCTTACTTTAGGGCTCAACAAATCCCAGGCGCCAGGTCGCAATTTGGCAGCCCATTTACTGTTCCACTCCTGAGTGTGCTCTCACTGCTGGCTTTGTAAACACCCAGCTTGTTTGGCTGGCAGCAGAGGGTGGGCGGCGGTGCGTCGGGGTCTTGTGACCGGTGGTTTAGCGTGGTTCAGTCAAACTGACTGAAGGGCCGTTGTATCACTGAGCTTGGATTGGAACTCAGTTGGTCAGTGAAGAGGAAGGGGGGAGCTTTTGTGGACCGGCCTGCCCATTGAATGTGTAGTTGCTACATTGCTACTGCACAATTCAAATACCTGTGAGCTGATGTTTTTTGGGCATTATTATTATTATTATTATTATTAAGGTACTTGTATAGCACTGTCAATTTACGCAGCGCTTTACATATACATTGTACATTCACATTGGTCCCTACTTTTAAGGAGCTTACAGTCTAAGGTCCCTAACTCACATTCATATACTAGAGCCAATTAACCTACCAGCATGTCTTTGGAGGGTGGGAGGAAACCCACGCAGGCACAGGGAGAACATGCAAACTCCAGGCAGGTAGTGTTGTGGTTGGGAATCAAACCAGCGACCCTTTTTATTGCTAGACGAGAGTGCTACCCACTACACCACTGTGCTGTCTCTTTGCTGGACATGGGGGGCCATGTCTCTTTGCTGTCAAATTCGTATTGCGCGAAGCCCTGGACAAACAGTTCTGGCTCTGTCACTATAATATGGTCTTTCTCCCATGCAGGATTTTACCTCTTGAATGTGTACACAACAAATTGTACACTTCTACTTTTATCTCTCTGCACTGGCCACTGTGCTTTGTTAATGCCTGCAATTAGCCAGGCAGCCTGTAAGGGGCATGCGTTTGTCTATGCACAATGCTATGATGAGGTCGCTGCCCAAAAGCCACATCCTTTTGCATTGGTTTTCTATGAAACTTGCTGCAGCCCTCTTTTTGTGGCGCCTAGCCCAGATTTGAGGTGGATGCACATGCAGCAAAAAGCATCTCCACATGCAGGACGGGTCTTGGTGCCTGTCTGAGCCACAAAGTAATCGTGTGCAAGTTGTTCTTCTGGTAGTTAGTGTTTTGACCATTTATTTATTTAAATCTTTTTATGTTGTTTCTATAGATTGACTCTATATCAGAGCAATATGTCATATGGGACTTCTAACAATTCCTTCATGTTTTGTCTTCACAGCCCCAAAGGGGATGATTTATCAACAGCTATTCTGAAGCAGAAGAGCCGACCCAATCGGTTAATTGTAGATGAAGCAATCAATGAAGACAACAGCGTAGTCTCTCTGTCCCAGGTAAGTGCAGGTTATTCTGTAGGTTTTTTTTTTTTTTTTTCTTCTTCTGTTGTACTTTTAAGAGCTGCTTCGAGTGACAATTCAGTCATTGGACTGGGATCTATGATGACCCTTTTTATGTTCCTATGTTCTGGGGAGCCCAGCCTGATTCAGTATTTCATCTAAGGTCCTGTTCACACTGGCATTAAAAGCAGGAGTTTTGATGTGTGTTATTAACGCACCTCAAACTCCCAGTAAACAGTCTGCAGTTGGACAACACAGTGCTGTTCACATCATCACAACATGAAGTGTTTGCGTCACTTTGCTGCGATTTAAAATTAAAAATAATGAAGCTTCATGTGGAGTTCAGAAGCAACTCGCCTCCCTCCATTCAAGTCTATGGTAACGCACCATAAACATGCCACCATGCGTTTTCAGTTCATTTGTGATGCGTTTGTTGCATCTTAGGCCTTCATAACATCCAAGAAATTTTTAACGCTCGTCAAACACAAATGGGGTGTTTTGGGGAGCGTTTTTAATACGTGTGAAAAGTAACAATGTGCATTAAAACTGTTGGCGCCCGTTCAACTTCTGTATTTTGAGCAAGTGTGAACAAGGCCTAATAGTGAGACATTTAGCCCAAGTTCACGCTGAGCTGTGGGAATGAAGCCATGCGGGTTCAGCTGAACTCGCACGATTTTACTCGCATGTCAGTTCCGATTTCGGCAGCGATTTCAGACATCTGTGCGGGTTTTTGCAATGGAAATCGTACCCCAAAAATCGCAAACAGTAGTACAGAAACTACTTTTTGAAATCGGTGCGGCACCGCAAATGCAGCGTCGCACCGAGGCCGGTGCCATTGCTGCCGATTTGACATGTCAAAACACACTGATGTGAACCAGAGCTTACAGTGACTTTTTGCAAGTGGGCCTAAAACCATATTCACATGTTGCTGTTTATAGTGCAACCAAACATTCAACTTATGTAGTCTGCATACATTACAGATTCATCATAACAAAATGTGTGCAAACAGCTTCAGCCTGAGAATAGAGAAGTAGTAGTCTCTCTGCAAGCAGCTTCAACAAAACAAACCTAAAATTGACACTCTGATTACATCCACATAAACCAGGCTGGAGGGGGATTTTTCAATTTAATAAATTCCCACTACAGCCGGGCATACCGTCACCCCAGGGATACAATGGTAATCAACCATAGGGGTGCATTCCTCTCAATTGGTTAGGCATACAAAAAGGAACGGGAACATAAAAGGAATTCCCAAAGAATTCTTCAAAGAGG
Organism: Lithobates sylvaticus; assembly: GCA_028564925.1. Lineage (NCBI taxonomy): Eukaryota > Metazoa > Chordata > Amphibia > Anura > Ranidae > Lithobates > Lithobates sylvaticus. The sequence continues at coordinate 32,843,871 of CM053026.1, read as the reverse complement.
AAATAGCCGGTATTAAAAGATAAAAATGTTATTAGAAAACTTCACATAACACTAGTAATTGACAAATCTAATACTTCTGAACCTCCGCCATGTACATCTAAAAATTAGACAATTGTCTTCAGGGAACATGTGGCCACCACAATCTGATATACATAATGTATATGTGATTGTGGTGGCCACCTGTTCCCTGAAGACAATTGTCTAATTTTTAGATGTACATGGCGGAGGTTCAGAAGTATTATATTTGTCAATTACTAGTGTTATGTGAAGTTTTCTAATAACATTTTTTATCTTTAATACCGGCTATTTCCTCTTTGAAGAATTCCTTGGGAATTCCTTTTCTGTTCCCGTTCCCTTTTGTATGCAAGCAGCTTCAGCCTGAGAATGAAGCAGTCGTCTCTCCACAGTGGTATTACACACCCCTTCGAGTTCGAGCTCTCCAGTCAGCAGGGGAACATAAGCTCTGCTGCCTGACTTGGCAGGGTGTGTGATGCACATCAGCAGAGAGACCACTGCTTCCACACAGAGGAAAAGGTCCTTCTGTGCAGCATGCTGGCTGGGGACAGGCTGTGGCTGCTTTAGAAAGAAAATGAACTGCAGGACTCTGTAAACTTTTTTTTTTTTTTTTTTTTTTTTTTAATGGACCTGGAGCATATTTAGCTGATTTAACTACTTGCCTACCAGGCACGAACACCTCCTTCCTGACCAGGCCATTTTTCAGCTTTCAGCGCTGTTGCATTTTGAATGACAATTGCGCGGTCATGCAACGCTGTACCCAAATAAATTTTTTATCATTTTTTCCCCACAGATAGAGCTTTATTTTGGTGGTATTTGATCACCTCTGCGGTTTTTATTTCTTGCGCTATAAACAAAATAAGAGCAACAAGTTTGAAAAAACATAATATTTTTTACTTTTTATTATAATAAATATCCAATTTTTTTTTTTTTTTTAAACAAATTTTTTCCTCAGTTTTAGGCCGATACGTATTCTTCTACATATTTTTGGTAAAAAAAAATGGCAATTAGCGTATATTGATTGGTTTGCGCAAAAGTTATAGCGTCTACAAAATAGGGGATAGATTTATAGCATTTTTATTAATTTTTTTTTTTTACTAGTAATGGCGGCGATCTGCGATTTTTATCGTGACTGCGACATTGCGGCGGACATATCGGACACTTTTGACACATTTTTGGGACCATTCACATTTATACAGCGATCCGTGCTATAAAAATGCATTGATTACTGTATAAATGTGATTGGCAAGGAAGGGGTTAACACTAGGGGGCGCTGCAGGGGTTAATGTGTTCCCTATATTAGTGATTCTAACTGTGGGGGAGGGGACTGACTGGGGGAGGGGACCGATCGGTGTCCCTATGTACAAGGGACACACCATCGGTCTCCTCTCCAGTGACAGGACGTGGATCTGTGTGTTTACATACACAGATCCACGTCCTGCTCGATTACCGGGCAATCGCGGGTGCCCAGAGGACATCGCGGCCGCCAGGCACGCGCATTGGCTCCCCAGCTACGCGCGCGCGCCCCCTAGTGGCCAAAGTGTAGACGACGTCATATGACGGCGTCCCGCCACAAGAGCCGCACCGTCCCGCCGTCATTTGACAGTGGGCGGTCGGCTAGTGGTTAAACAGAAAGTTTGGGACTTAACCAAATCTATAATCCCTCTAGCTGAGGGGCACATTTTTACATTAGACTTTACATTGGATTTATAAGACAGTTGCAGGGGTTCCCTTTCTTTTCTTTTTCTTTTTTGCTGCTGCTTGTTAGAGGTTTCGAACCTTACGCCTGCAGCCTGGAAGCAATCTGTTTTCTATCTTCTCTTCCTACAGCGGATCCTCCTCCAGAGGGAACTAAAGGGAGGAATAAATGGACTTTGGTATACATGAGCAGTTCATCTCTTTTCTTCAGCTTCCTCTAGTGCAGCGGTTCTCAACTCCAGTCCTCGGGACCCACTAACAGGCCATATTTTAAGTATTACCTTGGGGGGGAGATGCAGACTAGAATACTGCAATCACTGAGCAGCAAATGATATCACCTGTGATGTATTTGTTATCTTGCAAACCTGGCCTGTTAGTGGGTCCTGAGGACAGGAGTTGATAACCACTCCACTGCTCTAGGGGTACATGGGGGTCCCATGTCAGGAAGCAGGCCCCCCAACCCCCCAGACAAATTTTATTTTCTGTGCTGAATCCAGAAACCAAGCAACATGCTCTGGTCCACACCTGAATGATTTGAAGCGCTTCTATGCTCAACAAAAAAAATTCCAATATTCTATGGTGTCCATTCACACCTTAGTGCTGTTGCTTGTCACACCAAAAGAGTTCAGGAGCTAAAGGATGGTCTTTTATTTTTTTTTGTTGCAGGGTAAGATGGATGAGCTGCAGCTTTTCCGTGGCGACACGGTCCTTCTGAAAGGAAAGAAAAGGCGAGAAGCCGTGTGCATCGTCCTGTCTGATGATACTTGCTCTGATGAGAAGATCCGGATGAACAGGGTGGTCCGTAATAATCTGCGTGTCAGGCTTGGGGATGTCATCAGGTAACCTTCGTCTTCGTCTTTTTTTTTTTTACTTTTGGAATAAGTTTAGGTGAACCTGCATCTCATATTTTTAGTTTCCCTTTACAATGGGAACTCAACTTTTCTCCGGCAGCTTTGCAAGTTCCTTCCAACTGCCATTCTACTGTGCAGAGATATTGGACTTCATAACGAAACTCTCACTGGCTGGAGGGATTTCAGCTGCTGGCGCTCGGCTCTGAAGCCGGGAAAAGTCAGGCCTCAACCGTGACTAAATCATATGCACAGCTTTTCAGTTGTTGTTTTTTTTTTTTTTTTGCAGTGCAAAAAAAATGACCAGTGCTGCTTTCTTCTAAACTCAGTCTGACATTGAAGTGTGTGGTGTTTGCTGTCTTGCATATAAAACGAATGTGCCATCATTTAATATTTATGTTTTGAAACTCCAGCTGTCATATATCGCCAATGGAAGCACTTACTGTGCATAAATAAATCATTTTTTATTATTTATTATAACTGATCTTACATGGCCTTGTCTGATATGTCATCCTCGCTTGACAAGACTGGATTAAAAGGTCACAGCTGATGGTTTATTAGTATGTAAAATCAGTCTGTGCTTGGCAATGTGCATAGGGTGAAGACCGTGCCGTGTTCTGCCTTCCCCAGTGCAGGCGCTGCTCCAGCATTAAAAGCAGTTTTATGTCTGCTGATTAGAATTACCTCCCGTCATACAATAGTCGTAGTCTGTCGCCCCTTTTGTTTGCTAGGTGTGTGTAATTGTACTGTCTAAATTACCCTTAGATCATTATATAATGTACACGATGGTAAAACTTCTTTTTTTTTTTTGGTTTGATTTAGGAAAATTATGCTTTAACCACTCAAGCCCCGGACCATTTTGCTGGCCAATGACCAGAGCACTTTTTATGATTCGACACTGCGTTGCTTTAACTGACAATTGCGCAGTCGTGCGGTGTGGTTCCCAAACAAAATTGATGTCCTTTTTTTCCTCACAAATAGGTTTCTTTTGGTGGTTTTGATCACCTCTGCGGTTTTAATTTTTTGTGCCATAAACAAAAAATAGTGACAATTTTGAAAAAAAAAAAAACGAATTTTTTTTACTTTTTGCTATAATAAATATTTCCTCAGTTTAGGCCGATACGTATTCATCAACATATATTTTTGGTAAAAAAAAAAAATCACAATAAGCATTTGGTTTGCGCAAAAGTTATAGCGCTACAAAGTAGGGGATAGTTTTTATTATTTTTTTTTTTTTATCTTCTTAACTAGTAATGGCGGCGTCAGGGTTTTCTTTCTTTTAGAATATATATATATATATATATATATATATATATATTATTGTGACTGCGACATTTTGGTAGACACATCGGACAATTGTGACACATTTTTGGGACCATTGGCATTAATACAGCGATCGATGCTATAAAATTGCATTGATTACTGTAAAAATTTCACTGGCAGTGAAGGGTTTAACCACTAGGGGGAGGGGTTAAGTGTGTCCTAGGGAGTGATTCTAACTGTCTGGGGGATGGGCTAGCAGTGACACACTGATCGCTGCTCCCGGTGACAGGGAGCAGACGATCAGTGTCCTGTCATTAGGCAGAACGGGGAGATGCTGTGTTTACATCGACATCTCCCCGTTCTTCTGCTCCGTGACACGATCACGGGCACACGGCGGACATTGAGTCCCACGGGCAGGGTCGCGGAGCTCGCGGTGGCATGCGTGCACAGTGGGAAATTCAAAGTAACATACAGGTACGTTACTTTCTTCACCCTAAAAGAGAATGAGGAGAAATCTAAACTTTTGGCTTCTTCACCAGAACACAAGGTGAGAGCAAATCTTCCAGCGGGGACACCTCTCTCCGGTTGTAAAAGAGGGAAATTCTCACTACTTGGTGCATTTTGGGACAGAAAGTAAAATGAAATCTTCCTAAAGGGGCAAAGATGGCAATGAAACGTCCTGAAATTTCCTTTCACTTCCTGTATTGCTCATAGGACAGGAAGTGAAGAGAAAATTCCCCAAAAGGGACCTTTTTTTACATTTGGTTTTAACATTTCCCCACACTATTTAGAACTAAACCAAACTAGTTGGATTGAATTACACTTTAGTTTGTGGCAGAGGAGTTTATGAGAGAGAAGTGTGCTTGTCTTATGCTGTAATAAGGGTGTCCAGCACCCCGCTGACCCTCCCACCAGCCATGATCACTGGGTCTTAAAAAAGGTAAAAAATGTCAATAATATGTTGTTGACAGGGAAGGGAGAAACTAGGGAAGGTAACAATTATCCGATGAGGGGGCGTGGCCTGAAGCTGCATGGCGTAGGACGCACATGGTGAGAGCTCCGGCCGCATGAAATCCTGACTACCCATCCTCCGGGACCAAAACCAAATCCTTGCACAGCTTTCTACATTGGACTCACCAGGTGAACCCCCTGTGCCCATGTCGCCACCTAAGAGAGCCCAAGGGGCGATCGCCAGGCTCAACAAATATCGGGCAGACGAACCCGACCCAGCGGAGGAAGATGGCGCCGCACACAGCTCTGGCGAGGAGGTCCCGCCTTCTGGAGACACAACTCGCATCCTGGAAGCCGTCTCGCTGTGCCAAACCACCCTCACCTCCAGAATTGAGGAGGTAAAAGTCGACATCTCCTTGATCCGCCAGGATCTCCACAAGTTGCGTGAGAGGGTCGGTGAGACGGAGCGCAGACTGGGGCAGGTCGAGGACGACATCCCCCCCTTGCAGGTCACCACCGAACGGCTGCAGCACCAACTAAGCGTCGTCCTGAGCAAGCAAGACGACATGGAGAACAGGCTGCGCCGCTGCAACCTCAGATTCGTCGGCCTGCCGGAGAGATCAGAGGGATCAGATCCCCCTACGTTCTTAGAACAGCTGCTGGTAAAAAACTTCGGCAGAGAGGCCTTCTCCTCCACCTTCGTGGTGGAGCGTGCGCATCGCTTGGCCTCGAGACCCCCACCACCCGGCGCTCCACCACGCACCTTCATCGCCAAGATGCTGAACTTCCGCGACCGTGACACAGTACTGCGCCTCACCCGCGAGAAGGGCAACATCCCATTCGGAGACACACACATAGCCGTCTTTCCGGACTTCTCAGCGGAGGTTCAGAAGAAGAGGGCGCAATTTACGGAGGTCAAGCGCCAGCTCCGCAACCGCCACCTTGCCTATGCGATGCTGTTCCCCGCCCGCCTCCGGATCATTCGAGATGGCAAGGCCCACTTCTTTGAGGACCCCTCTGCAGTCATCGCATGGCTGGAGCGGGGAGAAGATGCTGCCTAATCCACCGCCACCTTAACCCCTGGCTTGCAGACCACACCGAGGCCCGCCACGCCGCATCTCAGATCCTGCACAGCGAACCGTGAGTAGGCCTTGGCCTGATCCCCCCCCTGTCTCCTGTGCTCACCCCCCACTGGAGGCCCGGTGCGGCGCTCTCCCGGCTCCCCACCCATGTGCTCCCCCTCTCCTTATATCCCCCTGGCGCACTACAAGCCCACCAAAGCCTGGACTGTCCCCTGCCCTTTGGACTTGGTCCCCCCAGTTGCCCTTGTTTCTTCCATGCTCCTTCCACGAAGGACTCGTGCGGCTGCTCCCTCACCATCCCCTTTCCCCCTCTACACCCGGATGCCAGCCATGCGGGCTCTGCCGTGCACCTCAGCTAACTTTGTTTCGCCCCCACGTTATACCGAACTGACACCTCAAGCACTGTTTCCCTGGCCAGCCTCAGCTCCCACCTCGGTGGAGAGCTGCACCAGTTTAACCATGCCTCGCTGGTCCAGAGTAGGCAAGTTCCCCACTGGTTCTGGGGCTCTATTCAACAGCATCATTGCTACTGTTTGTGGTCTTTTTTGCCACCCTTTTCCCAGCACCATTGTCTCTGTTTTTATCTTTATTTTTATTTTTTTCCTTGCATTTTTGCTTTCACACTGTCTGACGGGTACTGTAAAGATTGTTATGCAATGTATTTTGATGTCTTGGCTGCCTAACTGCGCATGTCCAGGCACTGGTCGCCGTGGGCTTCCCGCGCGCGACCCTGCCTGGAGATGGGCACCGCAGAATCTAGCATATGCACACCACAATACTCAAATTTTGTACTTCATATGTAAAGGGGCTCGGGTCCCCCCCTGCAGCTCCGCCTACTACATGTATTACCACGCACCACACGATGGCACACCTTAAGATAACCACGTGGAACGTGAGAGGTATTAGGGCCAAACCCAAGAGATTGGCCGTCCTCTCCCACCTCAAACGTATGCAGGCAGATATATCGGTGCTAGTGGAGACCCACATTACGGGTCAACTTCAGCTTTCCCTCAAAAGACCGTGGGTGGGATGGCACTACCAGGCCCCCTACACGAATAACTCTAGAGGCATCGCCATCCTTGTGGCTAAATCAGCCCAATTCCAACTACACACTGTACAGGCGGACCGGCAGGGTAGGTTCCTGTTCCTACATGTGACAATAGGGGGTCTGGAACTCCTTCTCCTCGCCTTTTATATTCCCCCGCCCTTTCAGTTCACAGCCCTCAAGGAAGGCGTTGACTTCATGGCTAGACACCCCACTGTGCCCGCCATATGGGTTGGGGACTTCAATGCCGTTGTGGACCCTTCTATAGACAGGCTGCACCATCCCACCACGCCTGCACCCCATTCTTCTCCTACCAGATTCGGGAAATTCCTTGCTGAATTTGCCATGTCTGATACGTGGAGGATCAAACACCCCGACACCAAAGCATATTCATGCTTCACTCCATCCCAGACTGCAATGTCGCGTATAGACATGGTCCTAATCTCACCAACCCTTATCCCACTCCTGCAGGACGCAGGGTTCGGCACTAGGATCCTATCGGATCACTCACCCTATTGGGCCACCTTCCGCCTGCCCTCCACCCCTCCGACACGTACCTGGAGGCTGAACCCATTTTGGTTCTCGGTCCTCACTGACCTAGAAAACATCCAACAGGAATGGACACACTTTTTCCAAACCAATGCTGGGTCGGCCCCCATCGGGGCGGTCTGGGAGGCCTTTAAACTGCACGCCCGCATGATCATGTCAACTCGCATAAACAGACATAAGGCCACCTCAAAGCTTGTACTGCACCAGGCTGAGGAGGCACTAGACTCCCTTGAGCAAATATTCCTAGCCAACCCAACTGCCTCTAACGCGGCAAACCTACGCATACAATCTAGACTCACTGACCACTTACATTTCGAAAAAGCTAAGAGGGGGATCTTCTTCACCAAACAGAGAGTGTATGAACACGGGGAGAGGGCGGGGAAAATACTAGCTTACATGGCCCACCTGGATCACTGCCCCCCTACTGTGGTCCAGCTCCAATCAGATACTGGCACTATCCTCACAGATCCACAAGAGGTGGCCCAGGAATTTAGACGCTTTTATGCCAACCTGTACACTTCCAGAGCCAACCGCTCACTCGATGAGCTGCAGGCCCTCCTTCAGCATGTGGATTTCCCTGCCCTATCAAACACCCAAATGGAAGACCTTGACGCCCCTATAACCGAGGACTGCATTGCGGAGGCGCTAGCAAGCCTACCCCATTCCAAAGCTCCAGGTTCAGACGGCCTCCCCCTGGAATTTTACTCCCAATTCAAAGACACCCTCCTCCCCAAACTTCATTCCCTATACTCCCACATCTATGAGACTGACACCCTCCCACGCACCATGAGCGAAGCCCTTATCGTCCTCATCCCAAAACCAGGCAAGGACCCTCTTTACCCAGAATCGTACCGCCCCATTTCCCTCCTCCAATTAGATGTTAAAATACTGGCTAAAGTGCTTGCCCTCAGATTAAACAAAGTCATCACCAGTCTTATACACGCCGACCAAACTGGCTTTATGCCCAACAAAAACACGGCCTTTAACCTTCGCAGATTGTTTATGAATCTCCAAGCCCCACACGACAACATAGGCCAGAGGGTGGTGGTCAGTCTCGATGCTGCTAAGGCATTCGATTCGGTGGAATGGAGCTATTTGTGGGAATGCCTTCGCAGGTTCGGGTTTGGCCCCAAGTTTATCAGATGGCTCCAGCTCCTCTACCAAGCCCCGACTGCCCGAATCCAGGTGAACGGCCGCATATCTAACCCCTTTTCGCTGTCCCGAGGAACGCGCCAGGGCTGCCCTATCTCACCCTTGCTGTACGCTCTGGCAGTAGAGCCCCTAGCCATTGCCATTAGAGCACACCCCGGCATCCGGGGCCTGCGCATGGGTCGGATAACTGAGGTCATCAGCTTATACGCAGATGACATGCTGCTCTACCTAGAAGATGCAGGACCCTCCTTAATAACAGCTCTGCACCTGATCGAAAGCTTTGGCGCCTTCTCGGGACTGCAAATAAATTGGTCTAAATCCCAGATCCTCCCAATAGACATCACTGCCCCCACGGACACCCAAGCGGCCTTACCACTAGTTCGCACCTGCCAAATCAAATACCTGGGGGTGCACTGCACCCGGTCTCTCACAGACTACGTTTCCCTAAACCTAGAACCATTATACGACCTCCTAAAACGCAAGACGCAGGTTTGGTCCAGACTCCCCCTAGGAGTTATGGGCCGACTCAATCTGGTGAAGATGATCCTCCTCCCCAAGCTACTCTACCTTTTCTGGCACGCCCCACTCTATGTCCCGGCCCGCATGTTTCAAAATATGGAGTCTATCCTCAATACCTTCATTTGGGGCTCTTCCAGGCACAAACTATCGTGGCAGACCCTCAAATGCCCCACCCACCTGGGCGGCGCCGCCCTGCCCGACCTGACTCTATATTACATAGCCTCACAGCTGTCTCATTTTTTCCACCTGAACGGCCACGACAGGCTGCGGTACTCCATGCTGGTGTGCATGGCTGCCACAGATGTGGTGGCCCACCCCTTTCAAATACTATTCTGCAAACACCAAGGCCTCTCCAAACTGAGAGACAAGAGACACATGCTGGTACACCATAGCAGGGTCTGGCACGCGGCGCTCGCCCTGGTTGGGGCCCCTCCCCTCCACGCCCACACGCCTCTTTGGGAAAACCCCCAACTGTCAGAATTGTTAAGTATCCCAGACCATAAACTGTGGATAATTAAAGGGGTCATATACCTCTCCCAACTGTTCACCAGACGCACACTGAAAACGTTTCAAACCCTTAAAGAAGAGTTCGACCTCCCCAACCATGCGCTCTTCCGATACCTACAGGTCCGCCATGCCATTCAAACCCAATGCGTGCACCCTGAACCAGCTCTGGAATCAGTGACCCTGGCAGGGACAGTTCTTGGAACTGACTCTGGCAAACTGATCTCCACCCTATACTCACTCCTACTGACACCCAAGGCCACCACCCACGCTTACCAGCTGAAGAATAGATGGGAAGCGGACCTAGGGGAAATTGATGAACAGTGGGGGGAGATTTTGGAGACACCCAAAAAGGTATCCCCCAAGCTATCCGACAGGCTAACCCACCTGTATATTCTGCATAGATCTTACATTACCCCGGGCCGTATGTCTAAATACAGAGCCGACGTTGATCCATCCTGCCCTAGATGCGGTGCCCTGGATAGCACCTTCTTTCATCTCATATGGTCCTGCCCAACCATCCAGCAATTCTGGCTACAGATTACTAAGTTCCTTCACGATCAAATGGGCTCCCCCCTGACTGTATGCCCCCGTCAATGTATATTAGGCCTTCTCCCTCTACCAGAGGAAGAGAAATATCTTATAACATTTCTACAAGAAACCCTCTTCATGGCCAGAATGCAAATAGCCCAACTCTGGCTCAGACCCACCCCCCCCCCACTGTTCAGCAATGGAAAAGGGCGGTGAATCTCACACTACCCTACAAAAAGATTCTTTATGCTCAACGTGGATGCCCCGAGAAATACCATAAAATCTGGGACAGGTGGCTGGACCACTCCTCCACCTGTACGGATTGAGACCACACTGAGACCGGTTACATGTATCTGTCGATCCCCCAGCCAGCACACCCCGCAGTCTGCACCCCCCACCCAAGGGACACTGGCTCCCCTTTCCTACGCAGGTGTGCGACCCGACCCCCTACCACTATTGGGCCCCCCCTTATTTTTTTTCCTTTTCTTTTCTTTTTTATTTTCAAGATATGTTTTTCTACCTGTCTCCAGGACATCAGTAAAACCTGCCATGCATGTCAGACTAATTGTGTACAGACCCTATTGCCTGTTGGTGCATGTTGCACCTAAGTTAAATTTTTCTTTGTTATGTAAGAATTTGTACTTTCTTTTATGCTCAATAAACTTTATTTTTGATTTAAAAACAATTATCCGATGAAACCAGCGTCAGCCGTTACAACAAAATATGTTATTAGAATAAAATGTGTGGAATTCTTAGTTAATAGGTTTGGGAAAAACTGAGACATCACATTGGGGGTTATTTATTAAAGGCAAATCCACTTTGCCCTGCAAGTGCACTTGGAAGTGCAGTCGCTGTAGATCCGAGGGGGACATGCAAGGAAAATAAAAAAAAAAAACAGCATTTTTAGCTTGCACATGATTGAATGATAAAATCAGCAGAGCTTCCCCTCATTTCAGATCTACCCTTTTAGATTTAGAGCGACTGCACTTTCAAGTGCACTTGTAATGCAAAGTGGATTTGCCTTTCGTAAATAACCCCCAATGTCTTATTTCTTGTGTTTGTACTTGTATATTGCAATGTTGGTTTTGGCTCAATGAGTTGTTTTTATCCCCCTGTCAGCATTCAGCCATGCCCAGATGTGAAGTATGGTAAACGGATCCATGTCTTGCCTCTCGATGACACAGTGGAGGGAATCACGGGAAATCTCTTTGAGGTCTATCTGAAGCCTTACTTCCTTGAGGCCTACAGGCCCATCAGAAAAGGTATGGATATATTCCTGATAAACGTGTAGACTGCTTTTCTAGAGAGCTTGTGAAAACTAGAGGGGTACATTCATAAAGTATTGAATGTGACATTCACCAAACATTTGCAGCAGGTGAATCAATGGCTGTAACGTAATATTGACAACATTCAGGCTTGCAATAAATCTTATTGACATAGAAATTTGCTGACCCAGTCCATGCGTCATCAATGCTGCATATTAGTGCCACTTGTCGCATGATATAAAAAAAAAAAAAAGTATTGGTAATCGGTTTCAGCGAGTACTTGAAAAAAAGTATAGGTACTTGTACTCGGTCTTAAAGTGGTATCGGGACAACCCTAGTTTAATCCCTCACCTACCAAGGTACGTTAATAAATGTTCTGGTATTCAAGGGGTTATAACAAGCTCAATGGTATTGATTGTTTTTTCAGCTGGTGATCGACTTTCAAGTGATCAGCTTTAATAGTACTTGAAATGTACTTCCACCCCATTTACCCCAACCCTGCTAGATAACAAACCCCCATTTTTATGAAGCGGACCTGTAACCTAATTGTGGAGAGAAACACACACACATATATATGTGTATATGTGTGTGTGATATATATATATATATATATATATATATATATATATATATATAATATATATATATATATATATATATATATCTATCTCTATATCTCTCTGTCTATCTCTCACACTCACACACACACACACACACACACACTCACACACTCACACACACACACACACACACACACACACACACACACACACACGGTCCCCGAGTTACGAACTCAATGGGGACTGCCCGCCTGTTCTCAAGTCGGAATTGTTCGTAAGTCGGGCGCGCATGCGCAGACCGACAATTCCGGACATTTCCGATGTTCCGTCTATTGCCGTTTTGCGCATGCGCGGCAAATTACGGACATTTCCAAAGTTTGCCGGTATTTTCCGAGGCTCCATATGGCCGTGCATGCGCAGAACGGCCGGAGGGCGGCGGGAAATGGAGGGTCCCCGCAGCGCCCCGTTCGTAAGTAGGGGATGTTCGTAAGTCGGGGACCCCCTGTGTGTGTCTATGTGTGTGTGTGTGTGTGTGTGTGTATATATATATATGTATATATAATATATATATGTGTATAATATATATATATATATATATATATATATATATATATGTGTATATATATAATATGTATGTCGATTTTTGGTTGCACTAAAAAAAAAAATCTGTGGGGTGTTTATTTTTTTTTTTCTTGGGAATATTTGATAAATATTGTGTCATAAATTGCAACTGCCCCCATTCTTTTCTACAGGGTGTTTGCTTTCAGAAAATATATCATTGTTTTGGGCTTATCGTAATTGAAAAAAAAAAAATGCAGATTTTAATGTTCGATTTTAAAAAAAATTGCCTGGGTAGTATAGAACGATTTATGTGCAGTCAATGGAGTGTACGGTTGACCATATGAACATTTTAAATATGTTTGTTTGCATGGCAGGTGACATCTTTCTGGTCCGAGGTGGGATGCGTGCCGTGGAGTTCAAGGTGGTGGAGACAGATCCCAGTCCGTACTGTATAGTCGCACCAGATACTGTGATCCACTGTGAAGGAGAGCCCATTAAACGTGAGGTAAGTGTTCTTATCCACCCTCTGTAAGATATCAGTGTGCTCCATGCTGCAAAGGGTAGGGTAGGACAAGTGCTGTCAATGAAAGATATTATGTGTGTCAGCGTCAGAGGCTAGGTTGACACCTATACAGGTTGCGGTTAATGCGGTTTCCCGTTTTTTTTTTTTTTTTTTTTGTTAAACGCCAGAAACGCATCAAAAGGGCAAGCACTGCATTTTTAATGCGTTTCTGCTGCCTTTCTAATAGTCTATGGAACCAAAAACACAACATGCTGCGGGGGGGGGGGGGAGTCCCTGTCCCTGTCCAAAAAATACATGGGGTGGAAAAACGCACAGATATGAACGTGACCCATAGGAAACCATGTTAAATGGATTTTTAAAAAACCCGTAGGTGTGAACCAGACCTAAATTGGTCTGCTTCACTGCTATTCATGTGCATCTAGCAAAGCTGCTCTAATGACCAGAAATAATGCCCTGCTAAAGGAGTCCATGGACAACAATGTCGGTGGTGGTAATGCCTAAATGTGCGTAAGGATTGGTAGATTGCTATGTGTCTTTAGTACATAACCTAGTTTTGACAGTAAGACACTCCGTTCACATTAAATGCGACTTTGCAATTGCGCTACTTCAAAGCCTCCAGTCAGTGTGGTCTCATGTGCGGCTCGCCGACATCTGTTCGAATTCATGCACAGATGTCTGCATATCGCACATGAAATTGACAAAAATAGTGCAGAAAGTCAGTTGCACCAATTTGAACAGTTCCATAGGCACTTGTCATGCAGATTTAAACTGTCAAATCGCATGACTGTTAAGTCACATGGGGACTTTAGAATTTGATAATAATTGTAGAAAACGATATACCACTACAGCCTATATATTATCTCATCTATGTATCAATTTACTTTGTCTAGTCCCTGTAGAGTAGTTAATCTGTTAAAACTATGAGCGCATGCTACTGTTGGTATCACAATAATACATTTAGTTAACTATGCAACCAAACACACGGTTTAAGATCAATCAAATCTCATTTATTTCACAAGGAAATAAGAAAGCTTATACAAGCTCATTATTAGAAGTTACAAGATTACACAGCATATTACATAGCATACAATCGCAATACAATACAATCGTATACTTGGCATATATATAGTAGCTGAGATGGAATGGGAGAAACGTCCACGTGGCTAGGCCTCAAGATCATCATCCAAAGTAGGCCTCAAAAATGGCCACTTGGCAGAGAACAGCTTCATTTAGATGCTTCCCAGTAAACAGACAGAAAGACACACCGGAAGAGCTCTCTGCCACAATTCCTTTTTACCAAGCTCACTCATTTAAAACTCCCCCTTTGCCAATACCATTTGCTTTGCCTCCAAGAGATAATCCTTTACACGTCGCATTCTTCAGGAAGTATGCTGTATGGTCCTCTAGGGACAGCGTTTGTCCATGGATTGCAATTCATCTGACTGGGGCCAAACTTTGGGTCCGAGCTCTTGCCTCAAGTCAGTCAATTAGGTAGACAGATTAGAAACAGCATTGTAATGCAGAATGGGAGCTCCTACCCTCATATAACATATGTTGTTTAACTGGCTACATTCCGATCAGGAGAGTGCATCCTATTCTCAAGAAAGGTATTGGGAATGGATCGATGTGAGATTACACAAGTTCATATTGAATCCAACAGGGACTTAACCAGGTTTCTAAGTTTTTGGTTTCACAACTTCCCACGTCAAAAATCTAAAGAAAATTAAACATGGTGAAGTAGATTGGTATTGAAGGAGAAGTATGGGGAAAGCACGTTTAAATTGTACTTCTCCTATGGTTCACAGGAGTGCAGGTCGTGTTGCACTCCTGTGACCCACTCTCTGCTGACGTCAGTCGGTCCAGGCACCGTGTAATCCCGACCACGGAGTCAGGATCCGCCTAGATCCCTGGACCGACGCCCGGCTCAGGCTCTCAGTGAGAGCCTGAGCCGGCCACCCTTGCCCCTACACACCTCAGAGCTCAAGTGAGCGAAGAGGGTTAGAGCAGAGAGCTGCTGACTGGCAGTCACCAGCTCTGCTCGGGGGGCTGTGAAAACCGATTACTCGGTTCGCAGTGTAGAGGCGCCGGGGGACAGATGCAGCATCCACCTAGGGAAGTATGAATAATAAAAAAATTAAAAAACTTACTTCTCTTTTTTTGAAGTGGAAAAACTGGTGGGGAAGAATCTGGAGCAGCTCTGCATAATCAGCTTCCAGGTTTTGTTGTCAAAGTTTAATTGAAAAATCTTAAGTTGGAAGCTGATTGGTTACTATGCACAGCTGCACCAGATTCTGTGTGCTCCATGTTTAGTAAATCTCTCCCAAAAGGTCTGATTTCTCCTCCATTTTCATTAAGTGAAAATGGAGTCAAATCTTTTTATTTTTTTTTCTTCCAAAAAACTGTTTTTGCAAGTTTGCCAAAATTCATTAACAAAATAGTTTCCAAATGTGATACTTTTTGAGATTAGAATTTTCTTTTTTAAAGTAGTGAACCCTATTCATGAAATTTTTAACTAAGTACATAAATCTGTAGTGTTTACTTATCTCTCTCCAAAGCTCTAAATGTAATTTTTTTTCTCTGGGGCTTCGTTCCTCTGTTATCAGCACGAGTCATTTCTGACACGTTCTCCGACACATAAGATAACATCAGCTAAAGATTTGTGTTGGGGAGGGAGATTAGACGGAGATGAGCAGGGAGCTTGTCTATTCAGAATACAGCTCTGCATGTTCCTTTGCCTATGTGAATGTGGGGGGGTGTACCCCTTTCCTCCAATCAGCTCTCACACAGTGCAAGTCCAGTCTCCCCACCCACCCCAATGTACTGCTGGCAGATAAAGAGAGATTTTGAACAAGATCTGCACTTCTGAAAGGGTGTAGAAAGCAGAAGACGGCAGATATACATGTAAAACTTATGTAGGAGGATTTGTTTGATCTCTGTGTATCTGAGGCTGTTCACTTCACTTCACTGGGGTATGTGAGGGTTTATATCTACTTTAAGCAATAATTTGAGCTTTTTTTTTTATGGCAGTGTCATTCTAATCCTCACTGTAAAGTAATTTTGGTATTGCTTGCTCTGACAGGATGAGGAAGAGTCTCTGAATGAAGTGGGTTATGACGACATTGGAGGCTGCAGAAAACAGTTGGCACAAATCAAGGAGATGGTGGAGCTCCCGCTGAGGCACCCTGCACTCTTTAAGGCCATTGGTGTAAAGGTAATACATGAAGTTGTGCACTTAATTAAGATTTTACGAGTTTAGGTATGCCGTATATTCTTTTAATACAGACATTTCCAGCATGCAGACTTTGAGTTTCCTACCTTCGGTGGTGTATTCGAAAATTCCTTTCTAGTTGTGTCCTGTTGGGGTTCTCTGGAACACATGCTACTTTGGCTATATTGAGCTGATAGAATATGTATTCTATCTGGGAATTATAATAAAAAAAAAAATAGATCTCTGCAATACATTCCCATTTCCACATGTGTTCTCTTTACTACCAGAAATCCATTGAGCACCCAACTTCTGTAGTAAGCAAACAACGCTGACTATGTTTTACTGAAATCCTAGGCAGGGTTGTCAGCCCTGCCCGAGTTCTCGCCTGCTGAACTACAGAACACCTTTTCCGTTATGAAGATGTGAGTTGGAAGGTTTTCTATAGTCAAGTTCAGGCAGGATTTACAATATTCCTTGGGATTTTAGTGCATCAACATTGTCCTCTCAACAGGAAATTAAGAGCTCGCTGGATTTCTGGCAGGCTCAATGGGTATTTTTCTTAACCACTTTCTGCCCAACATCATATGACATGGCAGATTTTGAGTGGGGATATCTGAATGATGGGTGCAGCTACAGGCATCATTCAGATATCATCTTTTACTGACGGTAATTCCCTTCATCCTAAAAACCAATCAGTGGCCGTTCAACCACTTGTTTGTTTTTACAGGTGGTCGGAGGGGATAGCCGCCACCTACCGGTGCTTCTACTGGCTCACCTGTGCAATTAGTGAGCCTGAGAACGAATTGGCCGGTGGTGGCTGTTTACCGTAGAGCTGACCAAGGATGATCTCTATGACCTTCAGAGGCCTTCTGTGACTATATGACGTCGCGTCCAGGGCCTCGGCAGTTGTAAAGGCTGCCGTTGCCTCGGCTGGGAAGCCGAGCTTCTCCTTCTTCTCCTTTTCCTTCTCCTTCCAGCCTAAAGGTGAGGTCTGGGGACCTCTAGACCCCAGATCTCGCTGTAAAGAGGACCTGTCATGCCATATTCCTATTACAAGGGATGATTACATTCCTTGTAATAGGAACAAAAGTTATAGCTATAAACAAAAAAGTAAAGTCAAAGTGTCAAAATATAAAAATAAAAGTAATATAAACAATAAAAAAAAAAAATTTTAAAGCATCCCAGCGTGCTCGATTCCAGAAGCGAATGCATACGTAGGTTGCACCCGCATATGTAAACAGCGTTCAAACCACGCGTGAGGTATCACCACGAACGTTGGAGCGAGAGCAATAATTCTAGCCCAAGACCTCCTCTGTAACTCTTAACAGGTAACTTTTAAAGCTTCACCTATGGAGATTTTAAGTACCGAAGTTTGGTGCTATTCCACGAGCGTGCGCAAATTGAAGGCGTAACATATTGAGTATCTATTTACTCGGCGTAACATAAGAATCGGGCTAACTTTAGTGTTTTTTTGTTTCTTTTTTAATTCAGGATACAATTTTTTTTTATTTTTAGGAGAAAAAAAAAGCGTTTGAAAAAATTGCTGCGCAAATACAGCATGAGCTAAAAAGTTGCAACGACCACCATTGTATTCCGTAGGGTCTCTGCTTTAAAAAAAATGTTTGGGTATTCTGAGTACTTTTCTAGCAAAAACAAATAGATTTTTACATGTAGGAGACAAGTGTCAGAATTGGCCTGGTTGGCAAGTGGTTAAAGAGATAACATGGGTAAATGTACACTCACTTTCAAAGATGTACTGAATGTGGTTTTGCTTATTATTTTGTTCAGACATACCCTGTCACGCACATAGATGGCTGTCACGCACAGTGCAGTTTACTGGTGCTATCTCAACCTTCAAAGCATAGATCCGGGATTACCTCTTTACAAAGAGAAATGCCTTATTTGTGTCACACGGTGACCTACCATCAGTGACCATTTCTTTATTGTACAATACAGCCTCCACGTGGTATCCTGCTTTACGGACCCCCAGGAACTGGAAAAACCCTGATTGCTCGAGCTGTAGCTAATGAAACTGGCGCCTTCTTCTTCCTTATCAATGGTGAGAAATGTTTTCCTTTTCATACAAGTTTAGTGTGCAGTGCTTAAAGCGAAGTTTTAGCCTAATTTACAACAATGGCTGCAATTATTGGCAACCGCACCAACATTCATTTTCAGAATTTTTTAATATTTTTTGTCATCTACCTTTTGTTGGCTAAAGGCTGCACTTCCGTCCATCCCCGCCGTGGGCGAGGGACGTCTTTTTTCCGCTTGCCCATCAATCCCAGGAGTCAATGGGCACCCCCCGCTGCTAGCATCGCGTTATTTTCCACCTGGAAATTACGCAATGCTTCCTTCCGGATTGACAGTTTGCCATAGCAACAGGATGGAAACGTCCTCCAACGTCGCTATGGCAACCTGATAGACACACAGTGGGCCGTAATTCGTTTTCACTACACGTGTGTGAGATCGGGAGGTGCATGCTGGGTAGCCAGCTGCACTTAATCCCGGAAGAGAGCCTTAGCTGGCTTCAGAGGCCCACAATCAGGATAGCTGTGTGCTGGATCGGGAGTTCAAAGTGAGTCCCAAGAGGCGCACAAAGACCGGAAACTGTATAATATACAACGCATGCCGATTTTATAATGTACGAGCGGTGACTTTCTTAATTTAAAAAAATGTATTTAAAAAAAAAAATAAAACATGGCCTGAACCCTGCTTTAAGTGCTTATTTAATTTACTCATAATTGGGCATTCAAAGTGAATATTTGCTTTTCAAACAGTTGAGTAAATTAAGTGAATATTCATAAAATCTGAGCGTTTCAGTGTCCATAAGAAGCTACACCTTTTAATATAAGCAGATTAAACTTTAAGCGGTGCATTCTGCAAAATTTGATCAGGCGGGGGATCTATTTAGGCCTAGCCCTCCTTTTTTTTTTTTTTTTTTTTTTTTTTAATTCTGCTCTATCCTTAGAAGATTAAGATTTTTGATGATGATTTTGTGCATGCTTGGTCATCCTAGGTCCTGAGATTATGAGTAAATTGGCTGGTGAGTCTGAAAGCAACCTGCGCAAAGCATTCGAGGAAGCAGAGAAGAATGCCCCTGCCATTATCTTTATTGATGAACTGGATGCCATTGCTCCCAAAAGAGAGAAGGTGGGTTTCTGGGAAGAGTCCTCGGTTATAGGGATACCTGGCTCAAATTTATTATTTAATCCTTCAGTTCTAATCCTCATTATTTAATTTTCATGATGGATAGAGGCATGTCCTCTAGGACAGCTTTTTAATGGGTTGTTCTTTTTATTTTTTTATTTTTTTTTGAAGTTCTATGTTTAACCACTCCCCCCCGGAAGGTTTTACCCACTTAATGACCAGGCCATTTTTTTGCGACGCGGCACTGCGTTATTTTAACAATTGTATGGTCGTGTCGTTTTACACCAATAAAATTGATGTCCTTTTTTTTTTTTTAACCCACAAATGGAGCTTTCTCTGTAACTATGTATATATCATATCCTGGCCAATGCACCTGGAACCTGGAAATCACTGAAGGTAGACTTTGATGTCACCACCCCACCTCTCCACGCTGTCCAATCAGAGAATGCTATTCATTCAGAAAATATAAAGCAATCACTGAATGGTGCTCTTGCTAAGCTGCCGACCTCCCTGTGTTCACAGTGCAGGCTGGCCGCTCAGCACAATACCCAGAAGCAAGTGGAGATCACTGAACTAGTGGTGTGTTACCTCAGTGATTTCCAGCTTCCAGGGGCATCAGCCAGGTATGGCCCCTATCAGATTAACAAAAAGGTGCAGTGTCCTGTAATGGTCATTATATTTACCTCTTCAGTGGCCTGCATCTCTTATTTTCTTTCCTTCCTTCAGTCTGTCTGTGTTTTATATATATATATATATGTATGTATGTATGTATGTATGTATGTATGTATGTATGTATGTATGTATGTGTGTGTGTGTGTGTGTGTGTGTGTGTGTGTATATATATGTATATATATATATATATATATATATATATATATATATATATATATATATATATATATATATATATATATATATATATATATATATATATATATATATATATATATATATGTGTGTATATGTATATGTACACACGCATATACACGCGCACCCTTTTGTGGCCTAAGAGAACTCTGGTCATGAAGGAATCAAGTCCTGTGTTTATCTATCATGTTTCAGGAGGTTACTTAAAGTGGGGTGCCCCTTTAAAAAAAAAAAAAAATGTAAAAATCAGCAGCTACAAATACTGGAGCTGCTGACTTTTAATAATCGGACACTTACTTGTCCCAGGGTCCAGCGATGTGGGGGATCGAAGCCCCCTCCCCCACTTCGCGCAGTCATCTGGGACCTGTCACGTGTCCCAGATGACTGACTGCGCCGAGGAAAAGTGATGTCAGTGCCCAGTCACTGAAGGAGGCAGACTACGAGGGACCCCCTAGCAACAGGCATTTAGAGGTGAGTAAAAGATATTTTTTTTTTTTATTTATTTAAAGTTTTTTTTTTATTTATTTTTTGGTGGAAACACCACTTTAACACGATATTAAAAAAAAATAAAAATATTTTCATAATTAACATTTTTTGTTTTTATCCTCATAAGTAATTATATGAATGGTGCACTATCATAAATTTTTCTCACTTGGGGCTTTGCAGACCCACGGAGAGGTGGAGCGTCGTATTGTGTCTCAGCTGCTAACCCTTATGGATGGTCTAAAACAAAGAGCACATGTCATCGTCATGGCTGCCACCAACCGACCCAACAGCATTGATCCAGCTCTTCGACGTTTTGGTGAGTTTTTAATTTTATCTTGTGATGATTGGTCAAAAGAACATCTTACCCCCTTCACCAGGAAAGTTATGTATACGAAGTAATTGGTAATTGTTCAAGAGCTTTGACACTCGGACTGTCATATTAACTACTTCACCCCCTTATTGACCAGGCCATTTTTTTGGCGATTTATTGTACTGCGTCGCTTTAACCAACAATTGCGCGCTCGTGCGATGAGGTGCCCAAACAAAATTGACGTCCATTTTTCCCCACAAATGGAGCTTTCTTTTGGTGGTATCTGATCACCTCTGCCTTTTTATTTTTTTTGCGCTATAGACAAAAAAAAGACCATCAATTTTGGGGGGGAAAACACTTTTTTACTTTCTGCTATAATACATATCCCCAAAAAAGTATAAAAAAAAAACTTATTTATCAGTTTACGCAGATTCTACATATTCTTGGTTAAAAAAAAAAATCGCAATAGGCATAGTATAGTGGTTTGCGCAAAAGTTATCGCGTCTACAAACTATGTGATAGATTTAGGGACATTTTATTTATTTTTATTCTTTTTTTACTAGTAATGGCAGCGATTTTTGTTTTTTTTTTTTTTTTTTTTTTTTTTTTGCGGGACTGCGACATTGCGGACAAATCTGACCCCAAGTGACACTTTTTGGTGACCAGTGCCATTATTACATTGATCAGTGCTATAAAAATGCACTGATCAATGTAAAAATGACTCTGGCATGGAAGGGGTTAACACTAGGAGGTGATCAAGGGGTTAAGTGTGTTCCCTGGGTGTGTTCTAAATGTAGGGGGGGATGGGCTCACTGGGACATGACAGAGATCACTATTCTAGATCACTGGGAACAGAAGATCTCTGACATGTCATTGGGCAGAATGGGGAATCGCCTTGTTTACATAAGCAGTTCCCCGTTCTGCCTCTGTACACGCCAGCGGACATTGAGTCCGTGGGACCCACGGGCGCGCTCCCGCAGGGGGGCACTCGTGCCAGCTATCCTCCTTGCACGGAGAGCTACGTCAGTTCACGCAGGAGAGCCAACCTGCCGCAGTAAATGTATATGAGCCGGTCGGCAAGCGGTTAAGGAGGGCCCCCATGCTATGAGAGACTGTTAAAGATGAATTTGATATTATGTGGGACGTCTGTCCTCCTAGAACCTAACCTAAGACCAAGGCTAGGGCCCCTTTTTTGCTTTATATGTTAAGCAGAGACTGCGTCTTTATCTTGGGCCGACCCTCAGCAATATTGCACCTCAAACCACGCAGAATTCTGACTCGTTAGCCTTCCTGACATTTACTCTATCTTTGTGGGTAACCCCCGGGTATCCAGCTCACTTCAGAACTGATCTACACCTTTTATTAGGTTGTATATTTGCTTGGGAACCTTTAAAGATTAACAAGTGGTGCTTTCTTCCTGTTTAGGGCGCTTTGACAGAGAGGTTGATATCGGAATTCCTGATGCTACTGGAAGGCTGGAAATTCTTCAAATACACACTAAAAACATGAAGCTGGCTGAAGACGTGGATCTAGAACAGGTTTGTTTTTAGTATAATAGTTCTTTACTGTTGGCGACATGAATGTTTTTTACAGGGGAACTAAACATTCCTATCTGCTGAGGATTGTGCCCTCTTTAGCTCTTCACGCAATAGTAGATTTTGAAACCATTTATACAAATTTGTGGATAATTGTTACCACGCTATGGGAAATTAATAAATGTATGCCGATATATAGCTGCTATCAAACCAAACCTCCTTCATCTCTCATTGGGGACATAAATATGGGGTTATTTCTCTATTTCGCAAGTATCTCTCTAGTTATAGATATCTATAGCTCTATATATTTATATTAGAGAGAAGATAGATATATAGAGATCTATCTCTATATATGTGTTTCATATGCATTCCTTTGTGCATTTCAATGTGCGCTAGAGAACGCCTCCCTCATATTTCAAAATATGATACAATCAATAGCCTTTTGGAGCCTTACAATGGCCTGTTTCACTTGCATGGACAGCTCCTTTGAACGCATGATGTAGGTTTGCAGCAATAGATTCCAAATGCAGATAGCACACTTGGACTCAACTCCAGATCTTTTACCTGCTTAAGGCCCCTTTCACACGGGACGGATCCGTATTGATCCGCCCCGTGAAGATCCGCTTCTCAGCGGGGATCGCACACTGAGCCGGCTGATGACAGGGCGGTCCCTGCACACTGTCAGTTCTCCGCTCTCCTCTATGGGGGATCGGATGAACACGGTCCGTCTGTCCGTGTTCATCCGATCCGCTCTGCAGACGGATGGAAAAATAGGGTTTTCCTCCGTCTGCAGAATCGGACAATAGCGGAGGCGGACGATAGCGGGTGTCAGCGGATGCTCATCCGCTGACACCCAATATCCCATAGACATGCATGTATGTCCGTTTTTCATCCAAAAAATGGACATACGGTCCGCATGTGTGAAAGGGGCCTAACTGATGAAGAAATAACTAAGGAGTAGCCCACACCTGGCCATGAAACCGCTTTTGATTCATTTGTCCAATTACTTTTGGTCCCTTGTAAAAGGGGAGATGGCTAATTCTTAAGAGCTGTAATCCCTAAACCCATCCTTCGATTTGGATGTTCAGTGGAGAAAAAAAGTATTTGCTCCCCTGCTGATTTTGTACGTTTGCCCACTGACAAATAAATGATCAGTCTATAATTTGAGTGGTAGGTTTATTTTAACAGTGATAGACAGAATAATGACAAAAAAATCTAGAAAAAATGCATTTCAAAGAAGTTTTAAAAATGTAATTCGCATTTTAATGAGTGAAAAAGATATTTGATCCCCTATCAATCAGCAAGATTTCTGGCTCCCAGGGGTCTTCTATACAGGTAACGAGCTGCGATTAGGAGCACTCTCTCTTAAAGGTAGTGTTCTTAATCTGAACTTGTTACCTGTATAAAAGACACCTGTCCACAGAACCAATCAATCAGATTCCAATCTCTCCACCATGGCCAAGACCAAAGAGCTGTCCAAGGATGTCAAGGACAAGATTGTAGACCTAAACAAGGCTGGAATGGGCTACAAGACCATCGCCAAGCAGCTTGGTGGGAGGGTGACAACAGTCGGTGCGATAAATGGAAGAAACACAAAATAACTCAATCTCCCTCGGTCTGGGGCTCCATGGAAGATCTCACCTCATGGAGTTTCAATGATCATGAGAACGGCGAGGAATCGGCCCAGAACTACACAGGAGAATCTTGTCAATGATCTCAAGGCAGCTGGGACCATAGTCACCAAGAAAACAACATTCTACACCGTGAAGGACTTAATTCCTGCATTCCCCACAATGTCCCCCCTTCTCAAGAAAGCACATGTAAAGGCCGGTCTGATGTTTTGCTAACGAACATCTGAATGATTCAGAGGAGAACTGGGTAAAAGTGTTTTCAGAAGAGACCAAAATTAAGCTCTTTGGCATCAACTCAACTAGCCGTGTTTGGAGAAAGAGGGAATTCTGCCTGTGACCCAAAGAACACCATCCACACCGTCAAACATGGAGGTGGAAACCTTATGCTTTGGGGGTGTTTTCTGCTAAGGGGACAACTTCACTGCATCAAAGGGACGATGGACGGGGGTATGGGTGGGTATTACAGCATTACAATGACCCAAAACACACGGCCAAGGCAACAAAGGAGTGGCTCAGGAAGAAGCACATTAAGGTTCTTGGAGAGGATCTGCAAAGAGTGGGACAAAATCCCTCCTGAGATGTGTGCATACCTGGTGGCCAACTACAAGAAACGTCTGACCTCTGATTGCCAACAAGAGTTTTGCCACCAAGTACAAAGTCATGTTTTGTGAAGTCAAATACTTATTTCACTCATTATTAAAATGCAAATCAATTTATAACTTTTTTGAAATGCTTTTTTCTGGATTTTTTTGTTGCTGTTCTGTCTTACTGTTAAACAAAAATCACTACTATTAAATTATAGACTGAGTTCTTTGTCAGTGGGCAAACGTACAAAATCAGCAGGGGATCAAATACTTTTTCCCCTGACTGTACATGCCCTCAAATTAAACCGGAGTGTGTGAACCTTCAGCCCATATCCATTATATAACTATAGCTTCAATATGTTTTGGTAAATACCAGAAAAAAAACAAATCTAGATGGACCTAACTGTATATACCATAGTTTGTGGACTCTTTCCTACAGACTAAACACTGATTTGGGTTATTTTTACCAAAGAGAAATGTAGCAGAATATATTTTTGCCTAAATTTTTACGAAGAAATATTTATTTGCAAAATTGAACAAACTGAGATTTCAAAATTTTCAGTCTTTCAATACCACCAAAAGAAAGCTCTATTTGTGTGAACAAAATGATAAAAATGTAGTTTGGGTACAGTGTTGCATGACCGCGCAGATGTCTTTCAAAGTGCGACCGCGCTGAAAGCTGTAATTGGCCTAGGCAGGAATCGGGGGGTACAAGTGCCTGGTATTGAAGTGGTTGTTCAGCCACTATAGTATAAGCATGCCATGTTAAATAACGTGTCCCTGTGCTGTATAAACCAAAGCTGATTTATACCTTGTATCGGAGCATCTCCTGGCGCTCACGTGACTCCTTGGCTCTCTCCTCACCCTGGCTATAGTGGGAGGGGCCGAGAATCCCCCGCTGGTGTCGGCTGGCGAGGAGAGGGGAGAGAGCCGAGGAGTCAGGTGAGCGCCAGGAGACGCTCTGATAAAGGTATAAATTGTCTTTTATTCATACAGCACAGGGAGACGTAATGTTTAACTGAGGGGGTGGCATGCTTTTGCTATAGATATGATGGCAACAGGAGGAGGAGTGGAGGATCGTGGAGTGGACAGAGCTGATAGGCAGGGGGAGGATGACACAGGAGAGGAGAGCTGCGGATGACGGATGTACGTAAACTGACCAGCGTATAGGCTTAGCGGCCATGATATGATATACCATGGTCAGTTTACAGAGGGGAGGGCATAGCCAGGCAGGATCAGACAGGTATTCTAGGTGATACGGGGGGCCAAATGACACAGCGCAAGCACTGTGCTGCTGTTAATGCTTTAAGAGAACAGGATCCATTTTTATTGGTAACAAACACTTTAATCTACTTTTTAACATTTGAGTTCTCTTTTGGAAATGGTAAAATGTTGGGTTTACTTACCTTTAAAGGTGTTTGAATACATTCATGTGTTCAGAGACTTTTTTTCTAATGCACATCAAAGCAGAAGTGCACGTAAAACTTCTTCTGCAGACAGGCTTTTTATTGGGTTACATTTTTTGCAGTCCATATGGTGATTTTAGAAACAAAAGAGCAAAATAAGTTGTGTGGAAGCCTGCAAGGCATAAGGATTTAACTATTGACTGAAAAATTATTTTGCTGTTGATCGTGTGCAGTGTGCACTTTTGTTCTCACTGTTCCTCTCTCTCTCTTCAGGTAGCAAATGAGACCCATGGCCATGTCGGGGCTGATCTTGCTGCTCTGTGCTCTGAAGCCGCTCTCCAGGCTATCCGTAAGAAGATGGACCTCATAGACTTAGAAGATGAAACCATAGACGCTGAAGTGATGAATTCATTGGCTGTCACTATGGATGACTTCAGGGTAAGTTTGATGCCTTCAAATTCTTTCAATATTGGTCTTTTAATGTTGTCTTCTGGTCATTGAATGGCTAGGGACGTACAGCCCTCTTACAAAATGATTACAATTACAAAACCTTAAATTGTACTTTTGGCGGTCCACAAATTTGCCCAACATCTATCGATTGGCCAATATTATCTTTGTTTTTTTTCTTAAAAATTCAGAAAGATATCTCGTATTACAAGATTACAGATTAAAGTGTAAAGGCCCTATGTTTTTTACCTTCATGCATTCTATGCATAAAAGTAAACTTTCTGCCTGCGGAAGCCCCCCCCCCCCCAAAAAAAACTTACCGAAGCCCAATTCAGCGATTTGCATTAGAGCCTCGGCTTTCCTGGGGGGGATCCCTCATTTGCTGAGACAGCAGCTGTAACCATTGGCTCTTACTAGTATCAATCACAGCCAGTCAGCCTATGAGGAGAGAGTGGGGGTGGAAGTTGAGCCACGCTTCATGTGAGACTGGACACTGAGCAGCGGTTCGGCAGCCCCCATAGCAAGCTGCTTGCTATGGGGGCTCTTGGCAGGAGAGGAGGGCCAGGAGTGCCAGCGAGGGACCCGAGAAAAGGAGGATCAGGACTGCTCTATGCAAAACCATTACACATAGCAGGTAAGTATGACATGTTTGTTATTTTTAAACAAAAAAAATAAAAAATCTGCCTTTACTATCCCTTTAACATATGTGCAGCTAAACAGTCTGTTTTTAACATTTTATCTCCTGGATAACACGTCTTTTGTTCCTTCCTTACAGTGGGCACTTAGTCAGAGCAACCCATCAGCACTGCGTGAGACCGTGGTGGAGGTGCCACAGGTTACCTGGGAGGATATTGGTGGCTTAGAAGATGTTAAAAGAGAGCTGCAGGAATTGGTACAGGTGAGTCTATCAGAACACACATCTTGTATCTATGATGGAGCAAGCTCAGTGAGTTTTTTTTTTTTTTACCTGTTTGAGAACTAGGAAAGGTTGGATTTGATGAACATCAATCTTCAACCTGCTTATAGCTTTCTGTGTTTTGAAGCTCCTATATTTTTTTATTTTTTTTTGAAAATCATTGTGGCAAGGCTTTCTTTTCCGTAGTATTGTCTTAAATTGAAGTACTCGATTATACCCTAATGGGTCTAAGCTGGTTACAGAAATCCCTACAAAAATCTATTCTGTTAAATACGGTTAATGGGGTTCCTGTGATTCTGATATTGTACCCATAGGGCTGAATCCAGCAGATATGCACACCCCTTTCCATGCCCAAGCATACCCTTTCAATCAGAGGTGGGTGCAGCTCTCTAGAATTGTAATGCATACCCATAGCAGACGACACATTTTTCTGGGGTGTCTTGTTTTTGATTATCTTGATTGTTGATCATATGAACTTACCTGTTTTAATGTAAAGTAGCAGGTTCACAAAGCCAGCCCCCTCATTTGTTGCTTATATTTGTTCTTTGTTTACTGCCTTGCCGCCTCGTTTTGCTGCAAGAGAAAAATTAAATCTGGTACTTCTGGGTATAGGGGAGCATGTGATTTCCTCCTGTTTTCCCATGTTGCAGCGCTGAGTGCCTAAATGACCAGTTGTCAGATCTGAGCTATTTTTGTGTAAATGAGGAATAGTGAGAGTCCAGAGTCCGTTTTCACTCAAACCAGACCTGAAACTCACACGGGGCTTTTTGTTTAATTTTCTCTTCACTCTTCCACTGCCTTGCCCACCGCAGACAAGAATGTAAGAAGGGATGGCAGCATATGTTTACTGTACTACATACTCTGCCTTAAAATGCTGTATAATATGATGTTGCTATAAGAAATAAAATAAACTTTGTTTTATTTTCTGTATGATTTTAGTATCCTGTGGAGCATCCAGACAAATTTTTGAAGTTCGGCATGACACCATCTAAAGGTGTTCTTTTCTATGGGCCACCTGGGTGTGGTAAGACTTTGTTAGCCAAGGCCATTGCCAATGAGTGCCAGGCAAACTTCATTTCTATCAAAGGCCCTGAGCTGCTCACCATGTGGTTTGGAGAATCTGAAGCCAACGTCCGAGAGATCTTTGACAAGGTAAGAGCCTTTGTTTGAACGGAGTGACTTGAAGATTCTGGGCTGCTGAGCACTTCATTAGTTTGTTTATAAGAAGTACATTTTTGCTGTTTCCTTCTGCAGGCTAGACAGGCCGCTCCATGTGTCCTCTTCTTTGATGAACTGGACTCCATCGCCAAGGCCCGTGGTGGCAATTCCGGTGATGGTGGTGGAGCTGCTGACAGAGTCATCAACCAGATCCTGACTGAGATGGATGGAATGTCCACCAAAAAGAACGTCTTCATCATTGGAGCCACAAACAGACCGGACATCATTGACCCCGCCATCCTGCGTCCTGGCCGTCTGGATCAGCTCATCTACATTCCACTACCCGATGAGAAGTCCCGCATTTCCATCCTAAAGGCCAACCTAAGGAAGTCTCCTGTTGCCAAGGTAGGTCACCCCTCCTCCAAACTTCTATAAAAAATAAAATATATATTTATAGTTCCAAAGTCCCCCGCTGGTCCTGGCGGCATCTCCTCTGCTCCTCCTGGATGCCGGTCTTTGGCCCCCTTGATTGGCCACATGAGCAGCTCAGTGTACATTCTACAGGTAACTGAACAGGCAGCTAAGTTTATTTTATTGCAGAAGAGACCTTGCATGTCATTTTGCAATAAAGAAGCTGCCTCTTCAGTATTTTTTTTTTCATTGGGGCATTAATCCCGCTTTAAAGCGGAGCTGCACCCGCACAAAAAATATTAAAAGTCAGCAGCTACAAATAGTGCAGCTGCTGACTTTTAATAAATGGACACTTACCTGTTCCTGGTTCCAGCGGTGTCGGCAGAATGTGACGAGAGACCGCTCGTCTCTCGCTGCCCCGCCGCCATCCTCTGTCAGGGAATCAGGAAGTGAAGACGCAACGTCTTCACTGCCCGGTTCCCTACTGCGCATGCGCGAGTCGCGCTGCGCGCCTCTATTGGTCCCCGCTGTGTCCTGGGAACTGTGTTTCCCAAGACACAACGGGGCAGCTCCGCATAAGGGGCGGGGCAGCTATACGGAAGTGGGTGCAGATACCTGTATTATACAGTTATCTGCACCCCCCTCCCCCCTGCAAGGTGCCAATTGTGGCACCGGAGGGGGGGGAGGAATCCGATAAGCAGAAGTTCCACTTTAGGGTGGAACTCCGCTTTAAAGGAAACTAGTACTGAGAAAAAACATAGCCCCTTTTTTCAGAATTTTTTTTATTTTTATTTTTTTTTTCATTTGAAAAGTGCTAGGGCTCTGGCTTTTATATTTATCCAGTGGCTTCAATGCTTTGGCTCACTGACCTGAAACAAGTGTGTATATCGGGAGTCCTGATCCATAGTATTGAGTATCTCAAGTATTGAGATCTGCCAGGAATGTAGTATTTTTAGGATTGAAACAGAAGTGCATCTGTTAAGAGTTCAGTTACTTTTATTCATATAGTGCATGAAAGGTGCTGTGCTGAATTATGTCACTTTTTGCAGCAGTATTTTAGTTTCAGTATTGTTTCCCAAAGAGTACTAGTTTAACTTTTGTTGGTACTCTGCTTTGCTGTAGGCTCTGCTAACACAGCTTAGGCTTATGTGAAATGGTTGATTCCACGACTGATGACAGATCGCCAGCATCACATTCAGCAAAGGGATGTAATCGGTTATCCTAATTGGTGTCAATCCCCACCAACCTTGAAAGCGACACAATCTTGCTTGCTAACAAGGATCAGTGACTGCATGATATGCCTCTGGTCTGACTATCTTGGGAGCTACTTCATAGGGGAGAAAAAAAACTGATCTCTTAAGGGCCCTTTCAAGTGGGGGCGGCCCACCCAATGGACTCCACTTTGCTCAGCAGGGGATCGCTCCATTGATCTCTGCTGAGCAGGATGACAGGTCCGTCTCCACTCACTGTGCAGAGAAAGACCTGTCCGACCCCCGCTCTCCTCTATGGGGAGATCAGATGAAAATGCACCACCTGTCCATTTTCATTCAATTCGATCCTCCAGATGGATGGAAAATAGGGTCTCCATCCGTCTGGATTTCACGGACAGGGTCGGATATCGGCGCATGTCAGTGGGACATGTCACCCCTGACATCCGCCACTTCATAGAGGTGAATGAAGGGTCCGATCAGGTTCACCTGAAAAACTGACAGGCGGAGCTGATAGGAAAGCCTGTGTGAAAGGGGCCTAATGGTCCTGTTACTGACGAGCTACCATCATCAGGATTACTCACCTTATGTCTGCCTTATTAAAAATGTAGTACAGTTTTGCTGGTGAATATGATCATTCTAGTAATGGTTGATTAGCTAGCTCATGGGTGGAAACTGGTTAGACACTGGTCTAGGCTGGTGGCACAGATGGCAGGTTTGGGTACTGCAAATATCGCACACAGACATGAAAATTATGTTTGTATACAGCTGGCCATTTTCTATAAAATATCTATTCAGTGATCGCCTTGATTAGCATTAAAACCATGAAGAGTCCCTTCGACAGTCAGCTGTCAAATGCCTGAGCCTTTACCACTTAAAGCGCAGCTCTACCCTAAAGGGAAGTTCTGCTTTAAGGCCTCTTTTTGGGGGGGAGAGCGGCGACGCAATTTTGACTGGTACTCCCTCCTCAAACGCCCCCCCCACCCCCCCCCCCCCCAAAAAATCTTCTGGGACACATGGCAGGTCCCAGCAGCAGACCCGGCTGTGAAGCTGCAAGCTTGTCACAGCCAGGTGCCCATAGTCAAGATGCCAGCGAAGGAGGACACAGGGAGAGCACAACTGGGGTGAGCACTAACGGGTGAGTGGCTGTTTATTAAAAGTCAGCAGCTACAGTTTTTGTAGCTCCTGGCTTTAATTTTGACTTTAGAGGCTGGCGCTGTGCTTTAAGTTCTGACATTTGATAGTTATTAAATAACTGTTCAATAAGGCTTAAAATTTTGAGGGGGCATTAATCTCATTTTGGACAGGAAAAGCTGAATGTGCAGCAGCCTGGTTCTAGGATCCAAGAGGCTCGAAAAAGAATGTAAGTATTTGAAGGATAGCATATGCAGTCACTGCAAGGGAAAGGATCATGACCTGCTTAGCTTCCCACTGCATTCCTGCAGTACTATAGGCTTCTGTCAATGGGAAAATGTAGCATGCTATTGACATTCGCTTGAGAGACATCTGAGGTCATTCAGAATTCATTGGTGGGTGCGTTTGACCTGTAGTTGACCACCTCCTGACCTTTATTTTGAATGCTTCAAGCTGTTTCTGCATTGCCATAGACGCGTAAAGAGAAAAGCCTGTCGACATTGGCCCTAAAAAAAAAATTGATAAAACCTATTTATGCTCTGGATCTTACTTTTGATCTTGATGATACTCAGTGATTGTTGAAATCATCTTTTCTGTATTTTATTTTGTAGGATGTGGACGTGGATTTCCTGGCCAAGATGACCAATGGTTTTTCTGGTGCTGATCTGACTGAGATCTGTCAGCGGGCCTGCAAACTGGCAATCCGTGAATCCATTGAGAATGAGATCAGGAGAGAGCGGGAGAGACAGACAAATCCTTCAGCCATGGTATGCAGTAGTTAACTTGCTTACAGTGCAGAAGAAAATGACTCTCTAGTTTGGCCCCTATAGCAAGCTGAACTTTTTCCTACCAATCACAAGAGGTTTGCACTACTTATACAAACCAAGTGACATGGGTGTACTTTATGTTGAGATTTAAACTTGTACCCCCACCTATTATGGTACATGGCATCTAATGAAAAATCTTTGCAAGCCTTGGTTTTGTTTGTCCTGCCAGGAAGTGGGTTTAAAGTTAGCTGGTGAGGGTGTTAAAACCTGCAGACAGTCTGATTAGTCTTTCCAAAATGTGCACTGCTCCCTATCTATCTTGTGTTTTTTTGCAGAGTGGTAATAGTGAGGAACTGAGAGATTAAAATCCCTCTTATCAGTTTTTCCTTTAGATTGGGCTAGAGCCGAAACAACTAATCGATTATGAAAATAGTTGTCAACTATTTTCATAATCGATCAGTTGGTCAGCCGATTAGTTGGCCTGTATACAGAATGCATAATTTGTTTACATATCAGGAAATACAGTGCAGCTCACATACAGCTAAGAAGTCCATACATGTCAGTAAATGCCTGAGAACTTGTGAATGTGTGAGGAGCAATGCCTCATGGGGCATGTAGTCCTGAGCAGGAAGTGAATGGTTCTAAAGGCAGAATATTTTTTTTTTTTTTTTTAACCTTGCTATACGGGCACTTAATACTATACTTTGTAGCTTGCTATTGGGGTACTCTGAAGTGCTTTTAGTTCTACTTTAATATAAAAGATTTCTATCTCCCTTCAACACTTCATAGAGCTTCATGTCTGACTTCTAGTTAAAATACCCATATATCCTACTTCTGGGTGTATTTATTATTATACATATGATATAAGTAATATATATCATTACTTTCATTGTTTCACAGTATTAAGTAACCCCTTATAGTAGCAATTATCTGCTCTTTTTGTACTTTTATATGTGTCCCCATCAGAGCGCCTCACATTTATGTCCAAATCAGAGCCCCCCTATTTGTGTCCTTCCACATTTATGCCCCTATCAGAGACCCCTGCACAATTGTGTCCCCCTTGGAGCCCCCTTCCCACATTTGTGTCCCTCAAAAGCCCCCCCCGCCGCACATTTGTGACCCCATCAACACCAGCAGTTACATGTGTGTCCCTCTTACATTTGTGTCTGGCTTTAGTGCTGTTCTGCTGCACCTCCTGGCTCCCGCCCGGCTGTTAGGCAAATCGTAGCCAAAAGCACTGCCGTAAAGGACACTGATGCTAACAGAGGGACGGGACTCGGGAGGGGAAATAGGTCCTAGCAATCAACAACTAGTGAGGACCCGGGTTGGACAGGCTCCGTTCGGCTGTGGGACCTGCGCTGCATACTGTCAGGGGTGATTATGCAACACTACCAGACATAGCTTGAGCAAGAACCGACCATGCATTGAGTCTGACGACTCAACCTGCGGGCCGAAAAAAATGTCCCAGCGTGCTGTACTTTTGGGACCCCTGCTCTAGGGTCTTTACAGACCGAAGTTCATTCCTTTGAAGAACCAAATGATATGTTGCATCTCTCAACGCTGACCAATGTTGAATAAACATTTGCCTTTTTTGACAGCTTTGAACAGAGAACTGCTCTGCATTGTTTACATAGAATCGTGGAAATGCCGTATTAAGATCATGAGGGGGGTTCAATCGAGATCATGATTTTTTTTATTTATTTTTTACGATTAATCGTGTAGCTCTACTGTAGTGTTTTTTGTTTGTTTGTTCTGACAATTATTTTTCTCTAATGCAGGAGGTGGAAGAGGATGACCCTGTACCTGAAATCCGCCGGGATCACTTTGAGGAAGCTATGCGCTTTGCCCGCCGTTCCGTCAGCGATAACGACATCAGAAAATATGAAATGTTTGCACAGACTTTGCAGCAAAGCCGCGGCTTTGGAAGTTTCAGGTATGCTAATGGGTTAAAGAGTTGGAGTGATTTTGGCAATGCCAATTTGCAGACACGTGGAGGGTTGTTATTTTGCCAATAATGAGGCTCATGGGGTGTATATACTTTGCCTAGCACTCTTATAAAAGTGCTATGCAGCAGCTATTCTCCAACCCCCCCCCCCCCCCCCCCCCCCCCCCCCCCCCCCCGGCCAGATCTTAAACAAGAATGGAAAGCACAGAGTAGTCCTCTATTACTAATACTTTGAAGATCTCTTAAATGCCTTTTTTTAACCCTTTTGCTGCCAAGTCTTTTTTTTTTTCCCCAGACATGTTTAAAAAAAATTAAGCCTGAAGATTACACAAAACCTCAAAACATTATATATTTTCAGAAAGGCATACACCCTAGATAATAAAATAGTGGTAGTTCCAATTTTTTATGTCACTTGTTAACGCACAGGTCTAGGAAACTCAAAATTTCAGTAAACACACTAAAGTGAATTATAAGGCAAACAAATGTAATAAATTACCCACATTTTTGGCAAAATATAAAAGATGAGGTTGCACCAAGTAAATAGATACCCAACATGTCAAACCTTAAATTTGTGTGCGCCCGTGAAATGGCGACAAACTTCAGTACCCCTATATTTTCTATAGGCAACGTTTTAAAAGCCTCCTATTGGTCATCAGTTTAGTGTTACAGAGGAAGTCGTTGCTAGAATTATTGCTCTCCAGCATGTGCGGCGATATGCAATGTGTATCGCAAT
The DNA here is from genome assembly GCA_028564925.1 of Lithobates sylvaticus. Classification (NCBI taxonomy): domain Eukaryota; kingdom Metazoa; phylum Chordata; class Amphibia; order Anura; family Ranidae; genus Lithobates; species Lithobates sylvaticus. The sequence goes on along the minus strand of CM053026.1, from coordinate 32,808,912 downwards.
CAACGTTTGCACGCGTAGGCATCCCTGATGCATAAGTTTGCGTTCGTATGTGCAGAGCCTCAATTTTTTTTGGGGGGGGATGTGATGTTCTGTAGGTGATAGGTTCTCTTTAATGAGACATGCAGTGTTTAAAAGACCCCCAATGTCTCCTCCAGGCTCCACTGAATGTTTTGCAATGCAGATTGCATTGCACAAAATTACTTCCAAGTTAATCTGGGGACACTGAAAAGCTGACCTGGAAGTGACGTCAGATGTTGCTTTCCGGGTCACAACAAGAAGGGGAGGAGAGCACTTGTGTCCACTCTTCTTATTCCCTGGCAGCCGCCATGTCGGTCCTGGGCAGATGGGCAAGCGGAGCCTGGAAAGCATGGGGGGGGGGGTGACCAATGCCGCCTGAATGCTTTCACCTGCCTGTCAGTTTCATACACAATCCCTGTGGCTGAAGCCACCGGATTGTGTGTAATACCCACCCTGTATGTATCACAATGCATACTAGAACATTATGGCTTTACTTTGCAGGACAGAAAAAAATAATAATCGCCCGGCGGTTTACTATCACTTTAAAGTGGGTTTTAGCCCTAAAAAAACAAAAAATTGATCCTGTTCCTTTTAAAGCATGAATAACAGCACAGTGCTTGTGCTGTGTAATTTGGACCCTTGTATAATCATAAAATACCTGGCTGATTCTGCCAGGTGTTGCCCTCGCCCCTGTAAACTGACCACTGTCGTCAGTTTAGGTGCCTCCGTCATCCACTGTCTCTCCTCTGTCCTCCCTCCCCCTCCCTGCCAGCTTCGATCTGCTCCCCGGCCCTCCTGCTGCTATCATAACTAAGTCTTATTGCTACAATCCCCTATATACATTAAATGATGTACCCCAGTGTATGTGTTTTTTAAAAGAATAAGCAGCTGTATAACTTATTTCAGAGCGCCGCTCGCGTGACCGCCCGCCGCTCTCCTCCTCTTGGCTGACGTCGGCGGGGGATTCTCAGCCCCTCCTGCTGTAGCTGTCAGATCGGAAGAGGGAACAGCGGGCGGTCACATGATGGTGCTCTGAAATAAGAAATATACAGCTGCTTATTTAAAAAAAATAAAAAACGCATACACTGGGCACATTTAATGTAACAGAGGAGATCGTAGCAATATCACACCGTGGCTTTACAGCCACTTTAAGTTTATGTTAGCGTAATGAGGTGTTTATACGGCGTGCGTCTTTGGTGTGGGTTGAATGACCCCTGGGCATTATTCATCCCAGAAGAGAACAGGCACTAGACTGTGAATCGCTGAGGAATAACTCTGGAGGTAGTGTAGCAGCTGATGCTTTTTTTTTGTGTTTTGCCTGGCTCAAATTTTAAAAGATTTAGTAAGCTGTAGTTGGACTTCAGGTCAAGTTTGTTGGAAGACTATCGTCATCTAGGTTTTATTTGACAATACTCTGCTAGTATGGTGATGTTTTCTAAATGCAGTGCAATGTTCTGTCTTCCAGATTCCCCTCCGGAAGTCAGGGAGGAACCGGTCCAAGCCAAGGTGCTGGAGGCAGCGCTGGAGGAAACCACTTTGCTGAAGAAGAAGACGATCTGTATGGCTAGATGGACCCCCTCCCATTGCCATCCCAACTGTACAGCAAAGAAATTCCTAGTTGAATGGACACTCTGTTTTTCATTACTCAGAACGGAATAGCTGCGCACCCCACTCCTGCTTTTTTTTGTTTTTGAGAAGAGGGGTGCCAGGTCTCTGGATACAGGCTCAACTTCTGTCCC
>CM053026.1:32504655-32802155 GCA_028564925.1 Lithobates sylvaticus | reverse complement strand
GTGTTTACACACACAGCTCCACGGTCCCGCTGGTTTCACGGGCAATCGCGGGTGCCCGGCGGACATCGCGGGCACGCGCACCGGGTCCCTGGCGGCGCGCGCGTGCCCCCTAGGCGGCCGGGAATGGGAGGATGTCATATGACGCCCACCCAGGATGGGAGATCCACCTTGTGGGCGTCATATGACTATGGGCGGGATGCGAAGTGGTTAATATCACATGTATTTATAATGCAACATGTGTACAGGTTATCAGTGTTTTCTTAAAACGTCTGAGAAATAGCGTTTGCATCACTTATGTATAGAAAAAAAATATACAGGAATTGAAGATCTTTCTTGAGTGTTGGAAGTGGACTTTAGGCTGGGTTCACACTGCTGCGGTGCGGGAGATCGCATATGATTCGCACCGCACTGCAGTTCAAATCATATGCGGTCTCTGTGCGATGCAAATTCAGCCATACAGATAGTATGGCTGAATTCGCATCGCATTCGGCCCAAAATCGGACAGGACCCTTTTTTTCGCTCCGCAGCAGAATCGGATCGCATGGTGTTCTCACCATGCGATCCGATTCCTGTCCGAGTTTGCAGATCGCACTGCGATATGCGAGCTGCTATGGGGGTGTCATTAACATTTCATTGACACCCCCAGCAGCTCGCATAGGGCAGTGTGAACTGCCGGCGGGAGACATGCGGTGCGGGAACTCGCAGTGTATTCGCAGCGTTCCCGCACCGCAGCAGTGTGAACCCAGCCTTAGACAGTTTTTTTTTTTTTTTTTTACTGAGAGTCTGGAGAATAGTTTAGCTGTACAAACAAACTCTCCTTATCGACACTCCTTGGTCAATAACATTATAGTCTGTCCATACATTTTGGGATTATTGAGTTTTGGGTGTCATATAAACCTTACAGCTCATCCATTGTCTGTAAGACAGTTTGAGTCAACATTGGGGTTGTCTAAAGATCTAAATTCACAATGGGTTTATTTATCCACTTTTCTTCTTTTAATTGAAAACTTTGTAACTTGGCTTTGGACACACAAATTTCGTTCCTTGTCAGCTGGTTTTGTGTAGTGTCTATGTTTGTATATAGCTTCAATACAGGATTCCGTATCTTGATTTTTTTAGCTTTACAATGGGTCATATAATTTAGTCACCTAATTCTGTTGGGAGGGGAAGTGTTCTTTTGGAAGTTGATTCACAACTTAACAGTCTAAATTAAAATATGATATTTTGAGGTATCTCCGTCATGACAATATGAACATCCTATATATCATGTACCCCTGTCATCGCTGGGGTACTGGAGCTCGGTGGAGATTCAGAGTAGACCCAACAATGTGTCCTGTTCGCTTTCTTAGCTAGTTGGAAAATACACGTTAAAAATATAAATAAACAAAGATACTCCTCATCCTTTGGTGTAGATGAGCAGCTTCTTGCAGTGGCTGGCGTGGATCCAGTTGTCTCGTCCCTCAAGCTTCTTTACAATGACCCAGTCACCTGGTTGGAAAGAATGTAAACCGGTTATTGTGTCAGGGTCCAGGAGGGACTCATGATCCCTGTGGTGGACCTTTTGAAGTTTATGTTACAGTGACTGCACCCACCCCATCAGCTGAGAATGTCCACAGCTGCTGAGGAAAGTACAACCCCGTTTTTGGTTGACCTCCAAACAAACCTAACTCAATGACTGTGGTCACTGTGTGGCTTACCATCTGGGGTGTAATACCTGGAACCATTGACAAAAAGGTTCTTGGCATCTGGGATGGGAGCCTCCTTCACCGGACTGCTGCTTGCTGATTCAAATTCCATCAAAGAAAAACAGTCATCCTACTGGGTCACAAACTTGGCTAGAATTAGAGCGGTTAGTATTATTGGTTTGAAAATTGTCATTCTCACCACTATCATCCCCCCCATTTTTTCCCTCATTACAAACAGGAGGAAGAGACGCAGGGTTTAGAATGGTGCAGAAAAAAAAAACAGATAAAACCATGAAATAGCCTATGATACTTTTACCTTCTCAGGCGTGTGTGTTTATGCATGTGTACAGCTACATACACCTGCTTTCTATATACATACACTTTCAGAAACTCCTTGAACCTGAAAAGATACTTATAAACAAAAGTTTTTACTCTATCCTTCATATTTAACCTGCAAAGAATGGTAAACCATACAACATTCGTGTACATTTGTGTAAATTGTCACTGACATTCCTCAAAACCGACAACAACTAAACCCTCTAACCCTAAGGCCCCTTTCACACTGGGGCGGGAGCCGCGGTGACGGTAAAGCAGCGCTATATTTAGTGCTGCTGTAATGTTGTTTTAGCCGCGGTATTCGGCCGCTCGCGGTGCGGTTTTACCCCCCCCGCGAGCGGCCGAAAAAGGGTTAAAGACCCTCCCCGCAGAGCGCCGCCATTACTGCGGTGTCCCATTAAAATCAATGGGAAGGAGTGGTGAATACACCTCTCCTATACCGCTCCAAAGATGCTGCTAGCAGGACTTTTTTTACCGTCCTGCTAGCGCACCGCTCCAGTGTCAAAGCCCACCGGCTTTCACACTGGAGTGAATGGGGCCGGATTTTTTCAGGCGGTATACAGGCGCTATTTTTAGCGCTGTACCGCCTGAAAAACGCCCCAGTGTGAAAGGGGCCTTACTTTAAAGTTCCTTTACACGCAAGTGGGCTGTCGTGGTAGGATCACACATATTCTTGTTACTATATACAAACAATGAGAAGACTAAAACATGAGACAAACATTTAGATACAAATGTGGGGGAGATATTTCATAGTTCCCAAAACAAAAATGAAAAAAAAAAACAAACAACCAGATGCAAAGCTACCTTCACTCTTTTAGCGATATAAAAAAATGCAATGGGAGAAACACAAGAGCATCTCGAAATCTTGCATGGACCAGCCACACAAATTTCAAAAACAGGCATGAGAATATTAACCACACAAACGTGTACTACACAGCCGTCAACTCACTCATCATTACAGATTTCTGAAGCCACAGCTGAACTACTTCCAAAGTATTTTTATTCTGGGGTCTCGTACCTCCAGACCTCAAAAGTACCTTCCAAAGGAATACACTTTACTGTACCCTCTGACCATATATGCCAATCTTTAACCACTTCAATACCGGGCCTATTTTGGCCTATTCTGCTTCATGTAAACATCATAATTTTTTTGCTAGAAAATTACTCAGACCCCCCAAACATTATATACGTTTTTTTTTTGCAGACACCCTAGGGAATAAAATGGCGGTCATTGCAACTTTTTATCTCACAAGGTATTTGCGCAATAATTTTTCTTTTTGAAAAAAAAACGGTTTCATGAATTAAAAAATAACAAAACAGTAAAGTTAGCCCAATTTTTTTATACAATATGAAAGATGATGTTACGCCGAGTAAATAGATACCCATCATGTCACGCTTTAAAGTTGCGCACAATCGTGGAATGGCGCTAAACTTCGGTACTTAATAATCTCCATAGGCGACGCTTTAAATTTTTTTACAGGTTACCAGTTTAGAGTTACAGAGGAGGTCTAGTGCTATAATTGTTGCACGCAGCGATACCTCACATGTGTGGTTTGAGCGGCATTTAAATATGTGGGCGGGACTTACGTGTGCGTTCGCTTCTGAGCACGAGCTACCGGGGACAGGGGCGTTTTAAATTTTTTTATTATTATTTATTTATTTTATTTTACTTCATTTTTTTTTTTTTTTACATTTTTAAAAAAAAAAAATTTTTTGGATCACTTTTATTCCTATTATAAGGAATGTAAACACCCCTTGTAATAGGAATGTATGTGACAGGTCCTCTTTATAGAGAGATGTGGGGTCAATAAGACCCCACATCTCTCCTCCAGGCTGGAAAGCATGAGATTGGTAAAAAAAAATTCACCGATCTCATGCTGACAGCCGCGATCGCGGCTTTGTTTACTTCCGGGTACCGGGCGTGACGTCATAACGTCGCGCCCGGGCCTCCGACGGTCATAGAGATGACTGGTGACCATCTGGTCACCGGAAATCTCTATTCTCGTCATCCGGCGGCGAGCGATTCTTTCTCCGGGCCCCCCGATGGCACGGGAGAGCCTGGAGAAGCACCGGATGGCGGCGGGAGACGTCCCCTCACGTTGCCTATAAGAATGATCAGGCGGCGGAACTGCCGCTATGATCGTTCTTCTCGTGCACAGAATCGCTGGCTGGAAATAGTGATATCTGAATGGTGCCTGTAGCTGCACGCTCAGATCGCATGGCTTTGCGCACACACACACACAAAGGACAACAATAATGGTGCCTTCGAAATCCAACCGTGGAAAAACAATCTAAACCAGTGAGTTTAACCTTAAACAAAACAGTTTCTCAGTTCCCGTGGTCTCACCCCTGAAATTGGTGCAATTTCCACTCTGGGATGGTTTATAGCCTAAACAGTATAAAATCCTTTTTTAACACAGCATAGACCGTACTACTCACACTTAACTTAAGCCCCATACACACGGTCGGATTTTCCCATGGATTCTGTCCTATCTGACAATGTTGTCGGAAAATCCGACCGTGTGTAGGTACCATCGGACAGTGTACGTCCTATCTCCTGCTGGATAGATTTTTCGACAACAAAGTCCGATCACACCAAATCCGATCGTGTGTATCGAATTCCGACGGACAAAGTGCTACGCATGCTCAGATCACATTACAAGACCAAAGCTATTGGCTACTAGCCTCTACGTAGTCCCGTCGTAGGCAACAAACGTCACCACGTTCAGAATGATCGGATTTTCCGACAACTTTGTCCGACCGTGTGTACGCAACACCAACATCAGACACAGTATGACGGACATGATCTGACGGACCTGGTCCTCGGATAATCCGCGCGTGTGTATGGGGCTTTAGAAAACTAGCCCAAAAGCAGAGCAATTCCACCCAAAACCAAAACACAGCGGACACGAAATGGTAGTTGCAATAAACGAAAATCAAGCCACGCCACATGGTGAAAATGGCCGACAAAAGCTGAGCCACATGGTGACTACAACAAAAGAAAATGGCCGACGAAAGCCAGGCCATGAAAAAATGGTGCCATTAACACATGAAATGCAGCACAAACCAAGATTTCTTCACTAAAAACACAAACTTCTCCCCACAAAACTACACATTTGAGACACCAAATGAACACTTACAAACATTTTAGACTTTATACTACTAGGGACCTTGGCCAACCAAACAACACAGGCTCTCCAATCAAACAATGTTACATAAAACACAAAATAACACAGCTCAAACATACACTCTTGTTCCCAAATAAAGTTCATATACTTACTCTGGCATCAGCATCCATAGGAACAACAAGAGATACTAAATTAATTAATAGGTTAATTAATTGTATATTCTGAACTGTATAGTAGAGACTAAGAGCTTATTGAAAAAAGGTGTGCAGACACAATATAGATCTACCATGAACTAAGCTAATTAATAACTATTTAAAGTGATAATAGTGAACCACATTTGGTTACTCATACATTACAACCATTATAATGTGAATAATAAAAATTGGTTAGAGTGTGTTTATACAAACAATAATAACACCAGACACCTAGCGTGACCCAGTGAGGTATAAATTAATTATTACCCCAAAGATAATTAACACACAAAATAGAGCTGACCGAGCTCTATTTAAATTAAATATAAATATAACAGACCCTGTACCTTGTATCACAATGTGTACAACGAAAGTTAATGATCAAGCACTTATGCCCAATCTAATATATAAAAAGTGCAAACCAACAAATTTGGCAAATATCCCAATATCTTGGGTACATCCAAAAAACGTGAAAAATATTAATATAAATTAGACAGTGTTAATTGATATAACGCAAAGTTCATGTAGTATATAAAAAGTGCAAGCCAACAAAATTGGCAAATAATCCCAATATCTTGGGTGCATCCAAAAAACGTGAAAAATATTAATATAAATTAGACAGTGTTAATTGATATAACGCAAAGTTCATATAGTAGTCCTTGCTGCAAAACGCCACAATCACTCCTGTAGATATAGCTTGTGCACCATCACCAAACAAATTCTCGATCCACCCAATGTGAGAACCAGCAGTATTAAATGGCCTCTTACCAAATGGAGTTGATTACTTTGTTTAGAAGCAATCAAATGCGCTTTCACAGGATTGTGCCTGTACACTGAGTGACACACCCTCACTCAAGGGCTCTCTTCCCTCTATCAGACCAGCTCAGATGGAATGGATTGGAAACATATGTGGGAATATAAAGAGAGGCGCACCTCATAGCGTAATAACGTTTTATTTAAAAAATAGCATAAAAAAAAAAACCACAGCAGCCAATTGCTCACTTACATTTTCCAGTGCCTACCCGGCACTGAGGCTACTTGCGATATGTTAAAAGATTCGATGGAGCAGCGGATCCTTCCCTCCTGGCGTGCGTCTCTAGCGTGCGTTCCACTCACCAGACAGCCGGAGCCAATATCACAGGAAGTCCAGCAATAGTGCATCCAAAGATACAAAGTGATCAGGTATCGCAAGTAGCCTCAGTGCCGGGTAGGCACTGGAAAATGTAAGTGAGCAATTGGCTGCTGTGGTTTTTTTTATGCTATTTTTTAAATAAAACGTTATTACGCTATGAGGTGCGCCTCTCTTTATATTCCCACATATGTTTCCAATCCATTCCATCTGAGCTGGTCTGATAGAGGGAAGAGAGCCCTTGAGTGAGGGTGTGTCACTCAGTGTACAGGCACAATCCTGTGAAAGCGCATTTGATTGCTTCTAAACAAAGTAATCAACTCCATTTGGTAAGAGGCCATTTAATACTGCTGGTTCTCACATTGGGTGGATCGAGAATTTGTTTGGTGATGGTGCACAAGCTATATCTACAGGAGTGATTGTGGCGTTTTGCAGCAAGGACTACTATATGAACTTTGCGTTATATCAATTAACACTGTCTAATTTATATTAATATTTTTCACGTTTTTTGGATGCACCCAAGATATTGGGATTATTTGCCAATTTTGTTGGCTTGCACTTTTTATATACTACATGAACTTTGCGTTATATCAATTAACACTGTCTAATTTATATTAATATTTTTCACGTTTTTTGGATGTACCCAAGATATTGGGATATTTGCCAAATTTGTTGGTTTGCACTTTTTATATATTAGATTGGGCATAAGTGCTTGATCATTAACTTTCGTTGTACACATTGTGATACAAGGTACAGGGTCTGTTATATTTATATTTAATTTAAATAGAGCTCGGTCAGCTCTATTTTGTGTGTTAATTATCTTTGGGGTAATAATTAATTTATACCTCACTGGGTCACGCTAGGTGTCTGGTGTTATTATTGTTTGTATAAACACACTCTAACCAATTTTTATTATTCACATTATAATGGTTGTAATGTATGAGTAACCAAATGTGGTTCACTATTATCACTTTAAATAGTTATTAATTAGCTTAGTTCATGGTAGATCTATATTGTGTCTGCACACCTTTTTTCAATAAGCTCTTAGTCTCTACTATACAGTTCAGAATATACAATTAATTAACCTATTAATTAATTTAGTATCTCTTGTTGGTACTAGCGCCCCTCATTTAATTAAACTACCAATTAAATCATCTAGATTTCATAGGGAGCAGCTGTACTGGGTTTACATTATTAATATTAGTATAGACCTTTTTGAATTATCCTAAGCGCGGAGCTAGACAAGCCAATGTGAGTGGCCGTCTACAATTCTTCATCCATAGGAACAAAACAGTGATGCTTGCATGCATGATCTTTTCATCTCAAAACAAAAAGAGCTCTTCCCCATCAGGGGTGGACTGACAACTCATGGGGCCCCCGGGCAATAGGAGATTATGGGGCCCCCAGGCAATCAGAGATTATGGGGCCCCCAGGCAATCAGAGATTATGGGGCCACACAGTATACACACACACAGTATACACATACACAATATACACATACATGTACACACAGTATACACAGACATGTTTCTATTGGCTGAGAAGGTACTGGAGAGGTGGGGCAGCTAAAATCTCCAGATTTTTAGACCAAAAGGATGTCGGTAAGGGACATTTTAGAAACAGATGTAAAAAAAACACACATTTTTACATATTGTCCCTGGTTTTACTGAGGCTGGCAACTCTGATGGGGCCCCCTAGTGGCCCGGGGCCCTCGGGCAGTGCCCGAGTGGCTGAATGGTCAGTCCGCCCCTGTTCCCCATGCTATTGTCCACAGGGAGTAGCCCTTTGTAAGTGATGGAACAGCCATGCCTGGCCACCCTTTCCCCCTCATGGCCACTTGTACACTTATGGGGACATGTGTCTTGGTCCCATACAAAGGTAATAATCACAATTCATACATTTCTATTTCTCATATACTTTTTACACAACATACAGTTACTTACACAGACATTTTAGGTTGTATTACAGTTTTTCTCCATTGTTTTGGCTCATTTATTGAAACAGAAATTACATTCTCAAAACTCTAAGATCATTTGGCTAAACAGTCTTAAGCCCCATACACACGGTCGGAAAATCCGACCACCAAATCCATCGGATTTGGTCCGACGGATTTAGTCCGACACTGGTGTTGCATACACACGGTCGGACAAAGTTGTCGAAAAATCCGATCATTCTGAACGTGGTGACGTTTGTTGCCTACGACGGGACTACGTAGAGGCTAGTAGCCAATAGCTTTGGTCTTGTAATGTGATCTGAGCATGCGTGGCACTTTGTCCGTCGGAATTCGCTACACAAGATCGGAATTGGTGTGATCGGACTTTGTTGTCGGAAAATTTTTCCAGCAGGCGATAGAACTTTGTCCGTCGGACAATCCGATGGAAACTGTCCGATGGTGCCTACACACGGTCGGAATTTCCGACAACATTGTCCGATAGGACAGAATCCATCGGAAAATCCGACCGTGTGTACGGGGCTTTACAGTTCAGCACAACACTATAACTGACGTGCAAAAGCTCACATCTCTCCCAAAACTGTTCACTCATGCTTCAAAACCATATTCCTTTCCCATATAAAGAGTCAGTGCACCCAAAATGGCAAAGATTCTTCTCAATTGCTTTGGCTCATTTCTTGAAACAGACCAGACGTTCTCAACTCTCTTGGCGCTTTTGCCAAAATAACCTGGATGGTTCGGCACAACACCAACAACATGGTTCACCTTCAAAAGCTCATATCTTTCCCAAAACAGTTCACTCATGTGTCAAAAATAAATTTCTTTCTCATTCAAATAGTCAGTGCCCCCAAAATGCTTAGTCAGTGCCCCCAAAATGCTTCATCCCTTTGGCATTGTGTAAGCACTGCAAGTCAAAATGTTTAGATGTTTTGTCTCTATGGCAGAGGACCATTGAAATATCCCTCATGTCCACCTTTCAATCTTAGCCCAGTCCTTCATTGACAATGGTTACTGTACAGTTTTGGTCTAGCTAACTGAATACAATTGTGTATAAAACTGAAAAAAAAAAGAAAAGATTTTAGGGTAAGAGTAGCCTTCAAGGTTTGACATCACACATTGCACTCATACTGCCAAGGAAAAATTACTTTACAGTATTGTAACCATTATCACTCACACACAAAGTAACTTCCATACATCAGAGTAAAAAGAAAATGTATACAGCATAATATATGGCAAATTGGCAATATAAACACAAACAAAAAACAAGGAAAATTACATTTAGCCTACAATTCTGTAAATAAAGCTTAAAGGGGTGTTTCACCTTACAAAATTTTTTTTTAAAAGTCAGCTGCTAAAAAAAAAGTAGCTGCTGACTTTTAATAAGTACACTTACCCTCCCAGGGCGCCCACGATGTCGGTCGTGGAGGACGAGCTGTCCCTCTGCGATCCGGTTCCAGCGCCGCCATCCTCAGTAAGGGAAACTGCTTCACGTTTCCTACTGCGCATGCGCGAGTCGGCGGGCGGCCTACTGCGCATGCGCGACTCTAATTTGTGAATGGGGAACGCGATGTGTTGTGGGACATAGTTCCCATAACACACCGCGCCCCATTCACCAGAAGACGGAAGAAGAGAAGATCACCGCGGCGCTGGAGGAGGCAGATTAGGACGATCTGCCTAGCAACAGCCATTTCTGGTAAGTAAAAAAAAAATAATTTTTTTTTTTTTTTTTCATTTTAAAAAAAATTATTAACGAGTAGACTTACTGAAATGTTACAGTAAAACCCACAGTATTAGATAGATTTACATGGGAGGCACTACTGTAATTGCAGCTCTTTGACCCTTTTTCTTACTGTATCGTATGTTATATTCTTCAAAATAAGGATTATAATGATAATTGCATCATACAGTAAGCTGCAGTTTTTAGGCAAAATCTTTATCAGATACGTAAAGCAAATACTTTCATACCTGGATTACCTGCATTCAGAAATCAAGTAAAGTGGGTACTGATTTTTTAATTATTAGTACCATTTATATATCTATTTTCTTTTTCTCACACCACTTTTTCCAGGTTTTTTCAAATTTCATTGCACATCCCTTCTTGATATATAATGTTCTTTCTTTTAAAATGGTAAGATTCACACTCTGTTCCCATTCCCTACCGGACGGAGGGACGGAGGACTGCCATTTCTGGGCAATGAGTTTGCGGGCTTGGAATAGGCATCTCAAGATTGCCAGCTTAGTGTCTTTGGGCTTTCTCTTGCCGCCCATCCATCCCAGTAAACAAGTCATTGGTTCTATCTCTATGGGGACTTCGAAGACCTGTACGATCGTTTCCACTACCTCCATCCAGTAGCGAAATAGCTTAGGGCATGTCTCCCTCTGTCCTTCCACATCTAGGGCAGAGGGAGTCCGATCTCCGTCCGAAGAGAAAAAGCTTTTTTGGGGTAAAGTAGGCCCTGTATAAGAGAAACAAATGTGAGATCCTTTGAGATGGAGACAAAGAAACCCATGGTGTTAATTCGAGGATCCTATCCCATTGGATAGTTGTTATATTTCCAATGTCTATTTCCCATTTATCCTTAGGAGAAGAGGTGTAATGATTATCCTGAATGTACGTATGTAAATTTGAGTATATCTCAGAAGTTAGCCCTTTTGTTGACTCGGTTTGAGTTATTTTCAATAGTATCGGTACTAGAGATAATAATTAGGTTAAATTAAACTAGCGGACATGCAGGAAGGTAAAGTGGTGCTATGAATGGTTAGGGTATGGAAGTGAATGAATGTAGGAACTATGGTAAAGTGTAGGGGTTAACTTGTAGAGGAGGACTAGGATATGGGCAATATATCGCCTTCCCTCTTCCTCCTCGTTTGTCTTGGTTGTTTTATTTTCATTTTTTTTTACTTCTTTCACTTTTTTGGCAAATAAGAAAATGTATAAATGTAAGAATGTGTTGTTTATTTGTAAATTGAAAAATGATTAATAAAAATTATAAAGTTAAAAAAAAAGTGGGTACTGAAACCAATACCTTTTGGGAACCACTGCTTACGATAATTGTAAAAAGGTTATCTTGATGGACAACCAGTGACTGACTTACATGTACATACTGGTGCCACAGCTCTTTCACTCTGTAAGAGTTCCTCTCAAATGGTACCCTGTAAATTTGCTTCATTGTCATCTGATGCTTCTTCAATCTGCGGGCTATTGTGGAGATATATAGAGTTGACATTTTGTAATATGGCATTGTCTTGTAGGATTGCAGTGCGGATCTGTAACATGGTGTTTGCAAATAATGCCATCACATTGAGACAGATCCGCACTGCAATCCTACAAGACAATGCCATATTACATTGAGAAGTTTTCCTCGGCCACCCGAGCCAGATTGTCGTCCAATCCTAGACATAGAATTCAAAAGACAACGCTCCATTCGTAATTTATACCTTATGTATACCGTACAGAATGAGTTACCAATGTAATTGTATTGTTGTTTTACTTACAGTAACTTTACCACAATTCTAATGCATCACTGCACAGTGACTGGAATACTACTGTAAACTGTATCATCAATATTGTAGAAAATAAACTATTCCATACTATTCCATAGTTTATTTTTTACAATATTTTTCTTGTCATTGTTAGTATCATACGTAACATCCCACTGAGGTAAGATACTGTAATACTGTAGGCCTATCACACACACTAAATGAATACGTAAATGAGTAAATAAACATATTTGTTGCTTGATGCACAGTGTCCTGTCCTATACATTATATAATTCCATCATTGACTGACTACATACCTGTTTTCCCTGAGAAAAGGTTTGGATGATAGAGGAGACTGTAGAGCGAGGCACATTAGGCTGCACTCGGCGACCTGCCTCCGCCATTGTGAGGCCATGGTTGTTGACATGGTCTATAATTGTAGCCCAAATTTCATCAGGGACAGCATGGTGTCTTCGTGCTCCTCGGCCTCTTCCCCCTATTCCACCACCACGCACTCTTACTCCTCCTCCTCTTCTTCTTCCTCTTCCTCGAGCAGACAGTTGCCCTTGTTCATTTACTTGGCCAGGTGCCTCATTGTTCAGAAATTGTACTGGTCCTGCATGGTCAAGCTTTATATACATGTTTGTCAGCATTCACAATCATGGACAGCACCTGTCAGGTAACTAAACATACTGTTTGATTGGTCATCTGAGACCAACTCCAACTCCTCCTTCGTTAGTCAAGTTCTAGTTGCACCTGGCTGTCAATTGCTGTAATCATTTTATCAAATGTTCCAAGCGATTCATATATGGTATTCATGGTATTATGTTCCTGAATAATTTTGACAATTGACCAGACTATTGTGCATGTGATGACTTAAACAATGAAATGACGCTGACACGTTTTGGAGAGAACAACCATTAGACTGAGAATTGACAATCAGTTTAGATCAACAAGATCTATTCACTTGGAAATTGTGATAAATGTAGGCTACTTGTACTTAACCACTTCAGCCCCGGACCAATTGGCAGCCAAAGGACCAGGCCCCTTTTTGCGATTCGGCACTGCGTCGATTTAACTGACAATTGCGTGGTCGTGCGACGTGGCTCCCAAACAAAATTGGCGTCCTTTTTTTCCCACAAATAGAGCTTTCTTTTGGTGGTATATGAGCGCCCCTGCGGTTTTTATTTTTTGCGCTATAAACAAAAATAGAGCGACAATTTTGAAAAAAATGCAAAATTTTTTGCTATAAGAAATATCCCCAAAAAATATATAAAAAAACGTTTTTTTTTCTCAGTTTAGGCCGATACGTATTCTTCTACATATTTTTGGTAAAAAAAAATCGGGCAGACAATTAAAGGGGACGTACAGGTACGTGCTTTTCTGTAGACGTATATCTACATGAGGCGGTCGGGAAGCGGTTAATCATTTGAAAGATGTACTGAGACTTTGAGACATGTACTGAGACATTTGAAATTTGATGAAATGAATGAGAAATTCAATTCAATTGTGAACAATTGCCAAGTGGTTTGGAGATTTGTCCATGTTGTTTTGAGAATGTCATTTCTGTTTCAAGAAATGAGCCAAAACAATGGAGAAAAACTGTAAATGGGTCCTATAGAGGAGATAGGTATCCCAGACAATAGACCCATCATTACTGACAAATATAGAAGACTTAAATCCCGGCATTATACCAAAAGATGAAAAATGTGTTCTTTTGCAAAGCAGAACCTACCTAAAGTTTTGGACAGAGACAACATACCCCTTTGTCTCAGGACAACAAAGTTTGATGTCCTGGACTGGGATGCGTCCCCTCTCTTGCCAGTGTGAACGAGGTTCTGTTTGCTCCATAAAGTCCTGGCTCAAAATATAAAATGTTGTGTAAAAACCCACCATACTCTTTTGCGCTAATAAGCGCCCATTTCGTCTAATGGTATAATGTATCTTACCTATCACTCTATTTCCTGCATATCCCCAAGTAAACAGACATGACCACAGCTTACATCCTCATCAACTGCCCCCCACCGAGCACTGCACTGGCTCTTTTATTCAAAGACAACAAAAACAATCACAAACAGGAAGTCATGGCCCCAACAGCCAATCGCTTCCTCCATGGGAAATGACCTCACAGGATATGACCTCACAGGATATGAATGTCAACACAGGAAATCCTTCCAACAGGATGAGTTTATATAATAACCAATGAACAATGACTAGGGGAGTCTTATGGGCGTGTCTGGGCAGGGACAGTGCGTATGTTTTACCTGGAAGCCATGCTCTTCAACTAAACAAAGGAAGCCGCATGGCTAACAAACATGAACTCTGTCCCTGACCATAACAACTCAAAAGCTCCCGTTTTTCGTGAATCCTTATTCTGCTTTGTTCAGGTACAGGTGTACACCATGGCACCCCAAATATGTTGATCAGGCACACAGAGGTGACACGAGCGTACATCTGCTAAACCAATAATGTCTTTGCAGAGCGAACACATGCCCCCCAAGACGATCGTTCTGTGCATCGCACAGGGGCCCTTCGCTGGCCGACATATCCCCACTCTGCAAACACTTCTGTACATCCCTAAGGAGCTTTTCACTACCAACGGGATCTCAACCAGCGTCAGTCTGCCCCAGTCAGCTCTTTAGAGCGGGTTGCGGGAGAACTAACACTGGGAGAGACTATGACAATACATATTAAAATACATCTTCATAAAATTTCCACAACAGGAGCAACTCTGCCTAAACTCCAGGGTGCTATACAGTATTTAAAGGGAAAGTTTTTTGTGCTTGAAAGGATCAAGAAGCCTAGAGCCTGCAACTTAAAAAATGCAATGGCAGCGCCCACATTTCAATCGATATGAGTACTATACCCTTTAAAATAAGCCAGTCAGATATTTTAAATGTTTGATTCAGCACGATATACAAGGTGTCTGCTTGCCATTACCTTCCACTTTGTTACATGGTATTTGACTTTTTCGGTAAGCCGCACCCACCATCACACACCTTGTCCAATAAGTGCCTTTAATACCTAGACATGGGTATGGCAGTTGGGCAGAGCATAGAAAACAGGGATTCGATCTCTAGTAAAGCATACCTAAATCAGAAAGGCACACTGTTAAAGGTTAATGGAAGGCACCTTGAGTAACATGATCTCAGACAGGGCTTTTAGTTTGAAATTGTCTGACAGGTTTGCTGAAGCCTATGATGGGAAATACGACAGTTAACGATCTCTTACTGGAAATGTTAGCTGCCGGACTATTTCTGGCATCAGCAATATATGAGCCAGTATGAAGCCTATGCTATGTTCACGGCCAGGGATGCAAAGTATCAAAGCTACTGGATCAGCATTATAGCCTGCCAGCTACCATTTTGCTTAGGTCAACACAATTGAAGCCTATAACGTTTTTGTTTTTTTTAACAGAAAAAGCCTATAACTTAAAGCGGGACTGTACTGAAAATTTTTTTTTTAAAAGCCAGCAGCTACAAATACTGCAGCTGCTGACTTTTAAAAAATGGACACTTACCTGTCCCAGGGTCCAGCGGTGTCGGCAGCAGAGGCCGATCGATCGCTCGGCTCTCTGCTGTAGCCGGCGCCATTCTCGGTGAGGGAATCAGGAAGTGGCTTCACTTCCCGATTCCCTACTGCGCATGCGCGAGTCGCGCGGCGCAATGAGAATCTTCAGCGCTGTCTGCCGGGACACGTGTGTGTCCCGGCAGACAGCGCGCCAGGACAGGAAGCTGCGTAAACTCCCGTGGGAGTTTATGCCCGGAAGTGGGTGCAGATACCTGTCTTAGACAGGTATCTGCACCCCCCTCCCCCCTGAAAGGTGCCAAATGTGACACCGGAGGGGGGGAGGGTTCCGAAAAGCGGGAGTTCCACTTTAGGGTGGAATCCCCCTTTAATGTGGTAATGCACACTGCTGATGTATATCAGCCTGGAATGTGTCAGGGCAGATGTTGATTGGGCGGAGGCCTGCAAAAGCATATTTACACCCAAATACTGTTTTAGCAATTCCCACCTTCAGCCAAGTAACCTCAACCAATAACACGTATCCAAAACATCATGACCCCACGGGATCAGATTATGAAACCCGAACAAAAGGTTGTTTCACACCTTCCATACTGTTCTTGGACAATCAAACTGCTTCCTCGGAACATGCTATGGAGACTTGAAGAAGGTGGCTGAATTATCCGTGTGGATATACAGTGCCTTGCAAAAGTATTCACCCCCCTTGCCATTTTTCGTTTTTTTTGTCTCACAACCTGGAATTAACATGGATTGTTTGAGGATTTGCATCATTTAATTTACAGAACATGCCCACAACTTTGACAATTTTTATTTATTTTTTATTGTGCAGCAAACAACAAATAGGACAAAATAAAAAGTCAATGTACATAATTATTCGCCCCCCTAAAGTCAATACAGGGGGTCCCCGGGTTACAAACAAGATAGGGACTGTAGGTTTGTTCTTAAGTTGAATCTGTTTGTAAGTCGGAACAAGTACATTTTTTAAGTGTAGCTCCAGCCAAAAAATCTATTTTTAAGCTTTTTGGAGAACACTGGGAAGGGTTATCACCCCTGTGACATTTGTTTTGCTGTCTGCCCCTGTTCAGAAGATTTCACCTCACCTTCTGTCCCAATGAAAATTGGATTTTGAAAATTTTGGGTTGTTAGGGAAACATGGACTGGTGATAAAGCATCAGTGGAGACACCTTTTTCCCCATATTGACTCTTACAGGAGTGAATTTCCCTTCCTAGGGATAGATTTCCTCTCACTTCCTGTTGTCTCCCTCCGTTTGTAAGTAGGAGTCGTTTGTAAGTCGGATGTTTGTAAGTCGGGGACCCCCTGTACTTTGTAGAGACACCTTTTGCGGCTATCACAGCTCCAAGTCACTTTGGATAAATCTCTATGACCTTGCCACATCTTACCAATGGGATTTTTGCCCGTTCCTCCTTGCAAAATTTCTCCAGCTCCTTCAAGTTGGATGGTTTGCGCTTGTGAACAGCAATCTTTAAGTCTGACCACAGATTTTCTATTGGATTGAGGTCTGGGCTTTGACTAGGCCATTCCAACACACTTACATGTTTCCCCTTAAACCACTCAAGTGTTGCTTTAGCAGTGTGTTTGGGGTCATTGTCCTGCTGGAAGGTGAACCTCCGTCCTAGCCTCAAATCACACACAGAGTGGTACAGGTTTCGCTCAAGAATATCCCTGTATTTAGCACCATCCATCTTTCCCTCAACTCTGACCAGTTTCCCAGTCCCGACTGCTGAAAAACATCCCCACAGCATGATGCTGCCACCACCATGTTTCACAGTGGGGATGGTGTTCTTTGGGTGATGTGATGTGTTGGGTTTGCGCCAGACATAGAGTTTTCTTTGGACAAAAAGTAAAATTTTAGACCAGAGCCCCTTCCTCCATACATTTTGGGAGTCTCACACATGCCTTTTCGCAAACTCAAAATGTGCCATTTTGTTTTTTGCTGAAAGTAATGGCTTTCTTCTGGCCACTCTGCCATAAAGCCCAACTCTATGGAGCGTACGGCTTATTGTCGTCCTATGTACAGATACTCCAGTCTCTGCTGTGGAACTCTGCAGCTCCTCCAGGGTTACCTTAGGTCTCTGTACTGCCTCTCTGATTAATGCCCTCCTTGCCTTGCATTTTGGTGTGCTGCCGTCTCTTGGCAGATTTGCTGTTGTGCCATGTTCTTTCCATTTGGTTATGATAGATTTGATGGTGCTCCTAGAGATCATCAAAGATTTGGATATTTTTTTTTATAACCTAACCCTGACTTGTACTTCCCAACAACATTGTCCCTTACTTGTTTGGAGAGTTCCTTGGTCTTCATGGCAGTGTTTGTTTAGTGGTGCCTCTTGCTTAGGTGTTGCAGCCTCTGGGGCCTTTCAAAAAGGTGTGTATGTAATGACAGATCATGTGATACTTAGATTGCACACAGGTGGGCATCATTTCACTAATTATGTGACTTCTGAAGGTAATTGGTGACACCAGAGCTTTTTATGGGCTTCATAACAAAGGGGGTGAATACATACGCACATGCCAATTATCATTTTTTTTATTTCTGAAAAATAGTTTTATGTATATATTTTTCTAATTTTACTTCACCAACTTAGACTATTGTGTTCTTATCCATCACATATAATTCAGATTAAAAAACATTGAAGTAAAGGCTGTAATGTAACAAAATAGGTAAAAAGTCAGGGGGGGGGGGGTGAATACTTTTGTATGGCACTGTAAATGTTGGGGTGTGTTCCTGACAATCATTAGGTCCCGAAGAAGCTGCTTGGCAGCAAAATACCTTCAGCGTTACAGAACAAATTCAATTGAATCTGACTACTACTAGTTATGCCATTTCCCTAGATAATTTTTTTTAGACAGGTTTCTGTGCTTAGTTGAAACTCTTAAGGTTTGACCTCATATCATATGGTTTTGGTAAATCTAAAGGAAAAAAATCTAAAGAAAATTGTTAGCCTGGTTACCTTAGCTGACTTTATTCCAAAGAAATGTAATTTACACAGTGGCCGCTGATTGGAGAGAGGGAGAGACTCAGAGCAGAGAGCGGGATGACAGAGGCACATGAACTGACCACTGTATCATGGATCAGCAGCCATGATTACCATGGTCAGCACACCTAGGGAGATGCAGGAACAGGCAGGATTAACCAGGTATTTTACAGCATAGAAAGGGACACATTACAAAGCACAAGCACTATGCTATAGATCAGTGATGGCAAACCTTGGCACCCCAGATGATGTTTTGGAACTACAATTTTCCCATGATGCTCAACTACACTGCAGAGTGCATGAGCATCATGGGAAATGTAGTTCCAAAACATCTTTTTCCTTTTAAGGCTGCATTCACACCTGAGCGTTTTGTAGCTTGAAGCCTGAAGCTACAAAACGCTAGAGGGGAAAAATTACATTATTCTCTATGGAGATGGTTCACATCTCCACTCCAAAACGCCTGAAGCCCTACGCCTGAAGCTCAAACAAGTTCCGGACCCTTTTTTGTCGCGCGAATCGGGCAGATTTGGGCGTTTTTATTCTTTTTACATTGGTGACCTTTTGGTCTGCACAAAATTCGCGGCAAAACGCGGTAAAAAACGCAGCAAATCGCGGTAAAAAACGCCGCAAATCCCGGTAAAAAACGCCGCAATTCGCGCGATTTTCTGCCTGAAAAGCTACGCTCAGGTGTGAATGCAGCCTTAGGCTGGTTTCACACAGGCGTTCTCCGTAGTCCGCATCCACCTGCTCAGCAGGAGATCTCTATGCAGAACAGACACGGACACAACCCGGCTGTTCTTTATGGGGCTTTCAGATGGAAACTAACTGAAACTGGATTGCCTGCATCTTATGAATTCATGGACTTTGCCTACTGTCAGGCACCATGAATCAGACGGAATACAGAAAATGCAGTAAAAATCACACCTTTTAATATAATGGTAAAATTGGTACAAATAGTAAACGTAGTCAAAACATAGCCAGGGTACGGTAGCCAAAGCGAGTAGTCAGAACAAGCCAGTAAATCAGGAAGTCAGAGATCCGCATAGTTGGAGGCAGCAGACAGGATCAGGAAGCAGAAGGGATGTCAGCCAGGCAACTCTTCAACAGGAACACAGCAGAGAGTCTCCAGATCGACCAAGGGGAAGACACCGAAGGAATGAACCAGGCAGTTTAAATAGCCAGAAAGGACTGCTGTAGGTTGAACTGATGAGCAGGAAATGATCACCAGGTGAGCTACTGTGGAACGATGAGTGCTGGCAATTAACTGACAGCTGAGCACTGAAAAGGGAGGGCTGAGCCCAGCCCTGACACTGATGTAATAAGTAAAGAAAGTTTTTAAGTTGAGGCAGAATAAGCTTTCCTGAAGAGATTATTTTTTAGGGATTGCCTAAAAGCTGACAAAGTAGGAGATAGCTGGACAGATTGGGGTAGGGAATTTCAGAGGATGGGAGAGACTCTGGAGAAGTCCTAGCATTGCAGGAGTTGATGAGAGAGCTAGAGAGCAGGAGGTCTTAGGAGGAGCAGAGAGGACGGTTTTGTGTGATATTTTCATAAGAGGTTCTGTGATTTACAGTGGCAAGAAAAAAGTATGTGAACCCCTTTGAATTAACTGCTTTTCTACAGTAATTTGCCATAAAATGTTATCTGATCTTAGTCACAACACTAGCCAAACAAAGGGGGCTTAAAGTGGTTTTAACCCTTGGGCTGGTTTCATATAGGCTGTCCGATCAGGTCCACTTGTCAGTTTTTTTAGGCAGATCTGATCGAAGCATCCATAGCTCTCTATGGAGCAGCGGATGTCAACGGACCGCCAGCATCCGATCCAATCTTGCCTACCAAAAACATTGAATTGGATGATAGTCAGAGGGAAATAGACAGGCAGTTAGTTTCCATCTGAAAGCCTCATAAAGAACAGCCGGGTTGTGTCCGTGTGCGCTCTGCATAGAGATCTCCTGAGCAGGCGGATGCGGACTACGGAGAACGCCTGTGTGAAACCAGCCTAAAAAGGAAAAAAGCTTCTGCTCCTTTAAGGCATGATCTATAGGAGTGATGGCAAACATTGGCACCCCAGATGTTTTTGAACTACATTTCCCATGATGCTCATGCACTCTGCAGTGTAGTTGAGCATCATGGGAAAATTGTAGTTCCAAAACATCTGGGGTGCCAAGGTTTGCCATCACTGATCTATAGCATAGTGCTTGTTTTGTTTAATGTGTCCCTTTCTATGCTGTAAAATACCTGGTTAATCCTGCCTGTTCCTGCGTCCTCCTAGGTGTGCTGACCATGGTAATCATGGCTGCTGATCCATGATACAGTGGTCAGTTTATGTGCCTCTGTCATCCCGCTCTCTGCTCTGAGTCTCTCCCTCTCTCCAATCAGCGGCCACTGTGTAAATTACATTTATCTAGTATGAAGTCAGCTAAGGTAATCAGGCAAACAATTTTGGTTTACAAAGTATGGCACAACTGCAAACCTACCAAGACATGGCCGTCCACCTAAACTGACAGGCCGGGCAAGGAGAGCATTCATCAGAGAAGCAGCCAAGAGGCCCATGGTAACTCTGGACGAGCTGCAGAGATCCACAGCTCAGGTGGGAGAATCTGTCCACAGGACAACTATTAGTCGTGCTCTCCACAAATCTGACCTTTATGGAAGAGTGACAAGAAGAAAGTCATTGTTGAAAGAAAGTCATAAGAAGTCCTGTTTGCAGTTTGTGAGAAGCCATGTGGGGGACACAGCAAACATGTGGAAGAAGGTTCTCTGAAAAGCAAAAGGCTATGTGCGGCGGAAAACTAAAACACTGCACATCAACCTAAACACACCATCCCCACTGTGAAACATGGTGGTGGCAGCATCATGTTGTGGGGATGATTTTCTTCAGCAGGGACAGGAAAGCTTCTCAGAGTTGATGGGAAGATGGATGGAGCCAAATACAGGGCAATCTTAGAAAAAAACCTGTTATGCCCGTACACACGATAGGATTTTCCTAAGGAAAATGTTCGATGGGAGCTTGTTGTCAGAAATTCCGACCGTGTGTAGGCTCTATCGGACATTTTCCATGGGAATTTCCGACACATAAAATTTGAGATCTGGATCTCAAATTTTCCGACAACAAAATCCGTTCTCGTAAATTCCGATTGTGTGTACACAATTCCGACGCACAAAGTTCCACGCATGCTCGGAATCAAGCAGAAGAACCACACTGGCTATTAAACTTCATTTTTTTCGTCTCGTCGTACGTGTTGTACGTCACCGTGTTCTTGACGTTCGAAATTTCCGACAAGATTTGTGTGACCGTGTGTATGCAAGACAAGTTTGAGCCAACGTCCGTCGGAAAAAAAAAAAAAACATGGATTTTGTTGAAAATCCTATGGTGTGTACGGGGTATTAGTCTGCAAAAGACTTGAGACTGGGGCGGAGGTTCACCTTCCAGCAGGACAACGACCCGAAACATACAGCCGGAGCTACAATGGAATGGTTTAGATCAAAGCATATTCAGGTGTTATGCCCCGTACACATGGTTGGACTTTCCAACAGAAAATGTGTGATCGGAGCTTGTTGTCGGAAATTCCAACCGTGCGTAGGTCTCATCTGACTTTTTCCATCGGAAGTTCCGAAACACAAAATTTGAGATCTGATCAAATTTTCCGACAACAAAATCAGTTTGCGTAAATTACGATCGTGTGTACACAATTCCGACGCACAAAGTGTCACGCATGCTCAGAATCAAGCAGAAGAGCAGCACTGGCTATTGAACTTAAATTTTTGTCGGCTCGTCGTACATGTTGTACCTCACTGCGTTCTTAACGTTTGGAATTTCCGACCAACTTTTTTGTGACCGTGCTCAAACATGCAAGACAAGTTTGAGCAAAAAAACATGGATTTTGTTGTCGGAATGTCCAATGGTGTGTACGGGGCATAAGAACGGCCCAGTCAAAATCGAGACCCAAATCCAATTGAGAATCTGTGGCAAGACTGAAAATTGCTGTTCACAGACGCTCTCCATCCAATCTGACAGAGCTTGAGCTATTTTGCACAGTAGAATGGGCAAAAATGTCCCTCTCTAGATGTGCAAAGCTGGTAGAGACATCCCCAAAAAGACTTGCAGCTGTAATTGCAGTGAAAGGCGGTTCTACAAAGTATTGACTAAGGGGGGCGCCATACAAATGCCCCCCACACTTTTCACATATTTATTTGTAACAAATTTGGAAAACCATTTATCATTTTCCTTCCACTTCACAATTATGTGCCACTTTGTGTTGGTAATCCCAATAAAATACATTTTCGTTTTTGGTTGTAACATGACAAAATGTGGAATATTTCTAGGGGTATGAATACTTTGTCAAGGCGCTGTACATAGAAACAAGTAAAACACTGATAAAAATACACATATCAAGCTGATCTCTTGAATACATTTGTTGAGTAGGCAGCATTATGAACCCCCAAGATCTGCACTGGTGTGCTGTGTGCCCCACTGGTTGCCCCACTCCCAATCTCAGGCTTACCGACCAGTGTGTCCCAGGTATGGACATTTTCCAGATTGCCACCAGCTCTTAAAGTAGTAATAAACCCAAAACCAAAAATGTAATACAGTGCATTCATAAAGTGTTCAGAGCCTTTTCACTTTTTTTCAATTTTGTTATGTTGCAGCCTGATATTTATAGTAGTTTAAATTATTTATTTTTTTCTCAATAATCTACACTCAGTACCCCATAATGACAAAGTGAAAACAGAATTTTAGAAAAGTTTGCAAATGCATTGTAGCAAGGTCCGAGACCTCTAGCCTTTTGCCGACCGCCCACTGTCATATGACGGCGGCAAGAAACATCTGTTGTTCCGGGCCGCCGTCATAGGACGGCATTTCCTTTGCAGCCACTAGGTGGCGCGCACCCGCCGCGTCGCTGGGGACCCGATGCACGTGCCCGGCGGCCGCGATGTCCGCCAGGCACCCGCGATTGCCCAGTAACAGAGCAGGATGTGGATCTGTGTGTGTAAACACACAGATCCACGTGCTGTCAGAGGAGAGGAGACCGATGGTGTGTCCCTTGTACATAGGGACACTGATCGGTCCCCTCCCCCAGTCAGTCCCCTCCCCCCACAGTTAGAATCACTCCTATAGGGAACGAATTAACCCCTTGATCACCCCCTAGTGTTAACCCCTTCCCTGACAGTCACATTTATACAGTAATCAATGCATTTTTATAGCACGGATCGCTGTATAAATGTGAATGGTCCCAAAAATGTGTCAAAAGTGTCCGATATGTCCGCCGCAATATCGCAGTCACGATAAAAAATCGCAGATCGCCGCCATTACTAGTAAAAAAAAAAAAATAATAAAAATGCTATAAATCTATCCCCTATTTTGTAGACGCAATAACTTTTGCGCAAACCAATCAATATACGCTTATTGCGATTTTTTTTTTACTAAAAATATGTAGAAGAATACGTATCGGCCTAAACTGAGGAAAAAATAAAAAAAAATAAAAAAAAAATTGGATATTTATTATAGCAAAAAGTAAAAAATATTGCGTTTTTTCAAACTTGTCCCTCTTCTTTTGTTTATAGTGCAAGAAATAAAAACCGCAGAGGTGATCAAATACCACCAAAAGAAAGCTCTATTTGTGGGGAAAAAATGATAAAAATTTTATTTGGGTACATCAAAATGCGAGAGCGCTGAAAGCTGAAAAATGGCTTGGTCAGGAAGGGGGTGTTCGTGCCTGGTAGGCAAGTGGCTAGAGACCTAATAGTGACCTCTAGGGTCAGGAACAGTTAACATCCTTCGGTGTAGAGTGGGTTACAAGGCATGGTGGGTGCCAGACACTTTTTGAATGCAAAGAGATTTATTGTCTGTTGAACAGAACTATGGGAGAGATGGTTAGGGCCAGGACACCCTTAAGTAGATGTAATGATAATTAGCAGACTCCGAGACTTCTATAGGAAGACAGACATACAGGTGAAGGCCTCTAGCCGGACACCACTTCTGTATAGGTAGGATCACTGTCTCCTATGGCAACAATCTTGTAGCAGTTACTAACAGTAGTTGTATTCAACTATTGGCAACACAAACAGTTCTCTGCTTACTCCACAGTCACTCACTGTGGGCCTTCACTTAATGAGCTCCGAGTCTTTAACTAGACTTCAGATCCAATAGCCACTGGATCCCGTGAGCTCTTCCACTTTAGTGCTCAGTATCTTCCTCAAGCGTCACCCCCGCTTCCCCGCTGGGTCCCTGTCTTGGCACTCACTGAAGTTCTCCCACTTCTTCGCCGTCCCCGGCTGGCGAGAACACTGCTCTGGTACTGGCTTTAGCTTCACAGACATTTCTAAAATTCGGTATTAACTTTGTCATTATGGGGTACTGATTGTAGATTAATGAGAAAAAAAAAGAAATAATTCAAACAACTGTAGTATCAAACAACTGCTGCAACATAACAACATTGAAAAAAGTGAAGGGGGTCTTTATACTTTATGAATGCACTGTACATTGCAGTTTACCAATCATTAGATGTGGTGGCTGCATTCGTTTTCTTTTTTTAGGCATTTCCCCTCTGTTTTCCAACTGTGTGATCTGGCCAGTAAAACCGGTCTGGCCTGTTTTTGAGTGCCCCCACTTTGGATGAAGGAGCATAGGGGGGGGGGGGGCACCGGGGGGGGGGGGGCACCTTTGGACAGCAGCATTGTTAGTCATGGGGGGAGAGAGTGTTAGATGTACAAGCAGATTTAAAAACACTAACAAATTGCAGCCAAACTCCAGCTCACACTTTATAAGCAGTTACAGTAAACTGTTTTGTTCCTTTTGGGATAACGTTTATACATAAATGAATAAAAGCTGATCATTGTAAGCACCCCCAATACCTCCCAACTTTTCGAGATGGGAACACCTATCAGCAAAAGTATGCAGGCATAGGACACACCCATTGCCACGCCCCCTTAAAGGAGAATTGTACAAAAAAAAAACAAGATTGGTTAAACCCACAAGTGCTTTTTTTTACCACTACTATTGCTTTATATTGTTTTTTAGAATTTACAAATGCAGCAATTTAGAAATCAGATTTGGATAGATAAAAAGTGCATTTTATATACATGTATATAGATCAGACCAAAATGAGGGACAAATGAGGAGGAATGAGGGACAGAGGGACATTGCTCGGAATCAGGGACAGTCCCTCGAAATCAGAGACAGTTGGGAGCTATGCAACCCTGTCAGTGGTAAATGGTTTGTCTTAGCCCTCTAGTTGCCAAACCTGCAGAACAGTTAGTTCTGTTGAAAAACAGCCTTACTGGACAGATAACCAGGTGAGCATAAAGGAAAGGAAGTCTAAAAAAGAAAACGAATGCATCCATCACATCCGAGAAATGGAAAGCTGAAATATAATAAATGTTAGCTTTTGGGTTTAATACTGCGGTGTACATGATATTTACCATACCCCTTACTATATTCATTATAAATACAGCATTGCCATTTACAACGTATTTGTATCAAACGTCATCATTGTACCCCGGAGACTTCCCAATTCCAGGCCAAGCAGGGCCCCCTGTGACTCCTATTGTGACTCTACTGTCTGCATTCATTTTGTAAAGCGCTGAGACAACTGTTGGCGCTATATAAATCCTGTATTATAATAATAATAATGATTCTCAACAGCTTTTCAGTTATTGTACAGTGTATAATACATGATGATATGCAGTACCAGCAAAAACCTGTAGAGGCCACCCGTTCCCGCTATTACCAGTCTGGTCCGTCAGCGTGCTGTCTATGATCTCCACCAGTCTCTCCTCTTTGTTCCTGGCTCTCCACTCTATTGTGCTGTTGTCCTGGTGACCGAGCTCTGTTCTTCCGGGTTCCGCCTGACCTCAGTGGAGTCAATGAGAAGGGAGAGAGTCGGCTCAGGTCAGGGCTACAGCCTTCATTTACATGATTATTACTTATTATTATCATTTTATATTCCTTATTTTATATATTTCTTATGTCCCTGTCTGTTATGTTTTTATTATATGTGTGTGTATGTTCATATAGGTGTGTGTATGTTCATATAGGCGTGTTTTATTGTCATTATACTGTATATTCCTCAATATTATCATATATATTCCATATTATACTATATATCCCTTGACATTATATATTTCTTGATATATTCTTGTCTTTTATTATGTGTATTACATATATGTGTGTGTGTGTGTGTGTGTGTGTGTGTACACACACACACACACACACACACACACACACACACTTATTCCTTATTATATTCTTGTCTTTTATTATGTGTATTATTACATATGGGTGTGATTGAGGTAGATATCTCTCTCTAGAGATATATATATATATATATATATATATATATATATATATATATATATATATATATATATATATATATATATATAATCTATCCCCTTTAAGACACGGCATTGTGGGTGCGGGCCCGCTGCGTACTCCCGTGACCGTGCCCACAGGTCCCGCGATCGTGTCACGGAGAGGCAGAACAGGGAGATGTAAACAAGGCATTTGCCCGTTCTGCCTAGCAACATGCCAGATATCTACTGCTCCCTGTCAAAAGGAGCAGTGATCGCTGTCATGTCCGTGGTAGCCCACCCCCCCACAGTTAGAATCACTCCCTAGGACACACTTGATCCCTTGATCGCCCCCTTGTGTTTACCTCCTTCTCTGCCAGTGTCATTTACACAGTAATCAGTGCATTTTTATAGCACTGATCACTGTATAAATGACAATGGTCCCAAAATAGTGTTAAAAGTGTCTGATGTGTCCGCCGCAATGTCGCAGTCACGATAAAAATCGCAGATCGCTGCCATTATTAATAATAAAAAAAAAAAAAAAAAATGGCATAAATCTATGTCAATTTTGTAGACGCTATAACTTTTGCGAAAACAAATCAACATACGCTTTTTGCAATGTATTTTTTTTTTTTTTTGCCAAAAATATGTAGAAGAATACATATCGGCCTAAACTAAGAAAGAAATTTGTTTTTTTTTTTATATATATTTTTGGGGGATATTTATTATAGCAAAAAGTAAAAAATATAGCTTTTTTTCAAAATTGTTCTTTTTTTTTTGTTTGTTTATAGCGCAAAAAAATTAAAACCGCAGAGGTGATCAAATACCACCAAAAGAAAGCTCTATTTGTGGGGGAAAAAAAGTTGTCAATTTTGTTTGGGAGCCACGTCGCACGACAATGCAATTTGTCAGTTAAAGCGACGCAGTCTGTGAGACTCGCTGGATCACAGATCGGAGTAAGGGGTCGATCGCGACCCCTTACTACGTGATCAGCTGTCGGCCAATGACAGCTGATCATGTGATATCAACAGAGCCGGTAATCGGCTATTTTTCCTCCTTGCGCTGTCAGAGAAAAAAAAAGAAGCCGATCACCGGCGGCCGTGAGAGTGACATTAGTCCCGATCACTGCGATGTGCCCCGGCTCCACGGTGCCTACCTGTGCCGTCTACCAGTGCCCACCAGCTCCACCTGTCAGTGCCCACAGTGCCACCTGTCAGTGCCCACAATAAGTGCCTGAACAGTGCTGCCCATCAGTGTCACCTACCAGTGCCTATCAGTGCTATCTGTCAGTGCCACCCATCAGTGCCCATCCGTGCCACCCATCAGTGCCCATCAGTGCCGACTTATCTGTCCCCATCAGTGCCGACTTATCTGTGCCCACCAGTGCAGCCTATCAGTGCCCACTAGTGCCGCCTCATCAACGCATATCAATGAAGCAGAAAAATTACCTGTTTGCAAAACTTTATATTTCTTGATATATTCTAGTCTTTTATTATGTGTATTACATATGTGTGTGTGTGTGTGTGTGTGTGTGTGTATGTATGTGTGTGTATATATATATATATATATATATATATATATACACACACACACACCACACACACACACACACACACACACACACACATATATATGTTGGTGTGTGTGTGTGTGTGTATATATATATATATATATATATATATATATATATATATATATATATATATACACATACATACATACATACATACATACATACACACACACACACACCTATTCCTTATTATATTTTTGTCTTTTATTATGTGTATTATTACATATGGGTGTGATTTGAGGTATCTCTCTCTGTCCCCATCAGTGCCGACTTATCTGTCCCCATCAGTGCCGACTTATCTGTCCCCATCAGTGCCGACTTATCTGTCCCCATCAGTGCCGACTTATCTGTCCCCATCAGTGCCGACTTATCTCTCCCCATCAGTGCCACCTTATCTGTGCCCACCAGTGCAGCCTATCAGTGCCCACCAGTGCCGCCTCATCAACGCATATCAATGAAGCAGAAAAATTACCTGTTTGCAAAATTTTATAACAAACCATTAAACATGATTTTTATTTTTTTTTTTCAAAATGATCCATCTTTTTTTGTTTGTTTAGCAAAAAATAAAAAACCCCAGCTCTGATTAAATACCACCAAAAGAAAGCTCTATTTGTGGGAAAAAAATTATAAAAATGTAATTTGGGTCCAGTGTTGTATGACCGCGCAATTGTCATTCAAAGTGCGTCAGCACCGAAAGCTGAAAATTGGTCTGGGCAGGAGGGGGGTTTAAGTGCCCAGTAAGCAAGTGGTTAAAATAATCCTACCATTAAAATTATAGACTTATAATTTCTTTGTCAGTGGGCAAAATCAGCAGGGGGGATAAAATACTTTTTTCCTTCACTGTAAAATCTATCCTATCACCCAGGAATACCTGTGTGTGTATGTATGGCGGCCTGAATTTGGAAACCGCCCAGCGTTACATAAAATGTCATTGAGTCGGTTTTGTAGGTCGTTCCATGTCTTATCTTTAGCTATTAATCTGCCCAACTTCTCTGTACTCTGTGTAATTCTAAACCTTCTGTACACAGAGCAGTTAAAGATAAAATGAACAATGACCAGGGCTGGAGGTTTGTTCTGTCAAAATAGCCAACTCGTCAGAAACTCCAACCACCTCACTTCCGGTTTCTTTAACCACTTCAGCCCCGGAAGGATTTACCCGCTTCCTGACCAGAGCGTTTTTTGCGATTCGGCACTGCGTCGCTTTACCTGACAATTGCGCGACCGTGCGACGTGGCTCCCAAACAAAATTGACATCCTTTTTTCCCCATAAATAGAGCTTTCTTTTGGTGGTATTTGATCACCTCTGCGTTTTTTATTTTTTGCGCTATTAACAAAAAAAGAGCAACAATTTTGAAAAAAAAAAAACGCAATATTTTTTACTTTTTGCTATAATAAATATCCCCTAAAAATATATAAAACATTTTTTTTCCTCAGTTTAGGCCGATTTGTTTTTTTCTACATATTTTTGGTTAAAAAAAAAAATCGCAATAAGCGTTTATTGATTGGTTTACGCGAAAGTTATTTCTTCTACAAAATAGGATAGTTTTATGGCATTTTTATTATTAATTTTTTTTTTTTACTAGTAATTGCGGCAACCAGCAATTTTTTTTTATTGTGACTGCGACAGTATGGCGGACACATCGGGCAATTTTGACATATTTTTGGGACCATTGGCATTAATACAGCGATCGATATAGCTATAAAATTGCATTGATTACTGTAAAAATGGCACTGGCAGTGACGGGGTTAACCACTAGGGGGCGGGGAGGGGTTAAGTGTGTCTTAGGGGCATGTTTCTAACTGTCTGGGGGCCTGGCTGTGTGTGACACCACACTGATCGCTGCTCCCGATGACAGGGAGCAGACGATCAGTGTGCTGTCACTAGTTAGAACGGGGAGATGCTGTTTACATCGGCATCTCCCCGTTCTTGAGCTCCATGACACGATCGTGGGTATCCGCGCAGTGATCGAGTCCACGGGACCCGCGACCATGGTCACAGAGCTCTCGGCAGGCAGCATTATGCATTGTAGGGATGCACCAATATCATCTTTTTTTTTAACACCGAGTACCGATACCTATCGCCTAGGAAGAGGAGGTAGAGGGGTGGTTGGGGAGGGGGTTGTAAGTGAGGGCAGGGTGGGGGGGGGAGTAGGGGAGTAAGTGAGGGCAGCTTGGGGGGGAATAGGGAGGTAAGTGAGGGCAGGGTGGGGGGGGAGTAGGGGTAAGTAAGGGCAGGGTCGGGGGGTAGTGAGGTGAGGGCAGGGTGGGGGCGGGAGTAGGGAGGTAAGTGAGGGCAGGTGGGGGCGGGAGTAGGGAGGTAAGTAAGGGTAGGGGGGGGTAGGGAGGTAAGTGAGGGCAGGGTGGGGGGAGGGGAGTAGGGGAGTAAGTGAGGGCAGCTTGGGGGGGAATAGGGGGGTAAGTGAGGGTAGGGTGGGGGGGGGGAGTAGGGGTAAGTAAGGGCAGGGTGGGGGGGTAGGGAGGTGAGGGCAGGGTGGGGGCGGGAGTAGGGAGTAGGGAGGTGGGGGCGGGAGTAGGGAGGTAAGTGAGGGCAGGGTGGGGGGTTGTAGGGGGTAAGTGAGGGCAGGGTGGGGGGAGTAGGGGGGTAAGTAAGGGCAGGCTGATGATGGGAGTGGGGGAGGAGGGGTGTAAGTGAGAGCAGGGTAGTTAAAGGGTGGGGTGGGTTAGGGGTTGAGGGCTGGGGTGGTTGGGATGCAGCTTCTCATACAGGTGGATCCTATATAGCTGAGAGCCTGGGACCCAGCTGAGCACTGCTGATATATCTGGTCCTGCCCCTTCCTCCACACACTCAAGCTGGGGCTATATACTCTAAAATATCTTAGTAAAATGGTAATATAGACAGATATATATAGTCCATAAGTAAATGTAACTGACACCTTCAATGGCTGCCGGCTTAAAGGGACTCTGGGAAAACAAAGAGCAGCGCCATCTAAGTGCAGTATTGACCCTGCAGGTCTCCCTTTACTGCAATGCGCATCGTACTGCTTTACATTCTTTCCCGGCTGGGGAAACTGTCAACTGGGACCTGGAAGTGACATCATACACATCACTTCCGGGTCAGCTACCTTCCTCCCCTCTACCCGACGGCACCCACTTTGCTGTTCCCGGGCCCGCAGGTGGCGCTGAAAATGCATGGAAATGAGTGTTTGCTCGTACCTGTAGATGTGAACTTACTCTAAAATTCTGTTGGGTATATTTATAAATGTTGTTTCCCAGCATTCACACAACTTTTCATGGATTCAGTTAATCTAATAAAAATGTGAGTTTTGGGGGAAAGTTTGGTAAATCTTAGGTGAAAGTAAAAAAAAAAAGCCGCTAATGGCACGTACACACGAGCGGATTTTCCGTCTGAAAAATCTTGGATGTTTTTTCCGTCGGAATTCCGCTCAAGCTTGGCTTGCATACACACCGTCACACAAAAGTTTGCTTCGTCAAGAACGTGGTGATGTATAACACTACAACCAGCCGAGAAAATGAAGTTCAATGCTTCCAAACATGCGTAAAATTGTTTCTGAGCATGCGTAGAAATTTTGCGCGTCGGAATTGGTACAGACGATTGGAATTTCCGATAGAAACCTTCGAAAAAATTGAGAACATGCTCTCAATCTTTTGCTGGCTGGAATTCGGACAGCAAAAGTCTGATTAAGCATACGCACGGTCGCATTTTCCGACCAAAAGCTCTCATCGGTCTTTTGCTGGCCGATCGTGTGTACGCGGCATAAAGCTAACTGAACTTATTTCGACAGTGGTTAATCAGAAGTAGAAAATAAATGTAATATAATAGTATAAGGAAGTATTTTGTTCACTAGCATCCCACTTCCATTGCATGTCTACCACCAACTTAGTGAATCTGCTTGAAAAGTGTTGTCCGTGTATTCCGCAGGATGAAGAGGGCTCCGGTGCTCCTTTTCCTGGCCTGGCTGTCCATCCTCTTCTACTCGGGCATCTGGCTTTTCATGAGCGGATTCCTCCTAATGAGAATAGAACTCAACAATCAGAGTCTGTGTTCTCAGCCTCCTGATCCCGGACTTCTCAGCAGCACCCAACAAAAGACCACTTCCTGCTGGTTCCCACACAGGTTCAATAAGGCCGTCATTGTCATCATTGATGCCTTGAAGTATGACTTTGCCAAATATGACCCAGCGAACACCAACCCAAAGCCTTACGAGAACAAGCTGGAAGTGATCCACCAGCTGATCCAGTCCCAACCTCGGCATGCCAGGCTCTACCCTTTCCGGGCTGACCCTCCCACGACCACCATGCAGAGGATTAAAGGAGTCACCACAGGCTCACTGCCGACCTTTGTGGATGTGGGCAGCAACTTTGCCAGCTATGCCATCCAGGAAGACAATTTGATCCATCAGATGGTACAGAACGGTGAGTTAGAGACTTATTAAAGTGACCCTACATAGTGGTAATGCTTCTGATGAGTGTTCTGTCTTTAAAAGTGTCGGAAGGCCTCTTGCTTGTCATTTGTCATGTAGTCCGTATATACTCGAGTATAAGCAGAGGCACCTAATTTTACCACAAAAAACTGTGAAAAAGTATTGACTCGAGTATAAGCCTAGGGTGAGAAATGCGCAGCTACTGTAAGTGGAAAAGAGGGTCAACAATGCCCATTTGCAGCCTCACTGTGCCCATTTGCAGCCATCGGTCCCCCGAAACTTGGTAGTTAAGGGTTCCTAGATGCCCCCTAGCTGCAGCCAAAATTTGGGGTCTCTTGACCCAAAGGGTCCCGAAATGACATTGCTGCAGATGGACACAGTTGACCGAATTTGGGGCCCCCGTATCTCGGGGCCACTTGGTGCGAGGAACCCAGTGGAACTAGCACTACAATCTATCCAAAGATAGTGTTCCTAGCACCAAGTGGCCCCGAGATACGGGGCCCCAAAGTCGGTTCGGAAAATGTCAAGCACTTTTCTGCAGCAGAGAATGACATTTTCCGAACCGACTTTGGGGCCCCATATCTCGGGGGCCACTTGGTGCTAGGAACCCCATCTTTGGATATGTTGTAGTGCTAGTTCCACTGGGTTTGCACACCAATTGGGGGTTCCAAGTGGCCTCGAGATACGGGGCCCCAAAGTCGGTTCGGAAAATGTCATTCTCTGCTGCAGAAAAGTGCTTGACTCAAGTATAAGCCGAGGGGGGCACTTTCAGCACAAAAAAATGTGCTGAAAAACTCGGCTTATACTCGAGTATATACGGTACTGGATGGAATAGACCATGTGCCTTTTCTGTTCCCGAAGCTGATCTTGGGTTCTGTAACACTCCATACCAAAAGGTCTTTAGTTAGCTTTTTTTTTTTTTTCTTAGGCTGAGATCTCATACTTCATTGTGTGTACCAGCACAATGCACAAATGTATGACCAAGTGGGGGTCAGAAAAATACACCTCTTTCCCATCTCTAAGGCCCCTTTCACACGAGGCGGACTCCGCTTGCACGGACCCCGCCTCTGTCCGTCGGCTCAGCGGGAGATCTCTCCGTTGATCTCCGCTGAGCCGGCGGATGACAGGTCCCTCTCTGCTCACTGAGCAGGGAGGGGCTTGCGATCGCCGCTGGTCTCTATGGAGAGATCGGATGAAAACGGACAGTGTGTCCGTTTTCACCCGATCCGATCCGCCAGCGACGGACCTGGACGTAGGGCCATACGTCTGCTTTTGGCGGATCGGACCGGGTCGGATGTCAGCGGACATGTCTCCGCTGACATCCGACGCTCCATAGAGTAACATGGAGCGCCCGTTCAGATCCGCCGTCAAAAACTGACAGGCGGATCTGAACGGTCCGTCCATGTGAAAGGGGCCTAACTCTAAAGTTGTAATTTAGAGAAGGTGACAACAAAGACAAGAAGCTAAAGTAAAGATTTAACAAAGAGGTCCGGATGGCCGCACTCCAATGAAAACAATTTCTTTATTGTTATAATAAATCCATGCAGCAAGGAAAAAAGTGGTTGTAAAGGGTTTATACAACCGTGTATTTTATTGTCTTGTAACTGTAATGTCTCCCTTTTTATATTGTAAACGCTGCGTAAACTGTTGGCGCTATATAAATCCTGTATGATAATAATAATGTAGCGGTGACACTTTTGCAAGGTGTCCGCTATGTGTAAATTTAGTTATTTTTCTCTCAGAACAGTAAAGGGGTTCTGAGAGTTAATTATGTAGGTTAACTTTGGCATCAGTTTGGCTGGGCTGTGTTGGGGTTCTGCCTGGTCATGTGTACAGTTGGGTGCACATGACAGGTTCAGAACCAAGCCTGGTTGGACGTTTTGGGTATCGGCATTCCCCAGAGCCAATCAGTGGGTGCGTTTGTCCCCGCTGAGGAGTCTGGGGAAGGGTACTTAAGATGCTGGAGTCACGTGTTCGGGGTTCGTTCGGCCATAGCTGCCTGTTCCTGGACCGGGGTAGCCCCGCGAGGGGTCCCGGTCACAGGAGCGTGTGCCGCCCCGCAACATGGTCAGTTTGACTAGCCCCACAGACCCGATTGGTTTGGGGCGGGATCAGTCTGTTCCCGAGTCTCGGAAGCGGCTGGTCCGAGGCGCAGTAACTGAGGGAGGATTCAGGGCGTCCGGGTGGCCTCTCAACTTGGAGGGGCACCGCGGCTCGTATAGGCGACCGGGGGAGGACTCTTCAAAGGAGGGCCAACAAGCTGGAATCCGAGTCTCGGAACCGGCTGGTCCGAGGTGCAGTAACTGAGGGAGGATTCAAGGCGTCCGGGTGCGCTCTCAACTTGGAGGGGCACCGCGGCTCGTGTAAGCGACCGCGGGAGGACTCTTCAGAGGAGGGCCAACAAGCTGGCATCCCAAGAGGGGCCTGGTTGCTGGGTTGTCAAGGACACTGACGAATCCACGCTTTCCCAGTACTGCCAAGGAGACAGAGAACAATCCAGGTACTGAGGAAAGGTTCCTGTTCACTTTGATTGCAACTTTTCTTCAAGGTCAGAGACTTTGCAAGTTTCTGAATTCAAGTGCTGACTGCCATAATCTCTGGCTAGAGATTTTTTCAGCTTTGAAGTGCCCAGCTGCGAGTGGCTACTCTCTGGGTTTGAGTTAGAGACTTCCTAATAGTCCGCAGTTCAAGGTGCCTGAGTTTCTTCACCCTTACCCTATGTTCTCACATGAGACTGTGTGTGTTGGATGTTACCCTTTCAAATAAAAACCTTTCTAAAGGACTTTTATGGTGTCGGCAACCAAAGTGATTGGGTACTAACCCTGGGAACCCCTAGACCTGGAGGAACAAGCCAAGCGGAGGTAACCGGTAAGCCCAAAAGTCAAGGCCGCGAGCGTTATGGCCGCTACAATAATAATACAGGTGCATCTCAAAAAATTAATCATGATAAAATATCATCGAAAAGTTAATTTATTTCAGTAATTCCATTAAAAAGTGAAACTCGTATATTAGTTTTCAGTAGCTGTAAGCCATAATCATCAAAATTAAAAGAAATAAATGCTTGAAATATATCACTCTGTGTGTATTGAAATCTATATAATATGAGTTTCACTTTTTTTTATTGAATTACTGAAATAAATTAACTTTTTTGATGATATTCAAATTTTTTGAGCTGCACCTATGTATTTACTTATTTCACTTTTGTTCACCTTTTTTTTTTTTTTCACTAAATTCCAGCTCCCCTATGTACCAATATAGCATTAAAGTGATTGTAAATCTTCATTTTTTTTTTTTTTTTTTTTTTAAATAACAAACATGTTATACTTACCTCCTCTGTGCAAGGGTTTTGCACAGAGCGGCCCCACCAATGGCTCCTGCTGCTATCAATCTATCCAATGAGGACCCGAGACAGCAGCTGGGGCTGCTGTGCTCGTCCCCATCGCTGGAACGATCGGGCTCAGGTAAGAAGAGGGGGGGGGGGGGGGGGGGATGCTGCAGCACAGAATTTTTTTTTACCTTAATGCATAGAATGCATTAAGGTGTAAGACCCTGAGGGTTTACAACCCCTTTAACCACCTTGCGACCGCCGGCTGTCAAATGACGGCCAGGCGGCGCAGCTCTCGGGGCGTCTCGGGGCGTCATATGACGTCCTCCCCTTCAGTGCACTCCCCCTCTGGGGGAATCTAGGATGGAAAAGGACCTGGGGGTCCTAGTAGATGATAGACCTGTTTTTGACAGGAACCATCGCCGTGGTTCTAACATTTTTAATAAACTGCCCACTAGATGGCCACCTTTCTATACATACACAGGGGCTGTGGGGGGGAAATCGCATGTGATTCAGGCAGGAATCGCACCACATTCCTGTTAAAATCACATGTGATTCTTTGCAGTGCGATTTGCGCCCATTTACTTTGTATTGATGGAAAAGTATTGATACTCGGTATCGGCCAGTACTTGACTGAAAGTATCAGTACCTGTACCGATAAAAAAAACCGGTATCGGTGCAACCGTACTTTTTGTTTAGTTTTCTGCATGTAAGTCTTCTCAGACTGAAAACGAGATTGTAAATATTCTTTCTTTTTTTTTATTAATTTTTTTGGCAGCCATTTAGCTGAGTTGCTGACTCTACTGCTTGGCGAGCAATGTAAATCTGTTTATGAAGGGAGAGAATTGACATATTTTCTGTTATTATTTAGGGAAGAGAGTGGTGTTCATGGGAGACGATACCTGGGATGGATTGTTCCCGAAAAAGTTCTACAAGTCGTACTTCTTTTCTTCCTTCAACGTGAAGGACCTTCACATGGTGGATGATGGAATCTTGCAGCATCTTTATCCTACTGGTGAGTGAAAGGCTGACCCCAAACACAATTCACTGATGGAATATCAATTAATGTGCCTAATAACAAATGGGACACTTCAATTTATTTCTTTATTGGCAAGATAAGATTCAACAAAGCAACTACCGTATTTATTGGCGTATAACACGCACCCCAAGTTTAGGAGGGAATTTTAAGGAAAAAAAGTTTTAGGAGGGAAGTTTAGGAAAAAAAAAAAACTTACATTTTAAGTGTCATTTGCAGCTTGCCCAGCGTCATTGGCAGCTTGCCCAGCGTCATTTGCAGCTTGCCCACTGTCATTTGCAGCCTTGCCCAGCGTCATTTGCAGCCTTGCCCAGCGTCAATTGTAGCTTGCCCAGCGTCATTTGTAGCTTGCCCAGTGTCATTTGTAGCTTGCCCAGCGTCATTTGTAGCTTGCCCAGCGTCATTTGTAGCTTGCCCAGTGTCATTTGTAGCTTGCCCAGCGTCATTTGTAGCTTGCCCAGCGTCATTTGTAGCTTGCCCAGCGTCATTTGTAGCTTGCCCAGCGTCATTTGTAGCTTGCCCAGCGTCATTTGTAGCTTGCCCAGCGTCATTTGTAGCTTGCCCAGCGTCATTTGCAGCTTACCAGCGTAATTTGCAGCTTGCCCAGTGTCATTTGCAGTTTGCCAGCGTCATTTGCAGCCTTGCTGACGTTTAAATTTTCCGGCGCCGAGACAGTCCGCGCATGTGGCGCCGAAAAAGACAGAATCGCCGTCGAAAAAGACCGAGCCGACTGTTCGGCTCCGATCGGAGTACCACCTCCCTGCTGTTTCGGGAGCGAGCGCAGGGAGGCGGGCTTAGGAGCGGAGCTGAACAGTCGCCTCAGCCTTTTTCGGTGGTGGTTCGGTCATTTTTTTTGTCATTTTTCTTTTTGGGGGTATCGGCGTATAACACGCACCCACGACTTTCCCCCGATTTTAAGGGGGGAAAAAGTGCATGTTATACGCCGATAAATACGGTATGTACAGATTTCCAGGTACTCACCAAAGCGGAAAACAGTTCTAGTGATTTGTTGAAGCATCTTGGCTTTTACCTAAAGATAAAGCTTCTCTTCAGTCTTGTCCAGTTGTACAGGGTCCTCTCCTGCACTGAAATTACGTACTCTGATTTCACTGCACACTGTGAGCTACAGAAAGTCAGATAGAACCCACTTCATTTCCTGACTGTGGGACTTTCAGCATCATCTAACCCTTTCATCCCCAGCTTGACTGTTCCTCATCTGCCCCTTTTATTGGATTTCAGTTCTTTCAATTAAAGAGGCTTAGACCCCTTTCACACAGGTGGATCCGCTCAGCAGGAGATCGATCCGTTGATCTCCGCTGAGCAGGCGGATGACAGGTCCGTCACCGCTTACTGAGCAGGGAGGGACCTGTCAGAGCCTCGCTGATTTCTATGGGGAGATCAGACGAAAATGGACAGCATGTCCGTTTTCATCAGATCTCATCCGATCCGCCAGACGGATGACTGAACATATCGCCATACGTCTGTTTTTAGCGGATTGGATGGTAGACGGGTGTCAGCGGACACATCTCGGCTGACATCCGCCTGCCCATAGGAGTCAATGGGTGGGCCTGCTCGGATCCGCAGGAAAAATGGACAGGCGGCTCCGAGTGAGCTAATCGTACCCCACAAATAACATGCTACATAAAAAATTTCAGCTACCATCATTTTATTTATCGGGTCCTTTGCTATAATGTTTTGAGGGGGGCAGTGTGTTTAATTAATGTTGAAGCCAAACATGCACATTTTAACATGGGGAAAGAAAATTGGTCCGCCAGCAAAGGGGTTAATTTAAAGATTTGACAATGAGGCATTGTAAAACCTGTATACAGGCATTTGAATCCCTCTAGTCATCTAAATGACGTGTAATTGTATGACTGTAATGATCTGAATTCTGTGCTGTGTCATGTTTTTATTATGTTGCTTTTTTTTTCTCCTCTTAGTGGACGGGGGAGATTGGGACGTTGTAATTGCTCATTTTCTTGGGGTTGATCACTGTGGACATAAGCATGGGCCAGACCACCCAGAGACTGCCAAGAAACTCACGCAAATGAATCAGATGATAAGGTGAGAGGACCTCTTCCTAAGCTTGACTGCTCTGACTCTTGGACAGCTTATCTCTATACGTGTGTATGGCCAGATCGAAATATTGTGTATTTTAATTTGCAAGCAGCAGGTGCCACTTTTGGTTGCTTTGCACATTCTCCAGGCTAGTCTTACCTGGTTTATCTAAAAACTATATATTTACAGAGCTCAATAGCTCAAGGGAAAATTTGCGCACATAAATAAGTATGAGCAGTGACTTTTTCCTCTCTCGCTTGCAAACTGTCTGTTCCTATAAAATATAAATTGAACACTTAAATATAATAAAACATTTAAAAGTTCCTTAGAATTATAAGGATTCTGTGGTAGCCTTAAAATGATCCAATGCACGGCAAAGCAACAGGGTCAATTAAATGCTTTGCATTGTTCTGTGAAGTGATTGTCTCCGCCAATTATGCAAATATAGGAGCATTTTTACCTACTAAGTGGGAGGTGTGGCTAACCTACTACCTCTGAGCTGTGCAGCCAGCAGAGCTTAAACTAAAATATTTTTTACTTTCTGCTATAAAACATATGCAATAAAAAAAACGAATTTCTTCATAAATGTAGGCTAATATGTATTCTGCTACATGTTTTTGGTAAAAAACTCCCAATAAGCGCATATTGAATGGTTTGCGTGAAATTTATGGTGCCTACAAACTATGGTATATATTTATGGAATTCATATTTAATTATATACTGGTAATGGCGGCGATCAGCAACTTGTAGCGGGGCTGTGATATTGGGGCGGACAATCGGACACTAACTGACACTTTGTGGGAACCAGTGACGCTAATACAGTGATCAGTGCTAAAAATTTGCTCTGTCACTGTACTAATGACACTGGGTGGGAAGGTGTTAAACATCTAGGGCAATCAAAGGGTTAACTTTGTGCCTAACCAGTATTTTTGTGTACTGTATTTGCTTTTTTTTTTTACTAGGGGAATAGATGTATTTTATTCCCTGCTTTGCAGGGACACAAAACCCATCCCTCCCCCCCCCCCCCCTGTTAGAACAGAGATCTGCCTTGTTTACATATGCAGATTTCCGTTCTGTGTGTTTTACAGATGATCGGCGGGTGCTGGCAGACATCCAGTGCTTGGCACCCACCAAGTGGCCCACTGGCGGCGCACGTGCCCCCTGTAGGCAGACGTTAAGAGTCACCTATATATACGTGATCCTGTGCAGGTGAGCAACCCTGTAGAGGCTATAGAGTGGTCCGGAAGTAGTTAAGCTGGCCATACGTGGCTTATGCCCCATACACACGGTCGGAAATTCCGACCACAAAATCCATCGGATTTTGTCCGACACTGGTGTTGCATACACACGGTGGGACAAAGTTGTCGGAAAATCCGATCATTCTGAACGTGGTGACGTTCGTTGCGTACGACGAAACTACGTAGAGGCTATTAGCCAATAGCTTTGGTCTCGTAATTTGATCTGAGCATGCGTGGCATTTTTTCCGTCGGAATGCTCTACACACGGTCGGAAAAAGTCCGATCGGATTTTGTTGTCGGAAAATTTGAGAGCAGGATCTCAAATTTTTTCCGTCTGAGTTTCCGATGGAAAAAGTCAGTTGGAGCCCACACACGGTCGGATTTTCCGACAACATGGTCCGATCGGACACTTTCCGTCGGAATTTCTGACCGTGTGTACGGGGGATTAGTGTTTTTTTGTTTTCGGTTTTTTAGACAGCAGGCTGAATTAAAAAAAACAGAACCAATTCCTACATCTACACATTTGAGGTGTATTGAGGAATCCTCATCACTAAGCTGTAGTATTCTGACAGCGGGGAGGCTCCCTAGCTATTGGAATACATGGGTCAGCGCGGCAGATATTGATATATCAGTGATAATATCGGTAGATCAACTTCTGTTCAACTGCAGTGGCCACACATGGCTCAAAATGTGGCTTGTCCCTGCTGAACCAGCCACATTCTTCTCTATCTATGTCCAATTTTAGAATGTTCGAATTCAAGTGCTTCCTAAGAGCAACACTTATGGCATGATATCACCATGACCCCGCTGGTCCCAGCGATCTCATAGAACACCTGGATGACAACTCTTTCATTACATATAAATATTTTTTCCACAGCTCCCTCATAGAACACTTGGATGACAACACCTTGCTGGTGGTGGCTGGGGACCATGGGATGACAGACACCGGGGACCATGGAGGAGACAGTGAGAAGGAAGTGACTGCAGCTCTCTTCTTGTACAGCAAAGCCCCTCTTTTCTCTAAGCAGCTGTTGGAGGTACTTTATCCAAAGATTGTTGGTTGGATGAAACCAGATCATATATGTGATTATATACAGTCATATTACAAATTAAGTATACCCCATGGAAATTGTTGACCTTTTTCAACATATACGCTCAGTCAAACATTAGATCTTTACTCAAACAGGTCCTACAGATAAAGGTTATATACTTAAATAAGCACAAGGAAAAAAATGTATTTTCAATCATTTATTCCTGCAAAAATATCAATAGCTGTAGTTGTGTACTGTGAAAAAAGTTGTCACCAACTGTTGTCACCCTCTCACCAAGCTGCTTGGCGATGGTCTTGTAGACCATTCCAGCCTTGTGCAGGTCTACAATCTTGTCCCCGAACATCCTTAGACAGCTCTTTGGTCTTGGCCATGGTGGAGAGATTGGAATCTGACTGATTGTTTCTGTGGACAGGTGTCTTTTATACAGGTAACAAACTGAGATTAGGCGCACTCCCTTTTAAGTTAGTGTTCCTAATCTCAGCTCGTTACTTGTATAGAAGACATCTGGGAGCCAGAAATCTTGCTATGATAGGGGATCAAATACTTATTTCACTCATTAAAATGCAAATCAATTTATAACTTTTTTTGAAATGCATTTTTCTGGATATTTTTGTTGTT
Source organism: Lithobates sylvaticus (assembly GCA_028564925.1). Lineage (NCBI taxonomy): Eukaryota > Metazoa > Chordata > Amphibia > Anura > Ranidae > Lithobates > Lithobates sylvaticus. The sequence goes on along the minus strand of CM053026.1, from coordinate 32,760,141 downwards.
ATTCTATCTCTCTCTGTTAAAATAAACCGACCATTAAAATTATAGACTGGTCATCTCTTTGTCAGTGGGCAAACGTACAAAATCAGCAGGGGATCAAATACTTTTTTTCTCTCACTTTGTCTTTAGGCCCTATTTAAATGAAGATCTAATGTTTGCCTATCGAAATATGTGGACTCAACCATTTCCTTGGGGTATATTTACTTTTTCACATACCTGTTCAAATAAACAGGAACACTAAATATCTCTGTTCTTTCCCCTTACATCATTTCAGGCTGTAGTTTAGTTCCCACTTTGAGCTGCCTGCTGTTTATCTGACTGTTGTTTTGTTGTAGGACCCCGAAGCCGTCCCCCAGGTGAATTTGGTCCCAAGCTTGGCGCTTCTGCTTGGTGTCCCCATCCCATACAGTAACCTGGGAGCCTTGATCAGCGACCTCTTCTGGTGGTCGGAAGATGGAGATGACATATCAGCTCTCCTTACAAAGACAAGTGCTTATCAGATTAACACACAACAGGTCTGTACATTTAAGCTGTAATTATTATTATTCTTTGTAAAGCACCAGCATATTGCGCATAGTAGGGGGTGCAAATGGCTAACTCCAGGCAAATGTAAAAAGGAACTTGTGAATGATTGTATAATGTTAGAGTTGGGCGGCACTGGGCACTATGTAGGTAAAGGTGACAGGTGGTGCATTTGGTCGGAGTTACTTGATCGTTGGTAAATGATCAGAGTAGATAGAAAGAGGGATGAGATACTTTTAGGGTAGGGGAAAGTCTGGTAGGATGAGGAGTAGAAATCATGTAGTCAAGCACAGGATGAGGCTATGATTGAGGAGGACCTAAGATAGTCAGTGGACCATTTTGACCAATATTCTAGTAGGACATCAGAAAGGAGGTAAGTTTTTTTTGAGTGTTTAGAAAAGCTAAGTAAGTAAAGCTTAGTAACTTGAATTTAATTCACAGACTGATGAGAAAGTAATAAACCGTGAGTGAAGGGCACAGATAAAGAGCAGAGAAGGTAGAAGATATAAGTCTCGCAGCAACATTCGTGAGAGGTCGTAGGTAGGGAGTGGCACTACATTTTAGTGGAATACTCGGTACTATGGTAACTGCATTCAATACTTGTCTCTGGAATCTATTTTAGAAGCAGGAATTCTAAAAGCTAACAATGCTTACTAATTGTTAAACTAATAATTAAAGCAGACTTTTAGACCTCGTTCACACGGCACACTTAAAAACCAAGCATGGCTCTTGCAAAGTTGTATGCTTAAGTAAACCCATGTGAATGAGCCTTCAGGGAAAACTGCAGATTTCAGCTTCTAATGGCCAGTCAGATGACCAGTGAAACTGGATTGCTCTTAGATGAAGGGGGTCTCAAATATTAAGAGGAGCTGCTGAGCGGTTGGCTCTCATGGGATATCAGTCCATCACCACCTTCAGCAAAGACCACATGACCAGTGTCACAGCATTAAGTGACAGCCTTAAAAATGGTACTAAAGTTTCTAAATCTCCGTGTATGCCTGTATGGGCTTTGACAGGAGCAATCTGTATTCAATCCTGTTGCCCCAAATGGCATTTCTCTTATATTCACCGACCGACACAGCTCCTCTCTTAGCCATTGGGTTGTTATGCCACCTTTAGGAGAATACTAGGCATTACTTGTTATGTAACACACAGAACTTTCCAGTTCCGCCCAGGGGGCGGTCCCTTGGGTAACAACCCCCCAGCCTGCCCTGCAGCCATCAGTTTTTTTTTGCCTAGTGAAGGAGAAAGACCTAGGAACCCTGATGGGCCCATCGGTCTGTCTTTTTCTGCAGAAGCTTGGTTTTTGCGCAAGATGATAGATCCTGTGATCTGCTATCAACAGCCGGCTGGGTGACAGGCTGGATACCCTTATCCTTGTAGTCTCCCCAGTCTGGCCAGCGAGCGTGTGCAGGTCGCAGCTACGGCTCGGCAGGCCACGACGAAACCTCAGCTCCAGAGGTGGTCGGTGAGCTTTTATGCTCCGGGGCATACATATGACCGGGCTACTGATGTCTGCGTCACAGTATGCCGGACCAGCAGCTACCCTATACTATTTAGTGAGTAGTTCTGCAATGGAATGTCTCCCAGCTCTTCAGGATTGGTAAGTACAGCTCTCCCTGCCTCGGTGGGGCTGAGCAGCTGGGCATTCCCTGGGAGGTCGTTTCGGGGGTCCCTCAACTCCCTCTCTTCTCTCCCTGTCCCCTCTCCCTCCCTGTATGCTGCTATGGGGTGTGTGTGTCTGTGCAGGGCTCTCACCTGGGGGTTTTTAGCGCTTGTTGTGTCCTGGGTCCTGTTTTTTCTATGTCCCTGGAGGTGCCTGTGAAGTGCTTGTCTCCTCATGGTTTCACATTCGGCGGCCATCTTGAGTGTGGGCATGGCTTCGGTGGCCATTTTCCCTGTGTTTTTGTCAGCGGCCATTTTCCCTGTGTTTTTGTCAGCGGCCATTTTCCAGAAGCCTGAAACACGTTTTTCACTGTGCTCTAGCAGCAGCATGTGCTCCTGTGTTCTGGCGGCCATTTTCCCTGGATTTTCTTTGAGCCTGAGCAAACTACAGGACGGCTTCAGTGCCATTAGCAGCTGCTTCACCGACACAGGGCCGTTTTTTCTCTGCACCTGGGAGCTAACAGGGACTACAGGCACTACCTGCTGAACAGCGCAGAACTCTTCAGGGTGGTGAGTCTTGCGGGAAAGGGCCCCTCAGCCGGCAGCAGTAAGGAGGGTGGGACTGTCACTGTCCTAAGTCCCCTTTGGGTGGCAGACAGGGTAGGGTCAGCATGGCTTCAGAAACTGGTGTTTCTTCCCCCGAAATCCAGGCAAATGCAACCGGGTCGCCTGCAGACGGTGCAGTACCCTTGGACACCTTGTCGGCAGTCCTCAATTCGTTCGTTGCCAAGATGGAGGCGGTGCGTGGGCGCAAAGGTGCTAAAAAGCGGCCCATGCCCCCCCCCCCCCGTCCTCTGGGGAGAGTTCTGACGCAGACTCGGGACCCGCTGAGGCAGGTGGCCCCTGCTCTGTCATGTCAGAGGACGCTGACCAGGACCTTTCGGACAGTGAGGATGAGTCCCCGTCCGGGTCCGTGCGCGACAAAGCACTGGTTGGAGCTCTTATAACGGCTGTGCGTGATACCCTGACGATTCAGGAGCCAGCAGATTCCTCTGCTGAGGTAGCGGTCCCTTTTGGGTCCCGTAAGCCAGCCCGTTCACCTAGGGTGTTCCCGTATTTGACTTATTTTGACAAGTTCATTTACAAGGAATGGGGTCGACCGCAACGGACCTTTTCGGTCCCCAAATACATGGCGGTGCGTTACCCTTTCGAGGAGAGCCTTCTCAAAAAATGGTCGGCTCCTCCGGTCGTGGACCCCCCAGTATCCAGGTTAAACAAGGTAACCACGATCCCTGTAGAAGGGACTCCTGCCTTTTAACGATCCCACGGACAGGAAGGCCGAGGAAGTAGCTCGTTCTTTGTTTAGGGTGGTGGGGTCAGCCGTGCGACCAGTACTGGCATCCGCACTGGTGTCGCAGACACTAACTGAGTGGGCGAAACTGTTGCACCGCGAATTGGGTGAACAACAGGCTTCTCCGGTCTGCGTGGAACTAGCAGACCAACTAGTGCAAGGCCTTAAATACGTTTGTGACGCGGCCCTGGATACTCTTCCCCTGTTATCCAGGGCTTCAGTGTCAGCAGTGGTGCTGAGGCGCTTGATTTGGTTAAAATGCTGGTTGGCTGACCAGGCATCCAAGAAAGCCCTGACGGATCTTCCCTTCCTTGGCGATCGGCTCTTTGGAGCCTCTTTAGATGACATTATTAAGAATGCCACAGGTGGTAAGAGTACGCTACTCCCACAGGCCAGGAAGGCTAAGGAGCCACGCCGTAGGCAGGGACCCTCTTTTTCCGCTCATAAACGGCTTTTTCGTCCGCCCGGAGCTTCGGCAAAACGTCCCCAGTCCGACAGGACGACCACGGAAGGACAGAAACGTCCCTGGAACCGCAAGCCTAACAAGCCTGCGAACAAAGGTGCTACCGCATGAAGGTTTTCCCCCACCCATGTCTCGGGTGGGGGGACGCCTTCGGGAATTTGCAGCCCGGTGGTCCGCCCGACTATCCGATCAATGGGTCTGCGACCTGATTTCCTGCGGCTACAAAATAGAGTTCCTCTCCTGGCCGCAGAACAGGTTCTTCCCCCTCCAGCATACGCATACCCGTTTCCCCGGTTCGCCGGGAGGCCCTCTTGGGGGCAGTAAGAGACCTGCTGAATTGCGGGGTGATTGTGCCTGTTCCGGAATTGGAACATTTCCAAGGGTTCTACTCGAATCTGTTTGTAGTTCCCAAGAAGGGAGGGGTACGTCCAATACTGGACTTGAAAGCTCTCAACCACTTTGTGAAGGTGCAGAGGTTCAGAATGGAATCAGTTCGCTCGGTAGTCGCGGCACTCCATCAAGGGGACTTTCTGGCGTCCTTGGACATCCAGGATGCGTACCTGCACATACCCATATGCCTCCGGCATCAAAAGTTTCTGCGGTTTGCGGTCGGGGAAGCCCACTATCAGTTCGTGGCTCTCCCTTTTGGTTTGGCTTCAGCCCCCAGAGTCTTTACCAAAGTATTGGCTCCAGTTTTGGCATTGCTGCGGCAACGTGGGATCGCGATCGTGGGATACTTGGACGATCTCCTCCTGAGAGCATATTCCGCCTCAGAGTTAGAGGAGGATGTTGCGATCACCGTACAGACCCTGCAAGAGTTTGGGTGGCTGTTAAACCTAAAGAAGTCGGTGGTAGTACCGACCCAGCGTTTGGAGTACCTAGGCTTGCTACTGGACTCCAGGGAAGCAAGAGGTTTTCTCCCTTCAGACAAGCTGCAGACTCTCAGAGTTGCAGTAAAACGGCTGATGGACCGCAAGCGGTCGTCGCTTCGCTTCTGTATGCGAGTTCTGGGTCTCATGGTGGCCGCCTTCAAGGCAGTACCGTATGCCCAGTTCCACACCAGAGTCCTACAGAAGGAGATTTTATCACAATGGGACAAATCTCAATTGACCCTGGATCGACTGATCCAGGTGAGCCAGCCAGTCAGAAATTCGCTGGTCTGGTGGCTGAGGTCCCCGGTGCTTCAATCCGGGAAGTCGTTCCTTCCTCTGAAATGGACGGTGATCACTACAGATACCAGTCTATCCGGCTGTGGTGGAGTGATGGGGGTTCAGTCGGCTCAGGGCCTCTGGTCGACGGAGGAATCCAAATTGCCGATCAATCTGCTCGAGCTGAGGGCGATCAGGCTATGCCTCTCCACATGGTCAGTAAGACTGCAGGGGCGTCCGATCAGGATCCAGTCAGACAACGCCACTGCGGTGGCGTATGTGAATCACCAAGGAGGAACAAGAAGCTCAGCCGCCGCACAGGAGGTCGCTCACATACTTCGGTGGGCAGAGCGACATGTACCGGCCCTGTCGGCCATTTACATCCCATGAGTGGAGAACTGGCAGGCGGACTTTCTGAGTCGCCAAATGCTGGACCCAGGAGAATGGGCGTTACATCCGGAGGTGTTCAGGCTACTGTGCCTACGGTGGGGCACACCAGACGTGGATCTTCTGGCCTCCCGTCTCAATCGGAAGGTGCCAAGATTCATGTCCAGGACAAGAGATCCTTGGGCAGACGCGTCAGACGCGCTGGTAGCTCCGTGGGGTCAGTATCAGCTGATCTATGCTTTTCCTCCGTTGAAGCTGCTACCACGTCTGCTCCGCAGAGTAGGAGTCGAGGGGATTCCAGTGATTCTGGTCGCTCCAGATTGGCCTCAGCGACCTTGGTACGCAGACCTAGTGCGCCTGGTGGCAGACGCCCCGTGGCGACTGCCATTAAGGGAGGATCTTCTGTCTCAAGGCCCGATTCTCCATCCTGCTTTACCATCGCTGGCTTTAACGGCATGGCTGTTGAGAGCCAGGTACTGAGGGACCGGGGACTGTCGGACTCGGTGATCCCCACTATGTTGGGAGCACGGAAATCTTCTTCTCGGAAGATATATCATCGCAACTGGAAGGCTTACATCTCCATGTGTGAAGAGAAAGGGTGGCATCCGCGCTCTTTTTCTATATCCAGAATCCTGCTTTTTCTTCAGCAAGGAGTAGACCAGAGGTTGGCATTAAGCACCATTAAAGGACAAATATCAGCCCTGGCTGTTTTTTTCCAGCGACCCCTGGCCTCTCACTCGTTAGTGAGTACCTTTGTTCAGGGGGTGCGACATGTGGTCCCTCCGGTGCGTCCACCGTTGCCTCCATGGGATCTGAACCTGGTGTTATCGGCGCTTCAAAAAACGCCGTTTGAAAATATCAGGGAGATTCCTCTGTTGACTCTTTCCCAGGAAGTGTTTTTTCTAGTGGCTATCACATCAGCCAGGAGGGTTTCGGAACTGGCGGCCTTGTCCTGCAAGTCTCCCCATATGGTTATCCACAAGGATAAGGTGGTGTTGCGTCCGGCCACCATTTCTAGGTGGATCAGACAGATCGTAGTACAAGCCTACGCCTTGAAGGGGCAGGTGCCCCCCTTTCCGGTCACGGCCCACTCCACGAGGGCAATCGGAACGTCTTGGGCTTTCCGACACCAAGCGTCTGTCGCTCAAGTGTGTAAAGCGGCGACCTGGTCGTCTGTCCACACGTTTACTAAGTTCTACAAGGTAGACGTCAGTGCATCGGCTGATGCCTGTTTTGGGCGCAAAGTTTTGCAGGCGGCCGTTTAGTTGCAATGAGTATGCAATACTTTTACTTTCCTGGTTTTCCGATGAAAAACACAGTACCGTTAAGTTAATGGACTGTTGCATTACATTCCGCAGTTTTAGTGCGGTTGTGGGTAGTCACTCCTGTTGAGGGTACCCTGTTTTTGTGGTGGTTATCCACGCACTGTGGTTTTTTTGTGGGTGAAGTTTCACTAGTTCCCACTGGCCTGGTGGATGAAGTTTTTTTATGCTGTTTTTCCCACCCCTCGTTTGGCACTGCTTGGGGACGTCCCAATGGCTAAGAGAGGAGCTGTGTCGGTCGGTGAATATAAGAGAAATTAGGATTTTTTTGTACTCACTGTAAAATCCTTTTCTCTGTAATTCACCGACCGACACAGCACCCGTACCTCCTATTTTTTCTTTACGTTATACTGCTTGTTGACGTACTGATGGCTGCAGGGCAGGCTGGGGGGTTGTTACCCAAGGGACCGCCCCCTGGGCGGAACTGGAAAGTTCTGTGTGTTACATACCAAGTAATGCCTAGTATTCTCCTAAAGGTGGCATAACAACCCAATGGCTAAGAGAGGAGCTGTGTCGGTCGGTGAATTACAGAGAAAAGGATTTTACGGTGAGTACAAAAAATCCTATTTTTTTTGTTTAAAAATAACAAACTAGTCATACTTACCTGCTCCGTGTAATGGTTTTGCACAGAGCAACCCCCGGTCGTCCTCTTCTTGGGTCCCTCACCTGCGCTCTTGGCCCCTTCCTCCTGTTGAGTGCCCCCACAGCAAGCAGCCTGCTATGGGGGCACCCGAGCCGCTGCTCTGTGTGTCTATTCAGACATGGAACCGCGGCTTGGCCCTTCCCCCCTCTCTCTCTCCTCATTAGCTCACTGATTTTGATTGACAGCTACGGGAGCCAATGGCACCCGCTTTGTGTCTCAGCCAATTGCCCGCTGCCGCGTCGCTGGCCACCCGGGGGGGGGGGGGCGTAGTTGTTCGCCACCAGCCGACACTGAAATCAACTCCAATATGTTTTCATGTATCATCCTCCATCTGTACAATGCCAAAATGTTGTATGTTTGCAGTGTATCTGAAAGTGACCTACTGTCATTCTGATTTAAAAACTAAGAATTCTTTTTAAAAATAAAAAAAAAAAAAATCCTGATCACTTCGCCAGAGTAGTACAGTATTACTATGGTCATATATTTTTACATTTCTTAATTTTCCCCAAAATTATGGCAAATAATTACAACTTCAAATAACCCACCATGCCTCTTACTAAATACCTTGAACTGTCTACTTTTCAAAAAGGGGGTCATTTGGGGGGTATCTGTACTGTCCTGGCATTTTTTGGCCTCAAGAAATGAGATAGGGGGTCAGTACATCAGGATTGATCGATTTTCAGATATATCCCATAGTTTGTGGACTCTGTAATTTTCCTGCAGACTAAATAATATACACTGATTTGGGTTATTTTCACCAAAGAAATCTAACGGAATATATTTTGGGCTAAATTTATGAAGAAAGATTATTTATTTGCAAAATTTTATAACAGAAATACATTTTTAGTCTTTTGTTGTTTATTTAGCAAAAAAATAAAACCCTGTATTGATTAAAGCGGGGTTCCACCCTAAAGTGGAACTTCCGCTCATCTGAACCCTCCCCCCCCCTCCGGTGTCACATTTGGCACCTTTCAGGGGGGAGGGGGTGCAGATACCTGTCTTAGACAGGTATTTGCACCCACTTCCAGGGGAGTCTATGCCACTTCCCGTCCCGCCGCGCTGTCTGCTGGGACACACACGGGTCCCAGAGACAGCGCGGAGCATTCCTATTGCATTGCGCGACTCGACCGGGAAGTAAAGCCGCAAGGCTTCATTTCCTGATTCCCATACCCAAGATGGTGGCGGCAGCATCCGAGGACAGAGGGACGGTTCGGCCTCGGGTGCCGACGTCGCTGGACCCTGTGATAGGCGAGTGCCATTATTTTAAAAGTCAGCAGCTGCAGTATTTGTAGCTGCTGACTTTAAAAAAAAAAAATTTCGCCGGACTCCCTCTTTAAATACCACTAAAAGAAAGCTCCATTTGTGGCCTAATTGGCGTGGGCAGGAAGGGGGTGAAAGTGCCCGGTGTTGAAGTGGTTAGGTGATGCTGTATTACAAATTTAAGAGTCACAGTGGGTTTTATACTGTGTTCGCCTTTTTGTTGTGTTATCACTGTACCTGCTCTAGTTTGCAGCTACCTTTTTGTGCTGCAATTACTATGTGTTCTCTCTCTCTCTCTCACAGGTAGCCCGTTATCTCTCCTCCTACTCCCAGGCTGCAGGGGACCTTTCTGCTGATAAGTTGAGGCTCCTCGATGACCTTTCCTCCTCCTCCATGGCAGAATACAAGCAGCTGATGTCAGAGTGGGAGCAGAATGCGGTGTCGGAGGCAGAGATGGAAGAGCGGCTGACCCAGCTGGTACAGAAAATGCAACTCTACCTCAGCCAGGCCCGCCATGTGTGTATGGAGTCCTGGGCCCGCTTCCACCCGCTCCGCATGATCTTCGGAAGCCTCATCCTCTTTATGTCATGCGTCGTTTCTTACATAGTTGCTGAAGCTGGATTGTCTATGAAGGTGTCTTACAGGAGTCTGCTGGGGTATCCGGTGTTTATCTCGCTGTTGCTGACTGTTGTACTCGGCCTGGGCACATGGATGTCATTTGTAGATATGGATTTAGTATCTCTTTGTGCTTTAGGCACTATCGTCTCTCAGCTCAGTTTCCTTTACATTTTCAGGTTAAGGAGGTATGCACAAAAGAGATGGTGGTCCCGGCCTAGCTCTCTCTTAGTGTCGGGGTCCTGCATTGTGCTCTTTTTCCGCTGCTGTACTCTGTTTTCGGACAGTTTCGTAGTGGCGGAGGGAAAGGCAGCTCAGTTTTTTCTTGCGTCATTGCTCTTGGTGACAGTGGCAAAGCTACACTGGGATGGCAGACTGACCCTCCCAACTTTCACCCCGCTAGGAAGTGAATCTCTGAAGCCCTCACTTACACCAGGCTATAAGAAGGATGGATCCCGGCTGTTATTGTTACTTGCAGCCTTGGGGCTGTGCATTCGCCTCTCAAGCTTCTTTCACAACTGCCGGGAAGAGACGCCAGAATGTCATCCGTCTGCTTTCCTGACCCCGCTGTCCAGTGTGCAGGATCCAGAACTAAAGAACTTCTCTTATATCTGTTGCGTCTTGTGTCTGGGGATCATTATCTACCTCATCAGGAAGTGGCTGCAGCACTACGGAAACTTGAACAGCTCCTCCCCACTGGTGCTGTATGTCCGATGGGGGTTCCCGCTTATAGCGCTAGGGATTTCCTGCTTCTGGGCCCTTAGCTCTGGCACAGAGGACACCTTTGCCAGGCTGCGGGAGCTCACACACCTAGCTCTGGTGGCCTTCCCCAGGGCCATATATATCTTCACCGGAATGGGCATTTTGCTCACCCTGTGGAAACCAATGACAGTTTATATGAAGCAGAGCCAGGACTCCAGTGCGGACAACACAGTGACCACGTTTGGTGGTGTTCCAGGATCGCAGGCGGAGCTCCAGCATGTCATCCCACAGATCTACAGGAAGATGCAACGCACACTAAAGAACCGGCTCCAGCATAGCAGAGAGGGAGAGGAAGGAAAGAAAGGAGCCGCACTGGAGGCCTACGGACTAGGCAGCGTATACTCTGCCGCAATGGTCATTACTCTGTCTCTGCTCACCCTTGTGCTTATAATGCTTCACAGTGAACGAATGACTCCTGCCTTCCTCCTCCTATTATTAGAGGCACTGGTCATTCTCCAGATCCATGGACATGTCTCCAACCTGTACTGGGCACCTGATGACAGCGGTGAGTTAAAGTGGAACTTTCAACTAGTCAGAAAATTAAATTGATTGTGAAGTTTTGTTGTTATATTTACCTGCTCTGTGCAGTTCATTTTGCACAGAGCAGCCCTGATCCTTCTCTTCTCGGGTCCCTCTTCTGTGATCCTGGCCCCTTCTGTTCAGTGCCCCCACAGCAAGCAGCTTGTTATGGGGGTACCTAAACCGAGTCAAAGCCAGTGTTAATTTTGAAAAACATTTTAGTCGACTAAATGAATATTATTTTAGTCGACTAAAATATGACTAAAACTAAAACAACTGAGATGACTAAAATATGTCTAAATGGCCTTTTAGTCAAAAGACTAAAATGGGACTAAAACTAAAATGCCATTTTAGTAAAAAGACTAATGCCGCGTACACACGATCGGAATTCTCGTCGGCAAAAACTCTGGCGTTTTTTCCGACGGAATTCCACTCAAGCTGTGTTGCCTACACACGGTCACACCAAATTCCGACGCTCAATAACACAGCGGCATAAAACAAGTTCGACAGCACTATAAAAGGGAAGTTTAATGCTTCCGAGCATGCGTCGAATTGTTTCCGAGCATGCGTCGGAATTTTGCGTGTCGGAATTGCATACACACGATCGGAAAATCCGATGGAAAGGTTTTCCGTCGGAAAAATTGAGACCAGGTTCTCAATTCAAAGTCCGTCGGAAATTCCGACAGAAAAAGACCGTTGGGCACACACGGTCGGAAAATCCGATGAAAAGCTCCCATCGGACTGTTTCCATCGGAAATTCCGACCGTGTGTACGCCGCATAAGACTAAAACTAAATTGAGATTTGACTTCAAAATGAACACTGGCCTGTAGTGCACGTTCATACCTCAATACCATAATAAATAACATTCAATTTTTCACTCCAGCAGTATATAATGAAATTGTAGAAAAATGTTAACTAATGCATTACAATTTAATTACACCCATTTTGGTTTTAGACGACTAAAATTCGTTTTAGTCGACTAAAATGTACTGGAGATTTAGTCGACTAAATACGACTAAAACTAAAACAATTGCAGAAGTCTAAAATGGGACTAAAACTAAAATGCCATTTTTAGTCCTAAGACAAAATCGAAATTTGCTGCCAAAATTAACACTGGTCACAGCTCCCTGTGTCTATTCAGACATGTAGCCCCGACCCGCCCCAGTTCTCCCCTGATTGGCTAGCTGACTTTGACAGCAACGGGAGCCAATGGCGCCGCTGCTGTGCCTCAGCCAATCAGGAAGGAGAACCTCGGACGGCTGAGACACTCGTGTACATCGCTGGACAGAGAGGGACCTGAGGTAAGTGTTAGGGGGGCTCCTGCACACACAAGGCTTTTGATCTTAATGCATAGAATGCATTAATATAAAAAAACCTTCTGCTTTTACAACCCCTTTAAGTCCTGCTAGATCCCTTCTGGCTGGCCCCTTTTGCAGGTATAGCTATGTAACACATTAGAAATAAGTGCCTATACTGTTTAAAATCCAGTAATACACTGTCTCACCCTGCTCTGCACATGCTCAGTTGCTCATCTTTTTTTATGTGCTGCTGTTTATAGAGGCCGATCTGCTGACCGCCTTAACCACTTAAGGACCGCCTCCTGCACATTTACGTCGGCAGAATGGCACGACTGGGCACATCAACGTACAGGTACGTTGCTCTTTAAGAGCCCAGCCGTGGGTCGCACGTGCGCTGCCGGCGGCACGCTCGCGACCCGGTCCTGAGCTCCGTGACCGGTATCGGGTCACAGAGCTGAAGAACGGGGAGAGGTTGGTGTAAACAAACCTCTCCCTGTGCTTCCTAGTGAGGCTGTCACTGATCGTCTGTTCCCTGTCATAGGGAAAGACGATCGGTGATGTCACACGCCAAGCCACGCCCCCTACAGTAAAAGAGAAAACACACAAGTCACACTTAACCCCTCCCCGCCCCCTAGTGATTAACCCCTTCACTGCCAGTGACATTTTTACAGTAATCAATGCATTTTTAATCGCACTGATCGCTGTAATAATGCCAATGGTCCCAATAATGTGTCAAAATTGTCCGACGTGTCCGCCATAATGTTGCAGTCACAATAAAAAATCGATGATCGCCGCCATTACTAGTAAAAAAAAAAAATAAATTATTAATAAAAATGCCATAAAACTATCCCCTAATTTGTAAACGCAATAACTTTTGCGCAAACCAATCAATAAACGCTTATTGCGTTTTTTTTTTTGCCAAAAATATGTAGAAGAATGCGTATTGGCCTAAACTGAGGAAAAAAAAATTTTTTATATATTTTTTGTGGATATTTATTATAGCAAAAAGTAAAAAATAATATTGCATTTTTTTCAAAATTGTCGCTCTATTTTTGTTTATAGCGCAAAAAATAGAAACCGCAGAGGTGATCAAATACCACCAAAAGAAAGCTCTATTTGTGGTAAAAAAAGGACGCCAATTTTGTTTGGGAGCCATGTCGCACGACCGCGCACTTGTCAGTTAAAGCGACGCAGTGCCGAATCGCAAAAAGGTGCCTGGTCCTTTAGCTGCAAATTGATCCGGGGCTTAAGTGGTTAAAGCAGAATTTAAACCCTCCTATCCTTTAGCCCCCGGTCACACTGAATGCAACTTTGAAATTGTGGTACTTCACTTGAAGTAGCACAATTTCAAAGCCGCAGGTCAGTGTGATTTCAGATGCAACTTGCCTGACATCTGTGTCTGTGTCAGATGCCTGACATCTGTGTCAGATGTCTTTAAATGGGTGTGGCACCGCAAAGTCGGAGTCGCACCGATTTGAACAGTTCCATTGCCTCCAATAGGGTGTGACCTGTCATGCCATTTGGAACTGTCAAATCGCATCACAAGTCGCACCGGTGTGAACGGGGCTTACAGCCAAGGAAGCTGCTTATGTTTGATCTGCAACTGCCAAGGTGCTGCACATGTGATCATGTTGCTATCCAACGCTCCGTTAGAGACAACAGAGCCCCAGTAAAAAAAAACGTTTTATCAGACAAGAAGTGAGGAACAATCTCCAACATCAACAAAGACAAACATAAAAATGTTTTTAGTAGAGTAGGGAAAACCAGAACTTCCCTCAAGTTTTTACTATTTTACCCTAAAACTAAAACTAAAACTGTGGGTTATACTCATCGCTTTTTATTCCAGTGACCATGGTTACCAGGACAAATAGAGCCGGTGATTTTCCATAATGGGGACACAGATAGATAGAAAAAACCTGGCATGTGTTCTAATCCTTTCGCAGTTATCTAAAGCTATAAAAAATAAATTTGTGGCTGGACCTACCCTGTAAAGTGGAACTGAAAGCTTATTTAGAAAACACAGTGAGCAGGCAGAGGGTATTATCTCAGAAAATACTTGATTCCTGTGTATGCGCAGGACTTGCGTCATCCCGCGACAGCCAATGGAGTTGCCCAAAGAGTGGCACCTGGGGAGAAGGTGCTGGCGAGGGACCATTATCATTTATACAGCAATCAGTGCTATACAAATGCACTGATTCCTGTGTAAATGACACTGGCAGTGAAGGGGTTAACCACTAGGTTGCAGTGTAGGGGTTAAGTGTGTCCTAGGGAGTGTTTCTAACTGGGGGGGCGTGGCTGTGTGTGACACGTCACTGATCACAGGGAGCTATGATCAGTTTCCTGTTACTGGGCAGAACGGGGAGATGCTTGTTTACATTAGCATCTTCCCTTTCTTCCTCTCCGTGAGACGATCGCGGGTATCCCTGTGGCGATCGAGTTTGCGCGACCCGACTCACAGAGCTTGCCGCAGGCCGCCTCTTAAGGGGCAACGTACAGGTACGTTAGTTTGCCTGTACATGCCCTTCTGCCGCAGTATATCTGCGTGAGGCGGTCGGCAAGTTTAGAGTTAAACTGTTACTAAACCCACAACAGTAATCAGTCTGTATATGCAGAATGTCATGCTTGTTATACTCACTGTGGAACTTAAGGGGTTAATCCTCTGCATTGTGTAAAAAAAGCTGTTTTATCCTGTATGCACAGATCCTCCCCCTCCTGCACTGTCTATCTGGGGAAGGCCAGCTAACACAGGCAGAGTAGCCTACCTGCGCATGCTCAGTTGTGTCCTTTATGCTGGAGAGAACATTTACTTGTTCTCAGAGCTAGTCAGGTCACATGATATTGACATCACATATGTGGGCGTGTATACAGGCTGTAGAGGAGATCTCCTCCTACCTGAACGCTCAGCACTGGAGAAACTGCAGTTTATCATGTGACCGTGGTATACAGATCATCCAAAAGGGTATATATAGTGGCAGTATTTTAATGTAAAAAGAAGATTTATAAGCTGGGGGGGATAACTATTTTCATATTACTGGGTTTAGTGTCACTTTAAGTCTAGGTTACAAGTTCGCTTGGTATAGAAATCCTTCATTGCTGATACTTACTTTCTAGATGCCTTCTGAAGCCCTGTGGCAATGCTCTTGCTCAGAGCATGTACAGGGCTAAAGACCCGCCCCCACGTGACAGCTCAGTTTGTTGATTGGCTGTTAGTAGCTGATGCTTCACTGTAGGAGGAAGCAGGGAGAGTTGTGTTCCTGTATACCTGGAAGTATTATATATGTCACCGGGCTCCAGCTGGCATTGCAGAAGTAAAGAACAGCTTGACTATCAAGTGTACCTGTTACCTTATCCTGAATCCTGGGCAAAGAACGGGTTCGTTTTAAGAGATTTTATTTTTTCATAAAGCCATTTTTTAATAACTCAGTACTTTTATTAAACATTTTTTTTTTTTCAAAGCTGAAATT
This sequence comes from Lithobates sylvaticus, assembly GCA_028564925.1. Taxonomy (NCBI): domain Eukaryota; kingdom Metazoa; phylum Chordata; class Amphibia; order Anura; family Ranidae; genus Lithobates; species Lithobates sylvaticus. The sequence goes on along the minus strand of CM053026.1, from coordinate 32,744,784 downwards.
TAGTTGCATCATCCCTGTGTTTTTTTTTTTAAGCTGTAGATCAGGGGTCTCAAACTGGCGGCCCTCCAGCTGTTGCAAAACTACAAGTCCCATGAGGCATTGCAAGGCTGACAATTACAAGCATGACTTCCACAGGCAGAGGCATGATGGGACTTGTAGTTTTGCAAAATAGCTGGAGGGGCTGCCAGTTTGAGACCCCTGCTGTAGACAGTGTGTGCAATCTAGTTCAGCCATTTACAAACTGCAGCAGTTTCCAATGCATTTCTTCCCGGGCAATTGTGGCCATTTTTGTAACCGGAAAACAAAAGTTTGGCATCAACTTTCTCAACAAGATAATCCCATATCCTTCTCATTTTTTATTTTTTTTTTAACTTCATGCAGAAAGGCATTCCACAGGTTAACTCGTTTTTTTTGCCCCGTTCTCACTGCGTTGCGTGACTGGCATTTTTTTCTGCACTTGATCAACGCTGGTCACCGCAGTTGTTTTCTATGTACCTTGTTCTCATTGCAACACTGCCTTCAGGTTTCCTTGCAGTGTGTTGTGGAAAAATGCAGACATGCTTAGAGTTGCCACCTCATCCCTTTAAAACGGAACACATATTAATTACACAGGTTCTGTGGCTGATTAAGGTGGTAATTAAACTCACGTGGTGCCTCATCTGCAGTGTTGGTCATCTTACTTTAAAAAAGTAATTAGTTAAGTTACAAATTACTTCTCCCAAAAAGTAATTGCGTTAGTAACTCAGTTACTACATTGGAAAAGTAATTAGTTACGCAGCAAAGTAACTGTGACTTTTTTTTTAATATTCTATACGTGTAACTAAGGGGCGGGTCTAGTATTACTGTAACCAAGGGGCGCATTTATTATTATTGTTATATATCGTGTAACCAAGGGGCTGCTCTATTATTACTCTAACCAAGGGGCAGATCTGTTATAGCGTGTAAGCAAGGGGCGGGTCTATTATTATTATATCGTGTAAGGGGCGGATGGCTACAGAAGAGGGCGAATGTTAAATTAATGGGCAGAGCTCGATATATAACAATAATAATAAATGCGCCCCTTGGTTACAGTAATATTAGACCCGCCCCTTACTTACACGATAGACGCCCCTTGCAGAGTAGCACGAGCATCAGGAGTGTGCGGCATCGCCTCGTACAATTACATGTTAACTGCACCTGCGCGGTGTAGAGTTCACTCAGAGCTGTTTAGGTTCGGCAATTTTCAGAAGCTCCGTAGTCCTTCGTACTGCGCAAGCCCTGCGCCTGCACAGTACAGGGGGGTCCTTATCCGGCGGGGGAACTTTTTCGGCAGGACACTGGAATTACACTACTGCCATCTAGTGGCGGTAGATGTAATTGTGGTAACTAAGCCAAAGTAATGGGAACTGAGTTACCATGAGGGGAAAAGTAATCGGTTATATTACTCGTTACCCTCTAAAGTAACTGTGTTAGGTAACTCAGTTTATTTTAACTCAGTTACATCACCGCTTATCTGCATTAAATTAGCCAAAGGCCCCTTTCACACATGCGGACCGTATGTCCATTTTTCATCCATCCGTTTTTGGATGAAAAACGGACATACATGCATCCCTATGGGATAGCGGGTGTCAGCGGATGAGCATCCGCTGACACCCGCTATTGTCCGATTCTGCAGTTGGAGGAAAACCCTATTTTTCTATCCGTCTGCAGATCGGATGAACACGGACAGACGGTCCGTGTTCATCCGATCCCCCATAGGGGAGAGCGTGCAGAGACCGCCCTGTCATCCGCCGGCTCAGCGGGGATCAGCTGAGCGATCCCTGCTGAGCAGCAGATCTTCACGGGGCGGATCAATACGGATCCGTCCCGTGTGAAAGGGGCCTTAGAACTTGTGTAATTCATATGTGTTCGTGTTTAAAGGGATGAGGTTGCAACCCTAGACATGCTGCATTTTTTAGCAACGCTTTGGTGCTCCCCCAAAGTCACCATCCATTTAGGCAACCCCTTCCCACTGCCGGAACACAACCGTCCCTAGTGTGCACGTTTGAATGGATTGTTTTAGCCTGTGGCTAGTGTGAGTGGGCCATTTGTAAAGCAGTGTTGCAAACATTCGACTGCTTTACAGAGGCACTGCACGTCCATGAAGCACATTTCTGCTTGTTTGACACTCTAAAAGTAAAAGGTGTGCAATTAAAATGAATAAACTAAAACAAAAAAAAACAAGCCAGGAGGAGACCCAGGTCACATGACCTGTCAGTCATGTGACTGGCCTCACTTCCAATGCTGGAGTTCTCTCTGTAGCATTAGGCTTTAGGCTGCAGGTTCCATACAGCGACCTGTGTTTTATGAATGGGCTCTGTGACAGACTCACCCAGGACACAGGATTTTGCAAAGGACTGAATGCCAGCCTCTTGCCTTGCGATTATGGTCCCTGGCATTTGGGGGAACAGTTCTCTTTGTGAGCTGTATGCCTGGGGACCCCTGAGGTGGTGTTACTTTGGAGTCAGGCCAAGACACACAGACTCTGTATATGTATATGCCATATTAGCAATAGTGACTGAATGATACTGTTGGGACACCCACATGTTAGATGCCAATATCATCAACTCCAGCCACCTGTCTGTTGTCTTGTATAATGTAAATGAGTCTAGTCTGGCTTGACACAGATTCTAAAGAGTATTTCACCTATTGTTGTTTGTGCTAATTAACCCTGCAATTGAATGAAGGAGTCCAGTGTTGATTTAGATAATTAGCTCAGGTTAATTCTGTTTCTGGCTACAGTTGTATTGTTATGCCCTGTACACACGGTCGGAAAATCCGACGGAAAAGGTTAGATCGGATTATATTGTCGGAAAATCCTATCGTGTGTGGGCTCTGTCGGAATTTTTCCGGCGGAAATTCCGACGGAAGAATTTTGAGAGCAGGATCTCAAATTTTCCGACAACAAAATCCGATCGGACTTTGTCTGATCATTTGTAGAGAATTCCGATCGGACAAAGTGCCACGCATGCTCAGATCAAATTATGACACCAAAGCTATTGGCTACTAGCCTGAATGTAGTCCCGTCGCAACGAATGAACGTCATCACGTTCCGAACGATCAGATTTTCCGACAACTTTGTCCGACCGTGTGTATGCAACACCAGTTTCGGACAAAATCCGTCATAAAAAATCTGCCGGATTTTGTGGTCGGAATGTCCCACCGTGTGTACGGGGGCTTAGAATACTATGAGCAGGAGGGGGGACCTCCTCTTCTACTGTATTATAAATACTTGTCATTTTGGTTCTAATAAATCAGTCCATGTCAGCAGTGAAACAAGTCTCGTCTTGTTTTATGCTTGGGTTGGAATATCTGATATCTATATTCAGACTGGGAGGAAGTGGTATATGACGAAAGCACTCAAGCAGAGTTTTTTAAGTTTTTTAGATAACATAGAGAAGGGTTATCACCCCTGTAACATTTGTTTTGCTGTATGTGCCCCTGTTCAGAAGATTTTACCTCACCTTCTGTCCCAATGATAATTGGATTTTGAAAATTTTGGGTTGTTAGGGAAACATGGACTGGTGATAAAGCATCAGTGGAGACACCTTTTTTCCCATATTAACTCTTACAGGAGTGAATTTCCCTTCCTAGGGGTGGATTTCTTCTCACTTCCTGTTGTCTCCCTCCGTTTGTAAGTAGGAGTCGTTTGTAAGTCGGATGTTTGTAAGTAGGGGACCCCCTGTATATGTATAACAGAATTCAGATGATGATATACTTGCTTTACTTTATAAATAGGCCTCCTATTAAAGGACAATAACATATGGTAACAGGTTAGAGTTGACTGACCTTCAGACGATTAGAGTGGTATAAATACTATTGTTTTTGTTACTTTAGACTTGTTTTGCGTCCCGTGGTACGCTGTTATAGCGTGGGCTCTCGCCGCCACCCAGAGCTTCTACTACACTGGTCACCAGCCAGTCTTCCCTGCCATTCACTGGAATTCGGCCTTTGTGGGCTTTCAGGATGGACACACAAGCAACATCATCCCTGCACTGCTGGTTGCTGCCAACACCTTCTGCTCCAACATCCTCTTCTCAGGTAACAATGATTGATCATTTCTAATCTGCAGAAATAATACAACAGCGCTAATAAATCAGAAAATGACTGGGAGTTGAGGTGAAGGTCAAGGCAATCCATAGAATATGGATTGTGCAAAGAGGCGACCGTATAACTCGCCGATAACTGAACGACTTTAGGAGAGGACCAAGCCAATCAAATTATAGCATGATATCCTAATCATGTGTTCATGGAGTTCTTCTCCCAGAACAGTATATGGAGTATACCATTATACTCCATATATGGAGATAAAAAGAAGTGTGGTTGGGATATTTGGAGGGCTGCTCACTTTCCTAGATTAAAGGCAGATGGTAATGGGTGTGGCTTGTGGGTGTGGTCTAAGGGGGTGTGGCATTAAGTTACACTGTAAAATCTATTTTTGGAGATTGTCTGATGTAAATGATATCTTCTCCCCTGAGGAAGCCGGATCCTGCCTACTGCTGCTCTGGCCGTTCCTGTGTGAATCCCCCACCGGGCGGAGGAAGAGAGGCAAAAGAGAGACCCGAGAGGGGGAGAGTGAGGACGAGGACATGCCTCTCATGGAGATGAGGCTGAGAGAGAATCCTGACTTCTTCTCTGTGGCTCTGCTTCAGCTGGGGACCAAATACCTCTTCATCCAAGGAGTGCAGGTACTGAGCCAGCTTATAATATGACCACAATCACTCATCATTCAGGGAGTACATGTCCTGAGCCCAGTGTTACTGTGCCTAAACACACCTTTCATCCGGGAGCGCAGGTACAGAGCCCAGTGTTACTGTGCCTAAACACACCTTTCATCCGGGAGCACAGGTACAGAGCCCAGTGTTACTGTGCCTAAACACACCTTTCATCCGGGAGTGCAGGTACAGAGCCCAGTGTTACTGTGCCTAAACACACCTTTCATCCGGGAGCGCAGGTACAGAGCCCAGTGTTACTGTGCCTAAACACACCTTTCATCTGGGAGTGCAGGTACTGAGCCCAGTGTTACTGTGCCTAAGCACACCTTTCATCCTGGAGTGCAGGTACAGAGCCCAGTGTTACTGTGCCTAAACACACCTTTCGTCCGGGAGTGCAGGTACAGAGCCCAGTGTTACTGTGCCTAAACACACCTTTCACCCGGGAGTGCAGGTACAGAGCCCAGTGTTACTGTGCCTAAACACACCTTTCATCTGGGAGTGCAGGTACTGAGCCCAGTGTTACTGTGACCACATATGCTCTCCATCCAGGGAGTGCAGGTACTGAGCCTATTGTTACTATGACCACATATGCTCTCCATCCAGGAAGTGCAGGTACTGAGCCTATTATTACTATGACCACATATGCTCTCCATCCAGGGAGTGCAGGTACTGAGCCTATTGTTACTATGACCACATATGCTCTCCATCCAGGAAGTGCAGGTACTGAGCCTATTATTACTATGACCACATATGCTCTCCATCCAGGGAGTGCAGGTACTGAGCCTATTGTTACTATGACCACATATGCTCTCCATCCAGGAAGTGCAGGTACTGAGCCTATTATTACTATGACCACATATGCTCTCCATCCAGGGAGTGCAGGTACTGAGCCTATTGTTACTATGACCACATATGCTCTCCATCCAGGGAGTGCAGGTACTGAGCCTATTGTTACTATGACCACATATGCTCTCCATCCAGGGAGTGCAGGTACTGAGCATGTTGTTACTATGACCACATATGCTCTCCACCCAGGGAGTGCAGGTACTGAGCCTATTGTTACTATGACCACATATGCTCTCCATCCAGGGAGTGCAGGTACTGAGCCTGTTGTTACTATGACCACATATGCTCTCCACCCAGGGAGTGCAGGTACTGAGTCTGCAGGCACTCTTCATCCTGGGAGTTCAGGTACAAAGCCTCATCTTGCTGTGTTATCGCACACACTCTTTATTATTATTATATTATATACGATTAATATAGCGCCAACAGTTTACGCAGCGCTTTACAATGTAGAGGGGTGGACAGCACAATTGCAGTACAGTACAGGAGGGCCCTTGCTCATAGAGCTTACATTCTAAAGGGACGGGGTGGTGGTACAAAAGGTAATAGATGCAGGGAATTATTTGATGGGGGTGGCTCGGGGACAGTTAAGTGGGTGTGGGATAGGCTTCCCTGAAAAAGTGAGTTTTCAGGGATCTCCTAAAGGTGGACAGGTTAGGGGCTGATCGGATATACTGGGGCAGGGAGTTCCAGAGGATGGGAGAGGCTCTGGAGAAGTCCTGAGTTCATCCATGGAATGCAGGTACTGAGCATGATGTGAATGCACACTCTCAAATACCCTGGGAGTGCAAATATATAATCAACAAACTATTGTATAATCTATTCCATATTTGGTCAGTTGTCCCCTTTAATCCACAATTGATGGCAACAGGATTTGTGGAAACTCACTCAAAAGCAATTGATTACTATTGATTATTGGTCTAACATTGGCATGCTTTATACTACCAAGCCAATCTGTAGACATTTATAGGCCTGGCAAAGTAAAATGAAGCCTTACTTTAACACCTGGATGTAACCCCACTGCCAGACAAACATAGGCTTTGTCTATCGCAACTACAAAGATTTAGAACAGTAATTCAGTTTGAGAATCATTCTTTTCAACTCGTGTTTTGTTTTTGTTTCCTTACAGCTCCTGTCCTGTGTCTGTGCGGCTATGATTCTTCGGCGTCATCTTATGGTGTGGAAAGTGTTTGCTCCAAAGTAGGTTAAAGCTACTTGTATCTAAAATGACCACATACACGTCCCCAACCACACATAAAACAATCTTCTCTTTCTACGAATACATGACAGGAAGATGGAGCTTAGTTCTAGTTTGTTGTCCCTGGAGGCGGGATGTCCCAATTTCTAGTTAGAATGTTTTTCCAACTAAAGAAGCTGGAATACAGACTTGTGGAGGGGATTATTTTTGTATGGCTGATAACAATGTCACACATGACCCCTATGCTCAGGGATTCACTGCATGAAACAGATCCCATATTCAGGGATTCAAGGGTTAGGTATTCCCGCGCTAATGTGGAGATAGTTAGTGGAGATGTGTAAGGTGCAGCGAACACCGAGAGGGTCAAACAATATTCAGGGATTCGCTGCATAAAACAGATCCCACATTCAGTGATTCACTGCATCAAACAGAGTCCCACATTCAGTGATTCACTGCATGAAACGAGGTCCCACATTTAGGGATTCACTGCATGAAACAGGGCCCCACATTCAGGGATTCACTGCATGAAACAGGGTTCCACATTCAGGGATTCACTGCATGAAACAGGGTTCCACATTCAGGGATTCACTGCATGAAACAGGGTTCCACATTCAGTGATTCACTGCATCAAACAGGGTCCCACATTTAGGGATTCACTGCATGAAACGGGGCCCCACATTTAGGGATTCACTGCATGAAACAGGGCCCCACATTCAGGGATTCACTGCATGAAACAGGGTTCCACATTCAGGGATTCACTGCATGAAACAGGGTTCCACATTCAGTGATTCACTGCATCAAACAGGGTCCCACATTTAGGGATTCACTGCATGAAACGGGGCCCCACATTCAGGGATTCACTGCATGAAACGGGGTTCCACATTCAGGGATTCACTGCATGAAACAAGGTCCCACATTCAAGGATTCACTGCATGAAACGGGGTTCCACATTCAGGGATTCACTGCATGAAACATGGCCCCACATTCAAGGATTCACTGCATGAAACAGGGTTCCACATTCAAGGATTCACTGCATGAAACAGGGCCCCACATTCAAAGATTCACTGCATGAAACAGGGTTCCACATTCAGGGATTCACTGCATGAAACTGCTCCATATTCAGGGATTCACTGCATGAAACAGGGTTCCACATTCAAGCATTTACTGCATGAAACAGGGTTCCACATTCAGGTATTCACTGCATTAAACAACTCCTATAATCAGAAATTCAATGCATGAAACATGGCCTCACATTCAAGCATTCACTGCATGAAACAGGGTTCCACATTCACGCATTCCCCTTCCCCTCCATGTCCTCCTCCGGTCCCCCTCTGTGCTCCTCCGGTCCCCCCTGCCGCAGAGCGGAGGAAGGAGCCGGTAAATCTGTCATTTACCGGCTCCTTCCTTTTACACTGTGTTTACGATGCTTCAGTTTATGAATGAACAGGAGCCTCTGTGTCCTGTCCATTCATCTTTAGTGCAGCTGAGGCTGCAGAGAAAGGGATTGGGGAATCTGTGTCCTCAGTCACTTTCTCTGCCTCAAAGGGGAGATGTCAGGGTTCTGTTTAGACCCCTTATATCTCACCAAAGACCCCCCCCCCCCCCCTCCTCAACAGGGTTGATAAAAATTGATAAATTTGTAATAAATATTTAAAAGTGAAATTGTAAAAATAATAGAGCATAGAGCATCCCTTGTTCAATATAACACCTATAGTATCCCTTGTTCAGTATTACATCTATAGTATCCCTTTAATTTATTGTCCTTCTTGTCTCTCAGGTTCCTGTTTGAAGCTCTGGGCTTCACAATCAGCAGCATCTTTATGGTGTGTGGGATTGCACTGGTTCTGCGGGTGGACTGTGTCGTTCGTGACTGGTTCCGGAAGCTCTTGGTCCAGCAGAGCAGGTAGCAGCAGGGGATGGACTAAAACTCACTCAGTGCCTTTCCCAGTCCAGGCTGTGGGCTGCTGCACTAATTGCACTCCGCCAGCTGGCAGAACCCCGGACCTTTCCGCCATATTTGTTTCATCTGTCTATTCGGAGGATTTGCCAAGAGACGGCAGTAGCTTAGACTCGCCTGGTGTTATCAGCAGCCATTCTGTCAAGTATTTACCATGGACAGCAGACAGTCCACTATCATTGCTGCAACATCTAGAGCGGTGTGTGTGAACTGCATTTTACTGGAAAATAAATGTAGCTTTTGGGAGAGTTGAAAAAAACAAAAAAAACAATTCATAGAAGGACACTTACCAACCACTGCCAAGAGCTTGCCATAGGCGTTCAATACATCAGTGACCGCACAATAAAGATTTCTTGAGTGTATGTGTGCTGGAGTCTTCTGAAATAAAGGGTATCTTGTGCTACATTATTATTGGGGTCCTCTTGTATGCATCACATCAGGGAAACTTATCAAAACAGCCACCGAGAGACGGTGCAGAAAATGTTTTTATTTTCTTATTGTACATCACGGGACACAGAGCCATAGTAGTTGCTATGTGGGTTATAGGCCACCTTCAGGTGATGGACACTGGCACACCCTAGGACAGGAAGTCCACTCCCTATATAACCCCTCACACTACTGGGAGTACCTCCTATCTTTTTCGCCAGTGTATAAGGTGTTGGTCACGAGTGAAGATGTGCAGTGCTGAGCTCCACTGGAGCAATCCTTGCTGGGGCTAGCTATGCAGCCAAATCCATTCAAAGTGTCTTTTCAGGCCGAGTTGAATGGTACCCGTGCCTCGTTGTGGAAGAAATGAGGTTTAGCCCGTAAACGCTTCTCTTTTTAGAGAGCTGGACCCCGGGATCCAGTGCCATAAAGTTTTTTTTTTCTGTCGGGGTGCTTTACGGGTCCAGGAGTGTGGGTTCCCCCGAGAGTCCCTGGTTTCTGAAGGTTTTGTAACGGAGCCCACCGTGAGAGGTGAAGATTGGGTCTGTTGGTTTTTACCACAGAAAACCCTGCGGCGGGAAAGGTAAGTGGAGGTTTCTAAGGAATTTGTAAATTTACTTACCATAAAATCTCTTTCTGTGCATTCATTGAAGGACACAGTGGAGACCTTAAGATCTTGACCGTTGGGTTATACTGCCACCTGCAGAAGTAAGACGCAAAGAACAAAAAACAAAAGCACAGCCCCAGGGGCAACCCCTGCTGATGGCCAAACTTGAGGCAACTCCATTATAAAGAAATGAATTGAAGAAACACAACTGGTCACAAACAGAACAACTAAAGATTGTCCTTCAATAAACACAAAGAAAAAATTATTTTACATTGATTTTAAAAAAAATTCTCTTCTAATCACTGAAGAACATGGCGGAGATCTTTTGACTGGGATGTTTTAAAGCATTGTCTACCAAGGGGTGGGAAAAAAATAACAATGAATGCTCCCCCCTAAGGCCAAGGTAACTACACTGCCACCTATAGGACTTTGTGACCAAAAGGAGCATCCGAGGATGCAACAACACCAACCTTGGTGACAGGAAAAATTAAAAGGCTTCTCTGCCTCAGCCGCTCTCGGGTGTTTTTCTCGTGCTTACCGGTCTCACAGCGAGTCCGGGAAATGATCCGGTGGTTTGCGTGGCTGTCCATAGAGGTGAAGAGAGACCAGCTCATCTCTGATCAACTCTATGATCTAGGAGGCCTCACAGCGAGCCTGGGAAATGATCCGGTGGTTTGCGTGGTCGTCCATAGAGGTGAAGAGAGACCAGCTCATCTCTGATCAACTCTATGATCTAGGAGGCCTCACAGCGAGCCTGGGAAATGATCCGGTGGTTTGCGTGGTCGTCCATAGAGGTGAAGAGAGACCAGCTCATCTCTGATCAACTCTATGATCTAGGAGGCCTCACAGCGAGCCCAGGAAATGATCCGGTGGTTTGCGTGGCCGTCCATAGAGGTGAAGAGAGACCAGCTCATCTCTGATCAACTCTATGATCTAGGAGGCCTCACAGCGAGCCTGGGAAATGATCCGGTGGTTTGCGTGGCCGTCCATAGAGGTGAAGAGAGACCAGCTCATCTCTGATCAACTCAATGATCTAGGAGGCCTCACAGCGAGCCCGGAAAATGATCCGGTGGTTTGCGTGGCCGTCCATAGAGGTGAAGAGAGACCAGCTCATCTCTGATCAACTCTATGATCTAGGAGGCCTCACAGCGAGCCTGGGAAATGATCCGGTGGTTTGCGTGGCCGTCCATAGAGGTGAAGAGAGACCAGCTCATCTCTGATCAACTCAATGATCTAGGAGGCCTCACAGCGAGCCCGGGAATTGATCCAGTGGTTTACGTGGCCGTCCATAGAGGTGAAGAGAGACCAGCTCATCTTTGATCAACTCAATGATCTAGGAGGCCTCACAGCGAGCCTGGGAAATGATTCGGTGGTTTGCGTGGCTGTCCATAGAGGTGAAGAGAGACCAGATCATCTCTGATCAACTCTATGATCTAGGAGGCCTCACAGCGAGCCTGGGAAATGATCCGGTGGTTTGCGTGGCCGTCCATAGAGGTGAAGAGAGACCAGCTCATCTCTGATCAACTCAATGATCTAGGAGGCCTCACAGCGAGCCCGGGAATTGATCCAGTGGTTTACGTGGCCGTCCATAGAGGTGAAGAGAGACCAGGTCATCTCTGATCAACTCAATGATCTAGGAGGCCTCACCAGTGTTACCAACCTACCAGATTGAAATTTACTGGCACGACACCCAAAATTTACTGGCGCAGCCACGTTTTTACTGGCATTTCCCAAAGTTTATAAAATTGCAGTTTTAAGTGCGGATTTCATTTTTTTAGGTAACAAACAAGTTATATGTGTAATTAGCAATGTGATTTAAGGAAGATATTAAGTCAAAAAACATATTTTCTTATTTTCAGTATAGTAAAGGTGGATTACTGTAACCCATCAGTATTTTGGCACCTATGTCAAATTTGAGAGATTTCCCCTTCATTTTTGTCCCCAAAGAAAGAGAGAGAGACGGCTCCCACATTCGGTTACTGTACATTGCTGCCCACCAGGTTACTGTACATTGCTGCCCATCATCTGGTTACTGTACATTGCTGCCCATCAGGTTACTGTACATTGCTGCCCATAATGTTACTGTACATTGCTGCCCATCATGTTACTGTACATTGCTGCCCATCAGGTTACTGTACATTGCTGCCCATCATGTTACTGTACATTGCTGCCCATCATCTGGTTACTGTACATTGCTGCCCATCAGGTTACTGTACATTGCTGCCCATCATTTGGTTTCTAGGGGTTACTGCACAATCATTACCTGCAACTCCGTGTCCCCCTCTGCAAACTGCTCAGTCCTGCCGCTGCATTATTAATCACCACCCTCACTGCTGGTAGAAGGGTGAGGAAGAATGCATGTGAAGAATGTGTGTTCTTGATCTCCATGTTCGTTCTGCTGACCGGAGAAGGGGGAGGGGGGGCCGTGGGGGGACATCACAGAGAGCCTGCTCTGGCTCACTCCTTGTCAGACTCACAGCAACCGCTCCGGTCCTGACAGAGGAGAAGCAGGCTTTCTAGAACATACAGCCCACAGCCGTGCCTCTCCTCTGTCAGTGTGGCCAGGAGAACAAGCAAGGGTGATGCCTGGTAATGTTAAGTGCAGGGAAGAGAGCAGAGCAGACTCCCGCCCGCCCGCCCGCCTGAATACAGCACACCCAAACATTCGGCTGGCCGCATCTTCTTGTCAAATGTGGCGGGCTGCAGGAGGAGGGCTGGTTACAGTATGGCTGATTGGCTGAGAGGCTATGGTGGGTGGAGCAATTCTCTTAGGCACAGATCGGATCTTCTCGGCAGCTGGCTCTCGGGCATCTCCGGGAATTGCGCATGCGCAGTTCCAAGCTGAGCTGGCCACAGCCATTTTTACTGGCACTTTTTCCGTGTCACGGACATTTACGGACAGCGAAAAATTGCCCTGTTTTTACGGGCTGTCCGTAATTCTACGGGCGGTTGGCAACACTGGGCCTCACAGCGAGCCTGGGAAATGATCCGGTGGTTTGCGTGGTCGTCCATAGAGGTGAAGAGAGACCAGGTCATCTCTGATCAACTCAATGATCTAGGAGGCCAGAAGTGGCATCATGACGTTGCTTCCCGTTAAGGGCCTATGTAAACTATTTTTTTTTGGAAAGTATCAGATTGTTTGTTTTTCTTTTTTTCCTGATGCTTTCAAGGGTAGAGTAGAGAAGAGATCTGGGGTCTTAGAGACCCAAGATGTCTCCAAAAAGAGAACCTGTCATGCTTTATTGTTAGCACAAGGAATGTTTACATTTCTTGTGATGGCAATAAAAGTGATAAATAAATTAAAGGGACAGTGTAAAAATGGGTAGGTTGCGCACGCATATGTAAATGGTGATTGTGCCACATATCTGAGGTATCTCCTTGAACATTATAGCAAGAGAAATAATTCTAGCACTGGACCTCCTTTTGTAAATCTAACGAGAAATGGGTTAGGTCAATTAGCTTTACAAAATTTGGGAGAATTTAGAAGGTGTGTGCCACATCCGGTATCGAAAAGAAGAAAAAAAGGAGGTTTTCCCCTAAGTTTGTGGACTTTAAGTTGGCACTACCATGCTTTCCCCAAGAAAAGAATATATAAATTGTGTGAATAGTAACAAAATGTTTATTGAAATATTAAAAAAGACCATCAGGTCATATGTAACATGCACAATAAAAATGCATCAAAATGATATACATAGACTTGTATAAAACATTGAACCAGACGCGTTTCGGAGTAGGTAAGTTGCTCCTTCTTCAGTGGTCGTGGTGTACAGTCTATGATTTGTATGTGTATATTGATGCAGAGATGGGGAGAGTTTTTTTTCCCCCTATTAAAACAGAGTGTAATATAACGTATCGGCACAGCAAAGGGTGGTGGTTGGATCGCAAGCACAGGTCTCACTTTTCACATAAGTAGGCGGGATTGGTTCTCACATGGAGAGTAGTTTGAACGTCTCAAAACTTTAGAATGCTCTGAGATCGAGATGTCCCCATAGGATGTGGTTGCGATTTTAGAGAGGCTGTAAGGAGGTGACGGCATCATCAGAGGAACAAGCAGTCAAGCTCCCTGTGTCAAATACACAAGAGGTTTGTCCTGGGTTTATTTTGTTGACCCCAGCAGAACCAAGATCCTTGTTTGCTCGACTCCTTACAGCCTCTCTAAAATCGCAACCACATCCTATGGGGACATCTCGATCTCAGAGCATTCTAAAGTTTTGAGACGTTCAAACTACTCTCCATGTGAGAACCAATCCCGCCTACTTATGTGAAAAGTGAGACCTGTGCTTGCGATCCAACCACCACCCTTTGCTGTGCCGATACGTTATATTACACTCTGTTTTAATAGGGGGAAAAAAAACTCTCCCCATCTCTGCATCAATATACACATACAAATCATAGACTGTACACCACGACCACTGAAGAAGGAGCAACTTACCTACTCCGAAACGCGTCTGGTTCAATGTTTTATACAAGTCTATGTATATGATTTTGATGCATTTTTATTGTGCATGTTACATATGACCTGATGGTCTTTTTTAATATTTCAATAAACATTTTGTTACTATTCACACAATTTATATATTCTTTTCTTGGGGAAAGCATGGTAGTGCCAACTTAAAGTCCACAAACTTAGGGGAAAACCTCCTTTTTTTCTCCTTTTGTAAATCTAAACTCTGTCACCATTCCACGAACGTGTGCAATTTTAAAGCGTGACATGTTGGGTATCAATTTACTCTATGTAACATTATCTTTTAAGCTTTACCAAAAAATGGGTTAAATATTATGTATTTTTTTTTTTTTATTAAAATTCATTAAAATTTATTTTTTTCCCACTGCGTGACATAATAAATTTCAGTGGCTACCACTGTATTCTCCAGGGTCCCTGCTAAAAAATGTTTTATATATATATATATATATATATATATATAAAATGTGGGGGGGTTCTAAGTAATTTTCTAGCAAAACATACTGATTCTAACCAGTAAACAGTGTCAGAAAAGGCCTGGTATTTAGCTAGGAAAAAAGAGAGCTGCCTCTAGCAGATGGGGCGGGGGGGGGGGGGCCCACTCTAGGCCAGTGATGACGAACCTTGGCACCTCAGATTTTTCGGATCTAGATTTCCCATGATGCTCATCTACACTGCAGAGTGTATGAGCATGATGGGTAATGTAGTTCCAAAACATCTGCAGTGCCGACGTTCGCCATCACTTCCCTAGGCTGTTCTTTTTGTACCTAGTGTCCTCCTGCAGGTGGCAGTATAACCAGACTGTCAAGATCTTCTAGGTCTCCACTCTTTACTTAAATGAATGGGGAAAAAAGGGTGACAGACATTTATATCCCAAAAAGTTCAATTATTGACATTCTGCCCAAAACATCTGTAGGTATGTAAGCTCCACTAGAGGCCCAAGATGTGCACAGAACCTCCCTCCACAGACCCCTGCATTGCCCCCCTCCAGCGGTCTCACCTTGATAATGTCCAGAGGATGCCAGCCCCCCCCCCCCCGCGAAACCCTATGGGGGAAGAAGTTCTAAAGCAGGCTAATGGTCTACAGCTTGTCGGACATAGGTAAGTAAAAGGGGTCGGTGTGAATGTGCCCGGAACTAACAGGCGCCCCCCCCGGACAAGGTAGCTCGCCTCACCTCCCAGGCTGCAGACATAACACCCAACCAATCACCAGTGTCCCCGACATTTAATTCCGCCCTCATCTCCTGAGTGATAGCCAAAGCCACTTATCAATGATTTGCAGGCAGCAGGGGCCCAAGGGGCAGCTGCTTTGGGACCCAAAATAATGACTGGGCCTGGGGCAGCTGCCCCTTTGACCCCACATTAAATATTGGCCCTGTATATAACACGCAAACCTGGATGCCCGTATGTCTTTTTAGTTTAAAGAATAACAAATTTTGTGGCATGTCCAATTTTTGGGGCAATTACTGTAGGTGCAACATATGGCAGTATTTTTAAAGCTGCTTTTTATTTGCCTACCCCTATTGACTGCATAGGGAATTTTATTCGGACTGACCCATAGGATCACTGGATGGTTTTACCTTTGACATTCCTTTTGTTCCAGAGCTACCAATCTGGGTGGTTTGTTACACACAGGCTCGTATAGACCTTTTATAACAGGGATAGGCAACCTGGGGCTCCCCTGCTGTGGCAGAACATCATGCCTCTGGGAGTAATTGTAACTGCCAGCCTTGCAATGCCACAGGCTTTCTTCTAATATTGCCCTGTATTTGGCTCCATCCATCTTCCCATCAAATCTGACCAGCTTCCCTGTCCCTGCTAAAGAAAAGCATCCCCACAACATGATGCTGCCACCACCATGTTTCACAGTGTGTTTAGGGTGATGTGTAGTGTTAGGTCAAAAAGTTAATGTGTGGTTGAAAAACTAACAGCAAAATGCTAATTTTGGTCTCATCTGACCAGAGCACCTTCTTCCACATGTTTGCTGTGTTCTCCACATGGCTTCTCGCAAACTGCGAACAGGACATCTTATGACTTTCTTTCACCAATGACTTTCTTCTTGCAACTCTTCCATAAAGGGCAGATTTGTGGAGAGCACGACTAATAGTTGTCCTGTGGACAGATTCTCCTACCTGAGCTGTGGATCTCTGCAGCTCCTCCAGAGTTCCCATGGGCCTCTTGGCTCTTCTCTGATGAATGCTCTCCTTGACCGGCCCGGTCAGTTTAGGTGGACGGCCATGACTTGGTAGGTTTGCAGTTGTGCCATACTCTTTCCATTTTCCGATGATGGATTGAACAGAGCTCCGTGAGATGTTCAAAGCTTGGGATATTCTTTTATAACCTAACCCTGCTTTATACTTCTCCACAACTTTATCCCTGACCTGTCTGGTGTGTTCCTTGGCCTCCGTGATGCTGTTTGATCACTAAGGTTCTCTAACAAACCTCTGAGGGCTTCACAGAACAGCTGTATTTATACTGAGATTAAATTACACGCAGGTGGAGTCTATTTACTAATTAGGTGACTTCTGAATACTTTTTCAAGGCACTGTATAAAGGTGAGAAGCTGGAGTGTCACTAGCACAGCACAAGAGCACAGCACAGGTAGAGTTAGAAGAACCCATTTAAAAAAAGAACACTTGGATATCACTTTGATTCTTTATTGTGAATGTATTCTCATTGACTGACTTGAGCACATTGACTGTTTCGTTTCACTTTGCACAGTTTTATGTTTTTTGTTTATTTCTCCACTTTGATAATTTTTATGTATTACTTTTATGAATATAGTGGAAGTTGAATGTTATTATGATGCATTTATATGATAATTTTGTACATTATTAGGTGCAAGAAGCTGATGTTAAGACTTCTATTTAACGCACTTTGTACATATCAACCCCTTCAGATCCACGCTATAGCCGAATGACGGCTACAGCGCGGATCTGCTTTCCCTGGAGGCCGTCAATAGACGTTCTCCCCTTTGCAAGCTCGCCACGCCCCCCTGCAGGGTGCATGCTGTGATCACCCGAGTCGATGAGACTTGGGTGATCACAGTTCGGAGTAAGGGGTCGATCCCGGCCCTTTACCACCCGATCAGCTGTCAGACAATGACAGCTGATAACATGATGTAAACCAGGGGTGCCCAACCTTTTGAAGAGCAAGGGCCACTTAAGTGACTTGGTAACCGGTCGCGGGCCACAATGAGTGGAGCGGGTGGATGGCATGTCCGTGTCTGCTCTTCATATGCAGAGCGGACACTGACACAGCCCACTATACTTTTTAGCGGATCATATTGGAGGTAGGACACAAGTCGGTGGTTTATGTCTGCCACTTCTTAGAGGTGAATGGAGGGTCCAATTGGTCGGACTGACCATGTGAAAGGGGCCCAAGGCTGCTTTCACACTGATGCACTGCGGTTTGCCTGCACCACGGGTGCAACGTAGTGTACCTTTGGCTTTTCTGCACTTTGCAATAAACTTTTATTATATTCTGAAGGTGTGGTGCACTCTTAAAAAGCTCACCAAACTCACAGGTAATAACAGAAGTCTATGGCTCAGTGCAGGTAACCCGCAGGTAAACTGCTCTGCACCTGTGGATCAGTTTTAAAGCAGCCCAGTAACCACTGCAGAAAAGATATGCCCATATATACACTGATTTTGGTAATAAACTGACCTTTAACCGCATGCCGACCGCGCCATAGCCGAAAGACGGCTACAGCGCGGTCGGCTTATCCTGGGTGGACGTCCTCCCAGAAACTTGCTCCCACGCGCCCCCTGGGGCGCGCACTCGGTAACATCCGTGAGGACCCGGCGCATCACGGATCACGGTAAACGCCGGCTGATAGCGGCCGTTTACCACGTGATCGCTCCATCAAATGACGGAGCGATCACATGTACACAAACCGGCGTCACGTCATGACGCTGGTTCCTCCCTCCCCTCTCTGTACCGATCGGTACAGAGAGGGGAGAAGCGGAGAGGGGAGAGACGGGACCATCGCTGTGGGCTGGATGTGTAGTGCCCACAGCGCTGGTCAGTGACAGCAATACTCTGCCCCCACTGTGCAACGCTCTGCCCCCACTGTGCAACGCTCTGCAACCACTGTGCAACGCTCTACCCCCACTGTGCAACGCTCTGCAACCACTGTGCAACGCTCTGCCCCCACTGTGCAATACTCTGCCCCCACTGTGCAATGCTCTGCCCCACTGTGCAATGCTCTGCCACCACTGTGCAACGCTCTGCCCCCACTGTGCAACGCTCTGCCCCCACTGTGCAACGCTCTGCCACCACTGTGCAACGCTCTGCCACCACTGTGCAACGCTTTGCCCCCACTGTGCAACGCTCTGCCACTGTGCAACGCTCTGCCCCCACTGTGCAACGCTCTGCCACCACTGTGCAACGCTCTGCCCCCACTGTGCAATGCTCTGCCCCCACTGTGCAACGCTCTGCCACCACTGTGCAACGCTCTGCCACCACTGTGCAACGCTCTGCCACCACTGTGCAACGCTCTGCCCCCACTGTGCAACGCTCTGCCACCACTGTGCAACGCTCTGCCACCACTGTGCAACGCTCTGCCACCACTGTGCAACGCTCTGCCACCACTGTGCAAAGCTCTGCCCCCACTGTGCAACGCTCTGCAACCACTGTGCAACGCTCTGCAACCACTGTGCAATACTCTGCCACCACTGTGCAACGCTTTGCCCCCACTGTGCAATGCTCTGCCCCCACTGTGCAACGCTCTGCCCCCACTGTGCAATGCTCTGCTCCCACTGTGCAATACTCTGCCACCACTGTGCAATGCTCTGCCACCACTGTGCAATGCTCTGCAACCACTGTGCAATACTCTGCCACCACTGTGCAGCGCTTTGCCCCCACTGTGCAATGCTCTGCCCCCACTGTGCAATGCTCTGCCCCCACTGTTCAATACACTGCCACCACTGTGCAACGCTCTGCCCCCACTGTGCAACACTCTGCCCCCCACTGTGCAACGCTCTGCCCCCACTGTGCAACGCTCTGCAACCACTGTGCAACGCTCTGCAACCACTGTGCAACGCTCTGCCCCCACTGTGCAACGCTCTGCACCACTGTGCAATGCTCTGCCCCCACTGTGCAATACTCTGCCACCACTGTGCAACGCTCTGCCACCACTGTGCAACGCTCTGCCCCCACTGTGCAACGCTCTGCCACCACTGTGCAACTCTCGGCCCCCACTGTGCAACGCTCTGCCACCACTGTGCAATACTCTGCCCCACTGTGCAACACTCTGCCCCCACTGTGCAATGCTCTGCCCCCACTGTGCAATACTCTGCCCCACTGTGCAACACTCTGCCCCCACTGTGCAACGCTCTGCCCCCACTGTGCAACGCTCTGCCACCACTGTGCAATGCTCTGCCCCACTGTGCAACGCTCTGCAACCCACTGTGCAATGCTCTGCAACCACTGTGCAATACTCTGCCACCTCTGTGCAACGCTCTGCCCCCATTGTGCAATGCTCTGCCCCCACTGTGCAATGCTCTGCCCCCACTGTGCAATGCTCTGCAACTTCTGTGCAATACTCTGCCACCACTGTGCAACGCTTTGCCCCCATTGTGCAATGCTCTGCCCCACTGTGCAATGCTCTGCCCCCACTGTGCAACGCTCTGCCCCCACTGTGCAACGCTCTGCCCCCACTGTGCAACGCTCTGCCCCCACTGTGCAACGCTCTGCCACCACTGTGCAACGCTCTGCCACCACTGTGCAACACTGCCCCCACTGTGCAAAGCTCTGCCCCCACTGTGCAACGCTCTGCAACCACTGTGCAACGCTCTGCAACCACTGTGCAATACTCTGCCACCACTGTGCAACGCTTTGCCCCCACTGTGCAATGCTCTGCCCCCACTGTGCAACGCTCTGCCCCCACTGTGCAATGCTCTGCTCCCACTGTGCAATACTCTGCCACCACTGTGCAATGCTCTGCCACCACTGTGCAATACTCTGCCACCACTGTGCAGCGCTTTGCCCCCACTGTGCAATGCTCTGCCCCCACTGTGCAATGCTCTGCCCCCACTGTGCAATACACTGCCCCCACTGTGCAACGCTCTGCCCCCACTGTGCAACGCTCTGCCCCCACTGTGCAACGCTCTGCCCCCACTGTGCAACGCTCTGCAACCACTGTGCAACGCTCTGCAACCACTGTGCAATGCTCTACCCCCACTGTGCAACGCTCTGCAACCACTGTGCAATACTCTGCCACCACTGTGCAACGCTTTGCCCCCACTGTGCAATGCTCTGCCCCCACTGTGCAATACACTGCCACCACTGTGCAACACTCTGCCCCCACTGTGCAATGCTCTGCCCCCACTGTGCAATACTCTGCCACCACTGTGCAACGCTTTGCCCCCACTGTGCAACGCTCTGCCCCCACTGTGCAACGCTCTGCCACCACTGTGCAATGCTCTGCCACCACTGTGCAACGCTCTGCCCCCACTGTGCAATGCTCTGCAACCACTGTGCAATACTCTGCCACCACTGTGCAACGCTTTGCCCCCATTGTGCAATGCTCTGCCCCCACTGTGCAATGCTCTGCAACTTCTGTGCAATACTCTGCCACCACTGTGCAACGCTTTGCCCCCATTGTGCAATGCTCTGCCCCCACTGTGCAATGCTCTGCCACCACTGTGCAACGCTTTGCCCCCACTGTGCAATGCTCTGCCCCCACTGTGCAATGCTCTGCCCCCACTGTTCAATACACTGCCACCACTGTGCAACGCTCTGCCCCCACTGTGCAACACTCTGCCCCCACTGTGCAACGCTCTGCAACCACTGTGCAACGCTCTGCAACCACTGTGCAATGCTCTACCCCCACTGTGCAACGCTCTGCCCCACTGTGCAACGCTCTGCCACCACTGTGCAACACTGCCCCCACTGTGCAAAGCTCTGCCCCCACTGTGCAACGCTCTGCAACCACTGTGCAACACTCTGCAACCACTGTGCAATACTCTGCCCCCACTGTGCAATGCTCTGCCCCCACTGTGCAATGCTCTGCCCCACTGTGCAATGCTCTGCAACCACTGTGCAATACTCTGCCACCACTGTGCAGCGCTTTGCCCCCACTGTGCAATGCTCTGCCCCCACTGTGCAATGCTCTGCCCCCACTGTGCAACGCTCTGCCACCACTGTGCAACGCTCTGCCACCACTGTGCAACGCTCTGCCACCACTGTGCAATACTCTGCCCCCACTGTGCAACGCTTTGCCCCCACTGTGCAATGCTCTGCCCCCACTGTGCAATGCTCTGCCCCCACTGTGCAATGCTCTGCCCCCACTGTGCAACGCTCTGCCCCCACTGTGCAACGCTCTGCCCCCACTGTGCAATACTCTGCCCCCACTGTGCAACGCTCTGCCCCCACTGTGCAACACTCTGCCCCCACTGTGCAACGCTCTGCCCCCACTGTGCAACGCTCTGCCACCACTGTGCAACGCTCTGCCCCCACTGTGCAATGCTCTGCCCCCACTGTGCAACGCTCTGCAACCACTGTGCAATACTCTGCCCCCACTGTGCAACGCTCTGCCCCCACTGTGCAACGCTCTGCCCCCACTGTGCAACGCTCTGCAATGCTCTGCCCCCACTGTGCAACGCTCTGCCCCCACTGTGCAATGCTCTGCCCCCACTGTGCAACGCTCTGCCACCACTGTGCAACGCTCTGCCACCACTGTGCAACGCTCTGCCCCCACTGTGCAACGCTCTGCAACCACTGTGCAATGCTCTGCCACCACTGTGAAATGCTCTGCCCCCACTGTGCAATGCTCTGCCCCCACTGTGAAACGCTCTGCCCCCACTGTGCAACGCTCTGCCCCCACTGTGCAACGCTCTGCCCCCACTGTGCAACGCTCTGCCCCCACTGTGCAACGCTCTGCCCCACTGTGCAACGCTCTGCAACCACTGTGCAACGCTCTGCCCCCACTGTGCAACGCTCTGCCCCCACTGTGCAACGCTCTGCCACCACTGTGCAACGCTCTGCCCCCACTGTGCAACGCTCTGCAACCACTGTGCAATGCTCTGCCACCACTGTGCAACGCTCTGCCCCCACTGTGCAACGCTCTGCCCACCACTGTGCAACGCTCTGCCCCCACTGTGCAACGCTCTGCCCCCACTGTGCAACGCTCTGCAACCACTGTGCAATACACTGCCCCCACTGTGCAACGCTCTGCCCCCACTCTGCAACGCTCTGCCACCACTGTGCAACGCTCTGCCCCCACTGTGCAACGCTCTGCCACCACTGTGCAACGCTCTGCCCCCACTGTGCAACGCTCTGCCACCACTGTGCAACGCTCTGCCCCCACTGTGCAACGCTCTGCAACCACTGTGCAATGCTCTGCCACCACTGTGCAACGCTCTGCCACCACTGTGCAACGCTCTGCCCCCACTGTGCAACGCTCTGCCCCCACTGTGCAACGCTCTGCCCCCACTGTGCAACGCTCTGCAACCACTGTGCAACGCTCTGCAACCACTGTGCAATACACTGCCCCCACTGTGCAACGCTCTGCCCCCACTCTGCAACGCTCTGCCCCCACTGTGCAACGCTCTGCCCCCACTGTGCAACGCTCTGCCACCACTGTGCAACGCTCTGCACCCACTGTGCAACGCTCTGCAACCACTGTGCAATACTCTGCCCCCACTGTGCAACGCTCTGCCCCCACTGTGCAACGCTCTGCCACCACTGTGCAACGCTCTGCCACCACTGTGCAACGCTCTGCCACCACTGTGCAACGCTCTGCCCCCACTGTGCAACGCTCTGCCCCCACTGTGCAACGCTCTGCCCCCACTGTGCAACGCTCTGCCACCACTGTGCAACGCTCTGCCACCACTGTGCAACGCACTGCCCCCACTGTGCAACGCTCTGCCCCCACTGTGCAACGCTCTGCCACCACTGTGCAACGCTCTGCCCCCACTGTGCAACGCTCTGCCACCACTGTGCAACGCTCTGCCCCCACTGTGCAACGCTCTGCCACCACTGTGCAACGCTCTGCCCCCACTGTGCAACGCTCTGCCACCACTGTGCAACGCTCTGCCACCACTGTGCAACGCTCTGCCACCACTGTGCAACGCTCTGCCCCCCACTGTGCAACGCTCTGCCCCCACTGTGCAACGCTCTGCCCCCACTGTGCAACGCTCTGCCACCACTGTGCAACGCTCTGCAACCACTGTGCAATACTCTGCCCCCACTGTGCAACGCTCTGCCCCCACTGTGCAACGCTCTGCCCCCACTGTGCAACGCTCTGCCACCACTGTGCAACGCTCTGCAACCACTGTGCAATACACTGCCCCCACTGTGCAACGCTCTGCCCCACTGTGCAACGCTCTGCCCCCACTGTGCAACGCTCTGC
Organism: Lithobates sylvaticus; assembly: GCA_028564925.1. Taxonomy (NCBI): domain Eukaryota; kingdom Metazoa; phylum Chordata; class Amphibia; order Anura; family Ranidae; genus Lithobates; species Lithobates sylvaticus. Next base: position 32,721,203 of record CM053026.1, on the reverse strand, counting down.
AACCACTGTGCAACGCTCTGCAACCACTGTGCAACGCTCTGCAACCACTGTGCAATACACTGCAACCACTGTGCAACGCTCTGCCACCACTGTGCAACGCTCTGCCCCCACTGTGCAACACTGCAATACTCTGCCAATACTCTGCAATAAATTTTAATAGAAACAAAGAATTTTTATTTTATTTATTTTTTACCAAATTTTCTGTATATTTTGATTTATAGCGCAAAAAATAAAAAACCCAGCGGTGATTAAATACCACCAAAAGAAAGCTCTATTTGTGGGAAAAAAGGACACACAATTCATTTGGGTACAGTGTTGCATGACTGAGTAATTGTCATTCAAAGTGTAAGAGCACCGAAAGCTGAAAATTGGTCTGGTTAGGAAGGGGGTTTAAGTGCCCAGTGGGTAAGTGGTTAATAACAGTATTCTATTCCATCCCAGAGCAGGAGGTCGCGGGCCACATCAGAGGGCTCCGCGGGCCACTGGTTGGGCACCCCTGATGTAAACAAAAGACCGGTAATCATTTATTTTTATTTTTTTCTCACAGTGACAGCGTGAGGAGAAAAAAAAGCCGATCACCGGCTTCTGTTGAAGGGTCCCGAAGAGGAAGAGGCAAAGTCGTCTCATCTGTGCCCACCAGTACCACCTGCCAGTGCCACAAATCAGTGCCCACCAGTACATAAGTGCCAGCAATCAGTGGCACCTATCAATGCCCACCAGTGGTGCCAATCAGTGCCACCTAGCAATGCTGCCTATCAGTGTCACCTACCTGTGCCAATCAGTGCCCATCACTGCCACCCATCAGTGCCACCTATCAGTGGGGGTAGAAAATGTCCTGGGCCCAGCATCAAAGAGAATAATCCTTGCCTCAAGGTTGGTAGTCTGTTACATAGAGCTTGTGGTCAGTAGGAGGAGGAGTAGTGCCCCATCATTGGTGTCAATGGGAGGAATAGTGCCCCATCATTGGTGTCAATAGTGCCCCATCAGTGGTGTCAGTGGGAATAGTGCCCCATCATTGGTGTCAGTGGGAGGAATAGTGCCCCATCATTGGTGTCAGTGGGAGGAATAGTGCCCCATCATTGGTGTCAGTGGGAGGAATAGTGCCCCATCATTGGTGTCAGTGGGGGGAATAGTGCCCCATCATTGGTGTCAGTGGAGGGAATAGTACCCCAAAGACCAGATAAGGGCAAACAAAGGGCCGCATCCAGTCAGCCGGCCGCAGATCGGAGCCGCTGCTTTAAGTTCGGTATTTCCTACAACTACAAAATCTCTGCAACTAAGTATCATAGCTGGAAAAATGTGATTCAGAAACCTTTTTCTCTCTGCTGTATTGGTGAGGAAAGAGTTACATTGTATTTGTAGTCAGTTTTACCCACTGCTCACTAGATGGCGCCCTCTATGTCTCCCTGTAATATGATATCCCCTTATTATTGTTCTTTGGCTGTTATATAAGCTCACAATCTGCCAACAAGCCAGAGAAGATTATCGCTGTGAGTATATCAATGTACAGATGTCTGGTGGTGGATGACCCCTGTCTGTCCGATGACTCCATGTATCAATAATAAATGTCTTCTGTTTCCTTCCTTCCTGTCTCTGCACTGCTTGATCTTCACATGGGAGTCATAGGAAACCAGTGCCTTCTATCCCTTCCCCCTCCATACTCATCTCTCCCCCCTCCCTACTCATCTCTCCCCCCTCCCTACTCATCTCAGTGCCTTCTATCCCTTCCCCCTCCATACTCCTCTCTCCCCCCTCCCCTCTTCTCTCCCATTTGCCCTCTTCCTCTTTTCACTCTCTCTTATCTTCTCCCCTCCCCCAACCCTCCTCTGTCACCCCTCACCTCCCACTCCTATCCCCACTCATCTGTCACCTCTCCTCTCCCCTCCTTCACCTCTCCTCTCCCCTCTCCCCTCCTCCACCTCTCCTCTCCCCTCCTTCACCTCTCCTCTCCCCTCCTTCACCTCTCCTCTCCCCTCCTTCACCTCTCCTCTCCTCTCCCCTCTCACCTCTCCTCTCCCTCTCTTCACCTCTCCTCTCCCCTCCTTCACCTCTCTTCTCCCCTCCCTTCACCTTCTCTCTCTCTCCCCTCCTTCACCTCTCCTCTCCTCCCCCTCCTCACCTCTCTCCTCTCCTCACCTCTCCTCTCCCCTCCTTCACCTCTCCTCTCCCCTCCTTCACCTCTCTTCTCCCCTCCTTCACCTCTCCTCTCCCCTCCTTCACCTCTCCTCTCCCCTCCTTCACCTCTCTTCTCCCCTCCTTCACCTCTCCTCTCCTCCTCCTCTCCCCTCCTTCACCTCTTCTCTCCCCTCCTTCGCCTCTCCTCTCCTCTCCCCTCCTTCACCTCTCCTCTCCTCTCCCCTCCTTCACCTCTCCTCTCCTCTCCTCTCCTTCACCTCTCCTCTCCCCTCCTTCACCTCTCCTCTCCTTCACCTCTCCTCTCCCCTCCTTCACCTCTCTTCTCCCCTCCTTCACCTCTCCTCTCCTCTCTCCTCTCCCCTCCTTCACCTCTCCTCTCCTCTCCCCTCCTTCACCTCTTCTCTCCCCTCCTTCGCCTCTCCTCTCCTCTCCCCTCCTTCACCTCTCCTCTCCCCTCCTCTCCTCCTCTTCTCTCCCCTCCTTCACCTCTCCTCTCCCCTCCTTCACCTCTCCTCTCCCCTCCTTCGCCTCTTCTCTCCCCTCCTTCGCCTCTTCTCTCCCCTCCTTCGCCTCTCCTCTCCTCTCCCCTCCTTCACCTCTCCTCTCCCCTCCTTCCCCTCTTCTCTCCCCTCCTTCCTCCTCTCCTCTCCCCTCCTTCACCTCTCTTCTCCCCTCCTTCTCCTCTCCTCTCCTCTCCCCTCCTTCACCTCTCCTCACCCCTCCTTCACCTCTCCTCTCCTCTCCCCTCCTTCGCCTCTCCTCTCCCCTCCTTCGCCTCTCCTCTCCCCTCCTTCACCTCTCCTCTCCCCTCCTTTGCCTCTCCTCTCCCCTCCTCACCTTTTCTAGTATTTGCCTTTCCCTCCCACCACCTCTTCCTCTCTCCTGTCACCCCCCCCCCCCCATCCCAGCTATCCTCACTTCCCACTCCCCCTCACCTATTCACCTCTCTTCTCCTCTCCACTCTTCCCCTTTCTCTACTTGTCTCTCACTTCTCTTTACCCCACTACCTATCCACCTCTCCTCTCCACTCTTCACCTTCTCTACTTCTCTCTCACTTCTCCTTTCACCCCTCTCATCTACCCCCTCTCCACTTTTCTCCTTTTGCATTCGTCTCTCATCTCTCCTCTTCACTCATCTGTCACTTCCCCTCACCTATCCACCTCTCCTCTCCCTTTTCTCTTAAAGTGGTTCTATTCCTAACCATTTTTTAGGGTAAAGTGGATCCCCACCCAGACCATGACACTCCCACCACCCAGACCATGACACTCCCACCACCCAGACCATGACACTCCCACCACCCAGACCATGACACTCCCACCACCCAGACCATGACACTCCCACCACCCAGACCATGACCCTCCCACCACCCAGACCATGACACTCCCACCACCCAGACCATGACACTCCCACCACCCAGACCATGACCCTCCCACCACCCAGACCATGACACTCCCACCACCCAGACCATGACACTCCCACCACCCAGACCATGACACTCCCACCACCCAGACCATGACACTCCCACCACCCAGACCATGACACTCCCACCACCCAGACCATGACACTCCCACCACCCAGACCATGACACTCCCACCACCCAGACCATGACACTCCCACCACCCAGACCATGACACTCCCACCACCCAGACCATGACACTCCCACCACCCAGACCATGACACTCCCACCACCCAGACCATGACACTCCCACCACCCAGACCACGACACCCCCACCACCATGCTTGACTGTAGGCAAGACACACTTGTCTTTGTCCTCCTCACCTGGTTGCCCCCACACACGCTTGTCACCATCTGACACCAAATACGTTTATCTTGGTCTCATCAGACCACAGGACATGGTTCCAGTAATCCATGTCCTTAGTCTGCTTGTCTTCAGCAAACTGTTTGCGGTCTTTCTTGTGCATCATCTTTAGAAGAGGCTTCCTTCTGGGATGACAGCCATGCAGACCAATTTGATGCAGTGTGCGGCGTATGGTCTGAGCACCGACAGGCTGACCCCCCCCCCCACCCCTTCAACCTCTGCAGCAATGCTGGCAGCACCCATACATCTATTTCCCAAAGACAACCTCTGGATATGACGCTGAGCACGTGTACTTAAGTCCTTTGGTTGACCATGGTGAGGCCTGTTCTGAGAGGAACCTGTCCTGTTAAACCGCTGTATGGTCTTGGCCACCGTGCTGCAGCTCAGTTTCAGGGTCTTGGTAATCTTCTTATAGCCTAGGCCATCTTTATGTAGAGCAACAATTCTTATTTTCAGATCCTCAGAGAGTTCTTTGCCATGAGGTGCCATGTTGAACTTGCAGTGACCAGTATGAGAGAGTGAGAGCGATGACAACAAATTTAACACACCTGCTCCCCATTCACACCTAAGACCTTGTAACCCTAACGAGTCACATGACACCGGGGGAGGGATAATGGCTAATTGGGCCCCACTTGAACTTTTTCATTTAGGGGTGTACTCACTTTTGCTGCCAGCGGTTTAGACATTAATGGTTGTGTGTTGAGTTATTTTGAGGGGACACCAAATTTACACTGTTATACAAGCTGTACACTCACTACTTTACATTGTAGACAAGTGTCATTTCTTCAGTGTTGTCACATGAAAAGATAGGAGAAAATATTTACACAAATGTGAGGGGTGTACTCACTTTGTGAGATACTGTATCTCCATCAGAGTCCCTCTTTACACCCCTTACAACAACTGTCCCCATCAGAGTCCCCCTTACATATGATCAGTTATCCCCATCAGACTGTCCCTTTACATCAGATATCCCCATCAAAGTTTCCCCTTAAAACTGGTGTCCCCATCAAAGTCCCCCATACATCAGGTGTCCCTATTAAAGTGCCCCCATACATCAGGTGTCCCCATCAAAATCCCCCATACATCAGGTGTCCCCATCAAACTCCCCCATACATCAGGTGTCCCCTTCAAAATCCCCCATACATCAGGTGTCCCCATCAAAGTCCCCCATACATTAGGTGTCCCCATTAAAGTCCCCCATACATCAGGTGTCCCCATCAAAGTCCCCCATACATCAGGTGTCCCCATCAAAGTCCCCCATACATCAGGTGTCCCCATCAAATTCCCCCATACATCAGGTGTCCCCATCAAAGTCCCCCATACATCAGGTGTCCCCATCAAAGTCCCCCATACATCAGGTGTCCCCATCAAAGTCCCCCATACATCAGGTGTCCCCATCAAAGTCCCCCATACATCAGGTGTCCCCATCAAAGTCCCCCATACATCAGGTGTCCCCATTAATGTGCCCCCATACATCAGGTGTCCCCATCAAAGTCCCCCATACATCAGGTGTCCCCATCAAAGTCCCCCATACATCAGGTGTCCCCATCAAAGTCCCCCATACATCAGGTGTCCCCATCAAAGTCCCCCATACATCAGGTGTCCCCATCAAAGTCCCCCATACATCAGGTGTCCCCATAAAAGTCCCCATACATCAGGTGTCCCCATCAAAGTCCCCCATACATCAGGTGTCCCCATCAAAGTGCCCCCATACATCAGGTGTCCCCATCAAAGTGCCCCCATACATCAGGTGTCCCCATTAATGTGCCCCCATACATCAGGTCTCCCCATCAAAGTCCCCCATACATCAGGTGTCCCCATCAAAGTCCCCCATACATCAGGTGTCCCCATCAAAGTCCCCCCTTGCATCAACTGTATACTGGCTCATGGATCAGTGGTTGCATTCTCAGAGACCTGGAGGGGCACAACTAAAATCTAGGGGGGCACAGCCAACCCCAGCACCCCCCTAGATCCGGCCCTGTTACCAACCCCAATTGCAAGTGTAAATGAGCCCTTAAACCAACAATTTTAGGAGGCAACATACCACCTCCTCACCACCTTGGAAACTACCACTGTTAGCTAACCACCATGGATCTCTTTTCAGAGCGGTGGTAAGGGCAGCTGCAGTGACAACAAGCCCTTAAAGTGGAAGCAGAAAAAAATATTCACATTGTAAGATGGATAGAAAAACTTTTCATTACTCTCTGTAGAGATTGAGGTCAGACATTCAAGTGGCCGAGTCCGCCTGCAAGAAGCACCCGATCAGTCCCAGATTTTATGTTTTTGCCCTGACACTTGGCACATGTGAATGTGACACGTGAATGTGACAAGGCAGGCTCAGTGTGAATGGTGGACTTTGCTCTGAGAATGTCCCCTCCCGCCTGTTGCTGGAGCTGTGAATAGCTCAGGCCTCCACCCGCCCCGTCCTGGGAAGAAGGAGGACATTGTGGATCCCGCACTCTGCTCCGGCCTGCAGACACACAGAACATTGCAAAAGGTCGGTGAGATCTCTCTTTATTCTCTGCTATTCCATCCAGAGCCAAACTGAGAAAACTCTCCTCTGGAGTTCTTACATGCCGACTCAGCATTGTCCACCTAATGCCACATTCTCCTGATTAATCCGCATGTTTACAGCAACATATACATACACCAGCTGTGCCCATTATCAGGGGTTCCCACCATCCCTGTACAGATTTCCCAGGTCTGTACACCTGTTGTGCCCATTATGAGGGTTTCCCACCATCCCTGTGTTGAGTTCCCAGGTCTTTACACTGGCTGTGCCCATTATGAGGGGTTACCACCATCCCTGTGCTGAGTGCCCCCGTCTGTACACCTGCTGTGCCCATTATGAGGGGTTCCCACCATCCATGTACTGAGTTCCTGGGTCTGTACACCTGCTGTGCCCATTATGAGGGGTTCCCACCATCCCTGTGCTGAGTTCCCAGGTCTGTACACCTGCTGTGCCCATTATGAGGGGTTCCCACCATCTCTGTGTTGAGTTCCTGGGTCTTTACACCTGCTGTGCCCATTATGAGGGGTTCCCACCATCTCTGTGTTGAGTTCCTGGGTCTTTACACCTGTTGTGCCCATTATGAGGGGTTCCCACCATCTCTGTGTTGAGTTCCTGGGTCTTTACACCTGTTGTGCCCATTATGAGGGGGTTCCCACCATCCCTGTGTTGAGTTCCCGGGTCTTTACACCTGTTGTGCCCATTATGAGGGGTTCCCACCATCCCTGTGCTGAGTTCCCAGGTCTGTACACCTGCTGTACTCTGTAATACTCTTTGTTTGCACTTTGTTCATTCTTCAGGATAAGATTTTGGGACTCCGATCCAAGTTTAGCAGAATGCCGGGGGGAAGAATGTGAAACTAGTTCTGGCCTGTTCAGTTGTTCAGTTGGTTATTGAAGAAACAAATGCTGACTATTAACATTTATAGGTGATAAAACCAGAGATTGCTGACTCCAGGAATATTCGCCCCCTGGGGGTCAGGAAGGACATTTTTCCCTGTTGGAGTAGAAACACTTATATAAGGTTTTTTTTTTAACCTTCCTCTGGATTACCTGTGGGTATAGGGCGGGGGGGGGGGGGGGGGGGGGGTCTCCAAACTTTTCGGTATAATTTAGAAATTATCACGGGACGAAAAAAATGATTTTCATAAATCAATTCATAATAACCAAATTAATGTTTTTTTGGAATCAGTATAACATGTTTCAGAACAAAAGCGGGAGAACGTCAGAAAATTCTCCCCTAACATCAGCCCCCCCCCCCATACATCAGTATCTTTTCATTGGGGTCCTCATCAGAGTCCCCTCCTCCTCCTTACATTGGGGTCCCCATCAGAATACCCCTCCCCCTTACATTGAGTAACCCAACCCCTTTTCATTGAGTTCCCCAGCGGTGCTCCCCCCCCTTTTTCAACAAGGTCCCCATCAGAGCTCCCCCTCTGTACATCGGGGTCCCCATGAGAACCCCCCTTTACATCAGGGTCTCCATCAGAGTCCCCTCTTCCCTTTTACATTGGGGCCCCCATCAGAGTCCCCTCCTTTTGCATCGTAGCCCCCATCAGAGTCCCCTCCTCCCTTTTACATCAGGGCCCCCATCAGTGTCCCCTTCTCTTGCATTGTAGCCTCCATCAGAGCACCCCCCTCTTGCATTGTGGTCTCCCATCAGAGTCCCCTCCCCTCCTCTTACATCGTGGTCCCCCATCAGAGACCCCTCCCCTCCTCTTACATCGTGGTCCCCCATCAGAGTCCCCTCCTCTTACATCATGGTCCCCCATCAGAGACCCCTCCTCTTACATCGTGGTCCCCATCAGACTCCCCATCCCTCCTCTAACATCATGGTCCCCATCAGAGTCCCCTCCTCTTACATCGTGGTCCCCATCAGAGACCCCTCCTCTTACATCGTGGTCCCCATCAGACTCCCCATCCCTCCTCTTACATCGTGGCCCCATCAGAGTCCCCTCCCCTCCTCTTACATCGTGGCCCCCATCAGAGTCCCCTCCTCTTACATCGTGGTCCCCCATCAGAGACCCCTCCTCTTACATCGTTGCCCCCCCATCAGAGTCCCCTCCCCTCCTCTTACATCGTGGTCCCCATCAGAGTCCCCCCTCTTACATCGTGGTCCCCCATCAGAGACCCCTCCTCTTACATCGTGGTCCCCCATCAGAGTCCCCTCACCTCCTCTTACATCGTGGTCCCCCATCAGAGACCCCTCCCCTCCTCTTACATCGTGGCCCCCCATCAGAGACCCCTCCCCTCCTCTTACATCGTGGTCCCCCATCAGAGACCCCTCCTCTTACATCGTGGTCCCCATCAGACTCCCCATCCCTCCTCTTACATCGTGGCCCCCATCAGAGTCCCCTCCCCTCCTCTTACATCGTGGTCCCCCATCAGAGTCCCCTCCTTTTACATCATGGTCCCCCATCAGAGTCCCCCCTCTTATATCATGGTCCCCCATCAGAGTCCCCTCCCCTCCTCTTACATCGTGGTCCCCCATCAAAGTCCCCTCCCCTCCTCTTACATCGTTGTCCCCCGTCAGAGACCCCTTCCCTCTTCTTACATTGTGGTTCCCTCTCCTTCTCTTACATCATGGTCCCCAATGGGGAGTCCCCTCCCCTCCTCTTACATCGTGGTTCCCTCCCCTTCTCTTACATCGTGGTCCCCCATCAGAGTCCCCTCCCCTCCTCTTACATCGTGGCCCCCCATCAGAGTCCCCTCCCCTCCTCTTACATCGTGGCCCCCCATCAGAGTCCCCTCCCCTCCTCTTACATCGTTGTCCCCCATCAGAGACCCCTTCCCTCTTCTTACATTGTGGTTCCCTCTCCTTCTCTTACATCATGGTCCCTAATGGGGAGTCCCCTCCCCTCCTCTTACATCGTGGTTCCCTCCCCTTCTCTTACATCGTGGTCCCCCATCAGAGTCCCCTCCCCTCCTCTTGCATTGTGGTCCCCTCCCCCTCCCTTACATCGTTGTGCCCATCAAAATCCCCTACCCTCCCCTTTACATCTGGGTCCCCTCTGATTTACATCGGGGTCCCCATCAAAGTCTCATCCCCTCTTCTTGCATCCTTTTTATTATTGGTTTCCTGTATTTTACACTGTTGAAGGAAGTGCAGATTTGATGGTCAATTAGGCATCCACAGAATTGCGCAGTGCTGTCAGTCTAACACTAGGAGCTTCCTGACAGGGGGGATGGAGCAGAGTGATGACTGGTGTGGTGATGCTTCTTGACTGCCCAATCAGCAGCCTGGAAGGTGGGTCAGTGATGGAGCTGTAATGCAGTAGAGACAATGTAACTTACAACTGGCAATACTGTCTTGGCTGCTGAAATGCAAGACTAGCTAAGAGAGATAACTTCATTTAATTAGCATTTTGGTAAATATCTTTTGTTACAATGATAATATGTTGACCCGTTTTCTGTCATTTTAGGGTTTGACAGTGAAACGGTGACCTCAGCCTTTGACCATGTCGAATTTTCTTCACTCCTTTGTGTCAAGCATCTCTGGAGCTGTGCATGACCTTCCTCGTCATCGTCTACCTCTGCTCTGCGCAGCTGGCCTGGGCATCACCGCCATCGCCTCCTGGGTGTGGTGGAGAAGGAAGCAATTGCAGCTGTGTCAGGTGGGCACAGTGTCACAGCTCCTCATATACCCCATTAAGTCATGCCGCCCTATCTCTGTTCAAGAGGCTGAATGCCTAGAACTTGGTTTGAGGAATGGGGAGCTGGAAGATCGGCACTGGCTGGTGGTGACCGAGGACGGTCACATGGTGACGGGCAGGCAGGAGCCACGAATTGTCCTGATCAGTGTGAATAAACTTGGAGACTCTCTTTGTCTCGAGGCTCCTGGAATGGAGAAGATAACGGTGCCCTTTTCTCAGCCAAAGACCAACAAGGTGCTGGACTGCCGGGTCTTTTCAACTGACATCCAAGGCCGTGACTGCGGAGATGATGTGTCCCGGTGGCTCACCGCGTATTTTCAAAGCAGCCAGCCATACCGCTTGGTGCACTATGAGCCTGGGGTCATGAAACCACGAAAGGCAAATGATCAGGAAAGACCGTTCCGGGATAAAGACATCATTCCCTATTCAGATGCCGGCCCTGTCATGCTCCTTTCTGAAACGTCCCTGGAGGAGCTGAACAAGCGCTTGGAGAAGCCGGTCACTCTGGGAAATTTCAGGCCCTGCATTGTGGTGTCTGGATGTGAGGCCTTTGCTGAAGATGGCTGGCATGACGTGATAGTGGGCACCATAAGGCTGAAGAGGGTCATGGCCTGTGGCCGTTGTATTCTGACCACAGTGGATCCGGATACTGGAGTCATGAGCCGGAAGGAGCCTCTGGAAACACTGAGGACCTTCCGAAACAGCGATTCCTCTTTGAGCCACCTCTACAAGAACTCTCCTCTTTTTGGCCAATACTACGGAGTGGAGCAAACTGGGAAACTGAGTGTGGGAGATCCAGTCTACTCGTATGTCAAGGACTGCAAGGATTGAAGTTAGCTCCTTATGCTGGCCATACACCTTTAGATTATCTGCAGATTTTCTATGGTTAGATGGAAAAAGTGCAACAGATTTCTCCATGTACGCTAAACTGTGGATGGAGGAATCTCCCACTTTTTCCATCTGACCATAGAAAATCTGCAGATAATCTAAAGGTGTATGGCCAGTCTTATGCCCCGTACTCACGGTCGGAAATTCCGACCACAAAATCCGTCTGATTTTTTTCCGACGGATTTTGTCCGACACTGGTGTTGCATACACACGGTTGGACAAAGTTGTCGGAAAATCCGATCATTCTGAACGTGGTGACGTTCGTTGCGTACGACGGGACTACGTAGAGGCTAGTAGCCAATAGCTTTGGTCTTGTAATGTGATCTGAGCAAGCGTGGCACTTTGTCTGTCGGAATTCACTACACACGATCGGAAAAAGTCAGATCGGATTTTGTTGTCGGAAAATTTGAGAGCAGGATCTCAAACTTTTTCCCTCTTAAATTCCGATGGAAAAAGTCCGATGGAGCCCACACACGGTCGGAATTTCCGACAACATGGTCCGATAGGACATTTTTTCCGTCGGAAAATCCGACCGTGTGTACGGGGCATAACACTGAAGAATCTTTAACCAATTAAATCAATTGAAGTCCAATAAAGGTATCAATAAAAACTTGCTGAACTAACTTCTGTTATGTTTAGGAAGCTTAATAATAGTGTCAATACCCCACCAAGGCCAAAAGTGCTTTTAAAATGTAACCACTTCCAGACCAGCATTGTACCCATATGCCACTGGACCTTGGGTGGTTATACCGGGATGATAAGGCATCACCCTGGTACCGTTTTTTTAGACCCGACAGTTAGCTCTCTTTGTAAAAGCAATCCTAGCGGCTAACTAGCTGCTGGACTGCTTTTACAAGCAGTGGAAGGGGGACATCCTCTACCCCCCCCCCCCTTCCGCAGCTTGCTCAGACTCTCCCGTACCACTGGGAGACCCAAGCGACCAGCGAGCACGTCTGCTGGTTGGACAGCTGAACAAAGACCGGATCAACTTTTTATTTGGCTCTCCGCTATGGTAACCCAGAAGTGATGACCTGACATCACTTCCGGATTACCCTGATGTCAACAGCGCCATTTAAAAAAAAATTGAAAGCATTTGAATACACAGATCTTGGTGTGATCAAATGCTTTTAACGGCAGAGGAGGGATTTATAGTCCCCACATCTCTCTATAAAGAGTACCTGTCACATGCCTATTGCTGTCACAAGGATGTTTACATTCCTTGTGACAGCAATTAAAGTGATCAAAAATAATAAAGCAACAGTGTAAAAATAAATGAATGGATACAAACAATTAACTTCCCACACATGTGAACATCAGATCATGGGCAGTAATTCTAGCACCAGACCTCCTGTGTAAATCTGAAGTGGTAACCTGCAAAGGCTTTTAAAGCATCGCCTATGGATAGAAAAATTTACGTCAGTTGCATGGGCGAGCTCAATTTTAAAGTGTGACATGTTTGATATCTATTTGCTCGGCATAAGATTATGTTTTATATTTTACAAAAAATTGGGTTAAGTATTGTATTTTTTTTAATTAAGATTCAAATAGTGTATTTTTTTCCCTCCTAAAATATTGTGTTTGAAAAACTGCTACACAAAAACGACCACCATTTTACTCTCTAGGGTCTCTGCTTTTTTTAAAAAAATGGGGGGGGGATTCTAAGTAATTTTCTAGCAAAAAATACTGTTTGTTACATGTAAACAAAGTGCCAGAAAAGGCCTGGCCTGGAATTAAACTACTGTATTTATCGGCGTATAACACGCACCCCAAGTTTAGGAGGAAATTAGAAGGAAAAAAACGTTTTAAAGGAAAAAAACTTACATTTAAATGCCCATCAATGCAGCCTTGCACAGCGTCCATCTGCATGCTTGTCAGTGTCATTTGCAGCCTTCTTAGTGTCATTTGCAGCGTCCATCTGCAGCCTCTAAAGTGGCATCTGCAGCCTTGCCCAGGCTGCAGTTAAACTGCAGTGACATATCAGTGTCACTGCAGTTTAAAAATTGGCGCCATTGGCCGTTCTCGCAGCTTTCGGACGTTCTCGGCCGCCTTCGGTCATTCTCGCCCGCCTTCGGCCTTTCTGGCAGCTTTCGGCTGCCGAGAATGGTGGAAAGAGGTCGAAAGCAGCCGAGAAAGGCCGAAGGCGGCCGAGAGCGGCCGAAAGTTGCAGAGAAAGGCCGAAGGCGGCCGAAAAAGCCGCTGAGAAGGGCCGAAGGCGGCTGGAAAGCCGCCCGGAGCCTCACAACGACGGGGGATCGGTGGTATCAGCGTATATCGGCGTATAACACGCACCCCTGATTTTCCCCTGATTTTAAGGGAAATAAAAGTGCGTGTTATACGCCGATAAATACAGTACATGACCAAAAGCATGTAAAAAAAAACAGGTACCCGCTCCCCCTCCCCCCCTGAAAGGTGCCAAATGTGGCACCGGAGGGGGGAGGAATCAGATAAGCGGAAGTTCCACTTTTGGGTGGAACTCCACTTTAAAAAAAGTTTTGCCTTTAGTTATACTTTAAAGTTAGGGACCTATGTAGTACCCCATTGCTGACCTTCTGAAAAAAATATTTTCAGGAAGTGAAGTGAACAAATGATCGCATATCTGTTTCAACCTTTTATCAGAGCTTTTAAGTCTCTGATTGCAATTATGAACAATAACAAAGTCTCAATGAATAATCTTCTAATGACTTGTCTGCAATTCTATATAGAATGCTGCTTTTGCTATTGGGTTGAAGCTTCCGAAAACATTTCTGAAGCTTTTTTTGTGTTTACATACTTCTTATAATTGTTCTTTTCTGTGCCAACATATCCTTTGCACCTACTGCCCTTCTTTATGGATACATTTACATTTCACGTATTAGTTTTTTGAGAAAGGCCGAAGGCGGCCGAGAAAGCCGCTGAGAAGGGCCGAAGGCGGCTGAAAGCCGCCCGGAGCCTCACAACGACGGGGGAAAGGTGGGGCATCGGCGTATAACACGCACCCCTGATTTTCCCCTGATTTTAAGGGGAAAAAAGTGCGTGTTATACGCCGATAAATGCGGTACATGACCAAAAGCATGTAAAAAAAAACAGGTACCCGCTCCCTCTCCCCCCCGAAAGGTGCCAAAATGTGGCACCGGAGGGGGGAAGAATCAGATAAGCGGAAGTTCCACTTTTGGGTGGAACGCCACTTTAAAAAAAGTTTTGCCTTTAGTTATACTTTAAAGTTAGGGACCTATGTAGTACCCCATTGCTGACCTTCTGAAAAAAATATTTTCAGGAAGTAAAGTGAACAAATTATCGCATATCAGTTTCAACCTTTTATCAGAACTTTTAAGTCTCTGATTGCAATTATGAACAATAACAAATTCTCAATGAATAATCTTCTAATGACTTGTCTGCAATTCTATATAGAATGCTGCTTTTGCTATTGGGTTGAAGCTTCCGAAAACATTTCTGAAGCTTTTTTTGTGTATACATACTTCTTATAATTGTTCTTTTCTGTGCCAACATATCCTTTGCATCTGCTGCCCTTCTTTATGGATACATTTACATTACACGTATTCGTTTTGGACAGATACTGTTCATAATTACCAATTGACTTCCTGTATTGCTCAGGGCACCCCATGGATAAGATTTCACAGCTCTGCCAACTTGCTGTGAACATTTTAATGGCGTCTTGGTCCCTGTTTTTAAAATTTCTTTTACAGTTATGCAGCTGCCATGCTCGACTGTGGACTGTGTAATGGTTTATCTGGTAGCATTACTGGGAAATTTAAAGCGGAGTTCCAACTGTGAAAAATATTTTTTTTTGGGATGAATATCTTCACTTTTAAAGATTTATTACTAGCACTCAAGTTTCTCTTGCTGCCCAATTGTCAATTTAATTGAGCAAGATATGTTATATTCCTTGTTCTTGGCACTTTCCATCTTGCTTGTGGGCATGTGAAGCCCACAAGCACTATCTTCCGAGCTCTGGTGCAGTTGAGCGACCAGCATGCCCCGCCCGTTCTCGCGCACGCGCAGTATGTACAGCGCGGCGCTGTACACTTCTGACGTTGCCATCACAACGGGCGTCGTCGTCGGAAGTGCCCGCCCCCGTCGTGATGGCAACAAAGCCAGGGAAATGATTTCAGGCGCCAGGGAGAGGAAGAGGCAGATTCCAAGGCACCCCTTAGCAACAGACATCAAAACGTGAGTAAAAAAAAAAAAAAATGTAAAAATGTTGTTTATTAGGTTTAATGCTGCTGAATAATAAAAAATGTAATGTTATGGGTGGAACTCTGTTTTAAGGGGATCTCAAATAAACACAAATGAGTGATGGTGGACAGAAGACCTAGAGGCAAATCAAGTCTGCCCTACTTTCTCCTTTTTTTTTTCCCATTTAAAATATAATTCTTAATTTTTTATTGATGAATAAAAGCAATATCATCCATATTTTTTGTACATAATACAAAAGAGAACAGTTTTTCTTTTTTTTTTTACTTTTTCGCTGAAGTATAGATCTAAGTTTGTCAAGCATCTCACCAATGCAGAACTGGAAGAGATATAAGAAAAATATATATGTGAGGGGGGTTGAATCGAGATTTTTTTTTAATTATAAATCGAGCAGCTCCATATATATATATATATACACACATATATTTTAGAGCTGCACGATTAATCATTAAAAAAATTGCGATCTCGATTCAACCCCCCTCACAATCTTAATCCAGCATTTCCACCATTCATGTAACAAGCGCAGAGCCAGTCTCCTGCTCACAGCTTTAAAAAAAAAAAAAAGCAGCCACTGAAAGAGATAAAAATAAACATTGTATCCTTCTCCTCTTTTAGAGATCAAAGGGGTGAACTTTTTGCGTAAAATCAGTATTTTTTGCTAGAAAATATCTTAGAACCTAGAAGTAAAATGGCGGGCATGGCAATATTTTATGTCACACTGTATTTGCGCAGCGGTCATTCAAACGTAATCTTTTAGGAAAAAAATACTCTTCAATGAATTTAAAAAAACAAACAAACAGTAACGTTAGCCCAATTTTTTTGTATAATTTGAAAGATGATGTTACACTGCGAGAATTGTGAGAGAATCGTGATGTTTTTTTTAAGCAAAAAAAGGAAAAATCATGATTCTCATTTTATCCAAAATCGTGCAGCACTAATATAGAAATATATATTATATATCTATAAATATATAGATATACATCTATCTATCTATCTATCTATCTATCTATATATATATATATATATATATATATATATATATATAACTCAGCCACCTGAAATATTTGCTTATTGATTTTTTAAAAAAAAATACAAAATACATATTTTTTTCTGTAAAATAGCTATCAAATGGATAATCTGTGATTAGATCTTATAAACAATCTAGTCTAATACTAACTAATATAAACAAGCTTTAATCAACTAATAATGTTATTACTGTTGTGATTAAAATGGCCATTAGTAGCACCTTATAATGTCATTAGCTGCTAATAAAACTACAACTGGAAATTATTTTGTGTTTTGCTTCTTTAACATCATCTTTTCTGTTATTAGAAAGAAGATAACACTGAGATATGATCAAAAGGATGTAAACATCGATTAATTATAACGCACATACAGATTCAACTACTTTTAGCTGATCTCCTTGCATTGCAACTCTGCGTTAGTCAGTGGTAAATGTGGTATACACTATATACAATCACCTGACACTAGTTAGTTTCCACAATCCATGACTTAACTTCACAGTTCACACAAATACGTTTTAAATTCAAACTGTAGCACTGACGTAAGTAATTTTTTTTCCACAGTAGCGTGACAATCCCTCCACCTCCGGTCCAACTAATCCCTCTCACCTTATTGTATGGACCCCTGTGCAAACAGGTGGTCATGCAAGCGGGTATCAAAAGGGACCATAAACTTCTCTCATGTCTCCTTAGATCTCAGCAAAGACGCCAGGTCATGGGTAGAAAGAAAAGATCTAAGTGCTCACTGCTTAAGTACAAGATTACATTTTTGTGTTCAAACACAAACTACTCACATAAAGATGATAAAAACACAGCATGTAAAGCCGACAATCGTGTAGTTCCGTAGGGCAGTAGGGAATAGGGATGAGCCTGGTGTTCGATTCGAACCCATGTTCGAATCGAACATCGGGCGTTCGACTGCTCGTCAAGCCCAGAACTATTTGGGCCGCTCGCATCAAATTCGTGTGATGCGAGCGGCCTGCAATGCACTGCGCCAGTCGCAGTGCATTGCTGGCTGATGATTGGCCAAGCATGCACTGTGACCCCGCATGCTTGGCCAATCATAGAGCCAGCGGCAAGGAGAGACATAATTGGCCACATGCAGGATGCCTGTGGCCAATTATAGCTCAGGGGTTTAGTACACGCCCCACACTATAATAGGCCGCCGCGCCGGCGGCCTCGTGTAGTGTGTTCCAGCCTTCTGGCCTGTTGTGTCAACAGCCTTCTGGCCTGTTGTGTCATCTAAGGCAGCCATCTGCGGCTAATGAATTGCTGGCTCTCGTAACACAGATAACAGTCATTCATTGAAAGTCATTGATAAGAAAAAAGTCATTGATAAAAAACAAAAACAAAAAAAGCGTGGGGGTCCCCCCCAAATTCAATTACCAGGCCCTTGAGGTCTGGGATGGATTTTAAGGGGAACCCCGGCCAAAAAAAATAAAAAATGGCGTGGGGTCCCCCTCAAAATCCATACCAGACCCTTATCCGAGCACGCAACCTGGCAGGCCGCAGGAAAAGAGGGGGGACGAGAGCGCCCCCCATCCTGAACCATACCAGGCCACATGCCCTCAACATTGGGAGGGTGCTTTGGGGTCCCCCCCAAAGCACCTTGTCCTCATGTTGATGAGGACAAGGGCCTCTTCCCCACAACCCTGGCCATTGGTTGTGGGGGTCTGCGGGCGGGGGGGGGGCTTATCGGAATCTGAAAGCCCCTTTAACAAGGGGACCCCCAGATCCCGGCCCCCCCTGTGTGAAATGGTAAGGGGGTACAAAAGTACCCCTACCATTTCACCAAAAAGTGACAAAAATTGTAAAAATGACGGTGTCCTTTCTTCATCCTTCGGTTTCTTCATCTTCTCCTTCCGGCATCTTCTTCCATCTTCTTCTTCCATCTTCTTCTTCCATCTTCTTCTTCCTCCGATCCGCTTCTTCTTGCTCTGGTCTTCTCGTCCCGCATCTTCTTCCAAGGCGTCGGCGTCTCTTCTTCTGTGTCGGGCCGCTCCGCGAAATGGGAGGCTCCCGCTGTGTGAGGCTTCGCTGCGTCTGACAGGTCTTTTATAACGGAGGGCGGGGCCACCTGGTGACCCCGCCCCCTCTGACGCACGGGGACGTCATGGGGACTTCCCTATGGCTTTCCCCATGACGTCAGAGGGGGGCGGGGTCACCAGGTGGCCCCGCCCTCCGTTATAAAAGACCTGTCAGACGCAGCGAAGCCTCACACAGCGGGAGCCTCCTATTGCACGGAGCGGCCCAAGAAGAGACGCCATGGAAGAAGATGCCGGACGAGAAGACCAGAGCAAGAAGAAGAGGATCGGAGGAAGAAGAAGATGGAAGAAGAAGATGGAAGAAGATGCCGGAAGGAGAAGATGAAGAAACCGAAGGATGAAGAAAGGAAGAAGGAAGAAGACCAGAAGAAAGAAGATGACAGAAGATTTTGATAAAGGAATTGTTAAAGACCGTCTCCTGTCATTTTTACCATTTTTGTCACTTTTTTTGTGAAATGGTAGGTACCCCCTTACCATTTCACACAGGGGGGCGGGATCTGGGGGTCCCCTTGTTAAAGGGGACTTCCAGATTCCGATAAGCCCCCTGCCCGCAGACCCCCACAACCAATGGCCAGGGTTGTGGGGAAGAGGCCCTTGTCCTCATCAACATGGGGACAAGGTGCTTTGGGGGGGACCCCAAAGCACCCTCCCAATGTTGAGGGCATGTGGCCTGGTACGGTTCAGGAGGGAGGGGGGGGCCGCTCTCGTCCCCCCTCTTTTCCTGCGGCCTGCCAGGTTGCGTGCTCGGATAAGGGTCTGGTATGAATTTTGAGGGGGACCCCACACCATTTTTTTTTTTGGCCGGGGTTCCCCTTAAAATCCATCCCAGACCTCAAGGGTCTGGTATGGATTTTGAGGGGAACCCCATGCAATTTTTTATTTTTTTTGGCCGGGGTTCCCCTTAATATCCATAGCAGACCTGAAGGGCCTGGTAATTGAATTTGGGGGGACCCCCACGCTTTTTTTTTTTGTTTTTTTTTTTTTTATCAATGACTTTTTTTTTATCAATGACTTTCAATGAATGACTGTTCTCTGTGTTACGGGAGCCGACAATTCATTAGCCGCGAGTGATTTTAAATAGCTTTTTTTCCTGCAAAATTGACACTTTGTGCAGGGACAGTTCTAAGCACAGGAAACATGCGCCCCTTCACAGGCATACTAAAGACACCCCCCAGGTACGAAATTTAAAGGAATATTACACTTTTATTGTTTCACTTTAAGCATTATTAAAATCACTGCTCCTGAAAAAAACGGCCGTTTTTAAAAAAAAAATTTGCATTGATACATGTCCCCTGGGGCAGGACCCAGGTCCCCAAACACTTTTTATGCCAATAACATGCATATTAGCCTTTAAATTGAGCACTTTTGATTTTGAACGTTCGCGTCCATTGTAATTAATAGGGTTCTTAAGTTCGCACGAACTTTAGGTCCGTTCGCGGGTTCTGGTGCGAACTGAACCCGGGGGTGTTCGGCTCATCCCTATAGGGCAGCAGCGGGTGACGTCATGCATAGCTCCTCCCCCGTACACGTTACGTTCAATCAGAACTTCAACGTCACCGGACTCCTCCCCCCTTCCCTTCGTTAGCAGATGGAGGCACTTGGGGAAGGGGGGGTAGGAGTCCGGTGACGTGGATGTCTGTGATATCACCGGATCTCCGACGGAACTCCCTGAAGACCCGGAAGCCGGCGGAGAGGTGAGTACCGATCAAAAGAATTTTGATCGATCCAAAAAATTAATCGATTAATCGAGGAATTAATCTTTAATTTCCACAGCCCTACTTTATTTATATAACAATAGAGCTTGGTTGCTTCACAATCGGCCAATCAAGCACAGGCATTCCTTGAAACAGGAGGAGTTATACAAATCTCAACCAATGAACAATGACTAGGGGAGTTTATGGGCAGGGGCAGTGTGTGTGTGATTTCCCACCCCCTGTACTTGTAAGCCATGCTCTCCAGTAAGACAAAGGAAGCCGCAGGGCTGGCCTTGAAATCATGGACGCTGTCCCCAACCACAACGCACTCAAAGACTGCCGTTTTCACCATTGGCGTAAATCCTTATTCTGCATACCCAGATTATACTACCATTCCTGAGGATGGGAGATTATCTGCAGGAACATGCCATAGCCTCCCTCCGTGTTGATCAGATATACAGAGACACACGAGCTTACATCCCCCATAACCGATAATGTCTTTGCAGAGTGAACACGTCCCCCCCAGAAGATCGTCTGTGCATTGCACAGGGGCCCTTCGCTGGCGGACATATCCCCACTCTGCAAACACTTCTCTGCATCCTCAAGAAGCTTTCCACTACCAAAAATGGTCTCAACCAGCGTCAGTCTGCCCCAGTCCGCTCATTAGAGCGGTCTGCAGGAGAACTAACACGGGAAGGAACTGTGACAATACATCTTCATAAAATTTCTACAACAATATATTTACATAAATATTGAATAGAATCGATATACTGTACATATAAAACAAATCGATTCGGTATAACGAATATCGACACTACAGAAATGATGAATTAAAAAAAACGAATTAACGTAACATAACTAATATAACAGAACGAAATTATGTATTTTACAAATTAAAACGAAACGAAATTAAATTTGCCGTTGTGCACAAGTCTAATACCTGACCAGCCGTGTTTTGTTAGTGAAATACATTTTTAGACTTTAGATCACTGCCTGGTGATGCAGCCACTGCTCGGGGACTACATTTCCCTACATACTCTGGGGCCTCCTTTTAAGTACCGCCACAGTCACTCCAAAGGCAAGCACATGATTGGATGGATAATAAAGAGGACCAATACTGTGGAAGCTACTGTATGTCCAAAAAATCAAGTAGAGGACTGTGACGGCAGGGCACATGGAACCCAGAATCCCTTGGAAAGGTTGGGAAACCCATGTTTCAGCTCCCCATTCACCTCTTATGTCTAAGTCACCCTGTGCCATTCTGGTACAGGGTGAGTGAGAAAATATATCTTGGATTACAATCGGAGTGTGGGATCGGATCTGTCTCAAGGACAAAGGAGTCGCCAGTGTTTGCTGTTATCTCCCAGAAGCAGATTTTTTTTTTTCTCATTAGTGACTTAGTGGGTTGGGTTTACCAAAACCGGAGAATGCTAAATCTGGTGCAGCTCTGCATGGTACCCAATCAGCTTCTAAATTCAGCTTGCTCAATTAGGGCCGGCCAGCTTCCAGGTTTTATTGTCAAAGCTCAATTGAACAAGCTGAGGTTAGAAGCTGATTGGCTACCATGCACAGTTGCACCAGATTCTGAGTGAACCAGCTTTAGTAAATCTACCCCTATGTCTTCTCCCTGTGGGAGCAGGGGAAGTCATCCCCGCCAGGAGAAGACAGTGATTATTGTTAGTGGCTATAGCAGCCGCTTGCAATAATCGGCAGAGAATCAGGCAGGCTGGTTGAACCCAAGTTGCTCGATCAATCAGCCTGCCCATTAATGGTTTGAATCTCGGCTGCTGAACCACCCAAGATTCGAACCGTGCATGGTCGGCCTAAGCTTTGACAAAAAACTTTGAAGATGATTGGTTTCTATGAAGAGGCGTGCAAGATTTTGCACTCTCCAGTTGTAGTAAATCAACCACAGTGTGCTTTGTTCTGCACTGTGTGTATAGGTGGCCATCTTGTTAGAGGAGCAGGGCTTTGCTTCCTCGTGTGAGATTTTCCCCCCCTTATAATGGTGATTTGATGAGTGCTGATGATAAAGGATCAGTGGGAGAGGTGGAAGAAGCACAGACCCACAGAATGTATGAAGCAGAAGCAGGGAGAGACTTGCACTGCAGGTCTTCTGGTACAGTTTCCTCTCCAGCAAGGAGAGCAGTGAACAACACCGTAGTGACATCACCAAATCTAACTTCAAATCTCTTAAAGTGGACTATACTAAATAAAAATGCTACCAGGTAGGTACTGTACATTCAGGCAGTCCTTCAACCAGTCCAGCAGTGGTATGTAGCACTACCTTTGAAGAAGCTGTAGAAAATGTTGGGTTCTTCTACAGGTCCAAGCAATGACCCAGCTTTTACTGAACCCAACGACACCATGGGGATAAATCGGACAGTGGTGGGGCCCATTAACTTGACTTGCATTCAACCATCAAATGAAAGTATTTGTAATCCGAGAGAGAAATAACACTTGCAGTATTTTTCTGAGGATGGCTGAAGATAAATAGAGTTTGACTGGCAGCAGCAAGATACAGCAGTAACAAACAGGTTCAGTAGCCACAAGGGTGGCCACTGACCATGCAGTTGCCCTCCTGACAGCAGTCTATAGTCTAATGCCAGCCTTGGCGGACCAGATGGAAATGTGGCCCTTGCAGACAACATAATGCTCCAGTCTCTCTGCTCTTTTATACAATCACTAAGAACCTGCTCACACCAGAAGGGGCATGTTATTTTGTGCTGCAAGGTAGGTTTCACCTGCGGCCTGCCAGGTTGCGTGCTCGGATAAGGGTCTGGTATGGATTTTTGGGGGGACCCCCACGCCATTTTTTTTTTAATTTTGGAACGGGGTTTCCCTTAATATCCATACCAGACCTGAAGGGCCTGGTATGGAATTTGGGGGACCCCCACGCCATTTTTTAAAAAATTTTGGTTCCGCGTTCCCCTTAATATTCATACCAGACCCAAAGGGACTGGTAATGGACTGGGGGGGATCCCATGATGTTTTTTTCAATGATATCTTTTATCTGTATTGCCGGGACTGACAATTCATTATAGCCGTGAGTAGTTTTAAATTACTTTTTTTCCTTTAGAAATGTAATTTTGCTCTCGGACTGTTCTAAACACGGGAAACATGCATCACTTTATAGGCATACTATAGACACCCCTTAGGTAGGAAATTTAAAGGAATATTTCACTTTTATTGTTTCACTTTAAGCATTATTAAAATCACTGCTCCCGAAAAAACGTCTGTTTTTAAAACTTTTTTTTGCATTTATACATATCCCCTGGGGCAGGACCCGGGTCCCCAAACACTTTTTATGACAATAACTTGCATATAAGTCTTTAAAATTAGCACTTTTGATTATTCATGTTCGTGTCCCATAGACTTTAACGGCGTTCGCGTCATGTTCTGCTGCAAACCGAACTGAGGGGGGGGGGGGGGGGGGGGGGGGGGGTTCGGCTCATCCCTATTCTATTCCTCTTCTGCTGGTCAGATGTTCAAAAAAAAAAAAAAAAAACAGCCTTTGGAATACAGAGTGAAAATAAATAATTAATACAGTATCTCACAAAAGTGAGTACACCCCTCACTATCTTTTCATGTGACAACAGTGAAGAAATGACACTTTGCTACAATGTAAAGTAGTGAGTGTACAGCTTGTATAACAGTGTAAATTTGCTGTCCCCTCAAAATAACCCAACACACAGCCATTAATGTCTAAACCGCTGGCAACAAAAGTGAGTGAAAACGTCCCAATTGGGCCCAAAGTGTCAATATTTTGTGTGGCCACCATTATTTTCCAGCACTGCCCTGAAGGTTCTAGTTACGCCTCTTGGGCATGGAGTTCACCAGCGCTTCACAGGTTGCCACTGGAGTCCTCTTCCCCTCCTCCATGATGACATCACAGAGCTGGTGGATGTTGGGGACCTTGCGCTCCTCCACCTTCCGTTTGAGGATGCCCCACAGATGCTCAATAGGGTTTAGGTCTGGAGACATGCTTGGCCAGTCCATCACCTTTACCCTCAGCTTCTTTAGCAAGGCAGTGGTCATCTTGGAGGTGTGTTTGTGGTCGTTATCATGTAGGAATACTGCCCTGCGGCCCAGTCTCTGAAGGGAGGGGATCATGCTCTGCTTCAGTATGTCACAGTACATGTTGGCATTCATGGTTCCCTCAATGAACTGTAGCTCCCCAGTGCCGGCAGCACTCATACAGCCCCAGACCATGACACCCCCACCACCATGCCTGACTGTAGGCAACACACACTTGTCTTTGTACTCCTCACCTGGTTGCTGCCACACACGCTTGTCACCATCTGAACCAAATAAGTTTATCTTGGTCTCATCAGACCACAGGACATGGTTCCAGTAATCCATTGTCTTAGTCTGCTTGTCTTCAGCAATCTGTTTGCAGCTTTCTTGTGCATCATCTTTAGAAAAGGCTTCCTTCTGGGACGACAGCCATGCAGACCAATTTGGTGCAGTGTGTGGTGTATGGTCGGACTGAGCACATGCACTCAACTTTTTTGAGTGGACCCTGTCCTTGTAAATCGCTGTATGGTCTTGGCCACCATGCTGCAGCTCAGTTTCAGGGTCTTGGCAATCTTCTTATAGCCTTTTTTTTCAGATGCTCAGAAAGTTCTTTGCCATGAGGTGCCATGTTGAACTTCCAGTGACCAGCATGAGAGAGTGAGAACGGTAACACAAAATTTAACACACCTGCTCCCCTTTCACACCCGAGACCTTGTAACACTAACGAGTCACATGACACCGGGGAGGGAAAATGGCTAATTGGGCCCAATTTGGACATTTTCACTTAGGGGTGTACTCACTTTTGTTGCCAGCAGTTTAGACATTAATGGCTGTGTGTGAGTTATTTTGAGGGGACAGCAAATTTACACTGTTATACAAGCTGTACACTCACTACTTTACATTGTAGAAAACTGTAATTTCTTCAGTGTTGTCACATGAAAAGAGAGAATAAAATATTTACAAAAATGTGAGGGGTGTACTCACTTTTGTGAGATACTGTATCTTTAATCTGTTTTAAATCAAACAAATATATACCGAATTTATCGGCATATAACACTCACTTTTTCCCCTTAAAATCAGGGGTAAATCGCGGGTGCGTGTTATACATCGATCCCTGCTGTCTGAGGGAAGAGGAGCGCAGCCAAAATAGACCGAGCCGAGTGTACTGTGTACTCGGCTAGGCTCGGCTCTGCTCGCAGTCACGCCCAGTCCCGCCTCCTAGCCTTTATGTCCCGCCATTGGACCGTGTTGTGTCTATCATAGGAGCTGGGCCAAAGGGCAGGACTGGGCGGGACTGCGAGACAAGCCTAGAGGAGCCAAGAGGAGCTGAATACACAGGACATCCGGCTCTGGTTTTTTAAATTTAGCGTTGCCGAGATACACAGAGCCGGATGTCCTGTGTATTCAGCTCCTCTTGGCTCCTCTAGGCTCGTCTCGCAGTCCCACCCCGTCCCGCCCCTTGGCCTGGCTCCTATGATGGACACAACACCCGTCCAATGGCGGGACATAAAGTCTAGGAGGCGGGACTGGGCATGACTGCGAGCGGAGCTGAGAGGAGCCGAATACACAGGACATCCGGCTCTGTGTATCTCGGGGGGGGGGGGGGGGGGGGAGGCGCTAAATTTAAAAACCAATTATGCTGCAATTTTTGGCAAGGCTGCAGATGTACACTGATAAGGCTACATTGATGGGCATTTAAAATGTAAGTTTTTTTCCTTAAACTTCCCTCCTAAACTTGGGGTGCGTGTTATACACCGATAAATACGGTATTTGGAATCGAATCTTTATTATTTTTTGGCGATAACATGGTGTGGGTGAATTTATTTCAGTCGCAGGCTGTGTCACGCCACTCCAGCCTGTGTCTTAGAATAAGAGGGAGGTGAAGCCACCATTAATCCACATGTAATATCCCGCCCCCATTGTGTTTAGCTGGTTAGTGGGCATGGAGGGGGATGGAGTGGGCTGTCATTTACCACTGTGTATACACCTACATGTATACACAGTGTGACTCTATAATCACATGGGCTGCTCAGATGTGATAGGGAGAAAATGCTCACCATAGAAACTCACTGAAAGCTGAGCATGTGCAGAGTTTTCACCACAGCTTCAAAATCCATAGCTGCATTGGGGACTTGGACACAGAGACAGAGAGCAGCAAGATCAACCAGTTTTTTTTATAGAATACAGAAAAGAAATGGTATAATGACGAAGTATGAACTGCATGTAATACACCATTTATTTTTTTTATTTTTTATGATGTGGGTTTAGTAATACTTTAACTGCCTTGTGTGGTCGCCAACTTGGCTGTCGTGTTTGGATCATAATGCCGCGTACAGACGATCGGACATTCCAACAACAAAACCATGGATTTTTTTTTCTGACGGATGTTGGCTCAAACTTGTCTTGCATACACACGGTCACACAAATGTTGTTGGAAATTCCGAACGTCAAGAACGCGGTGACGTACAACACGTACAACGAGCCGAGAAAATTTAAGTTCAATAGCCTTTGCGACTCTTCTGCCTGATTCCGAGCATGCGTGGACTTTTGTGCACACGCTCAGAATTTCCAACAACAAGTTTTGTTGTCGGAAAATTTGAGAACCAGCTCTCAAGCATTCGTTGGCGGAAATTCCGACAGCAAATGTCCGGTGGAGCCTACACACGGTTGGAATTTCCGACAACAAGCTCCCATCGAACATTTGTTCTCGGAAATTCCGATCGTGTGTCTACGTGGCATAAGACTAACCACAGTAAACATAAGTTACCATTCTATTGGCAGATAACAATTCTGATACCTATGCATTTCAGGGCCACCTTTATGAAGGTAACATTGCCATTCTTTTTCTATACGCGAGCAGAAGACTGAAGGTGAAACTAGCAAGATCCCGTAAAAAAAAATTCAATCATTCTCAGGGTTCATTTTATTACCATGATCAATATTTAACTTATTATGTGAATCTTTATACAATGTTCAGAAATAATTGCAGGCGAGTGGTGCTGAAGGTGTCACTTCTTGTCCTCCCACACCACCTCATAGTCCTTGTAGGCGTGTCTGAGTTTTTCCGCTGTGACGGAGTGATCTGCTCGGCCGTATCCCTGCAAAAGGATCAAAAATCAGATTTTCCGTATCAGTGCATGAGGGTGGAAAAAAAACAAAAAAAACAACTTCAAAGCAGTCTAATGACCTTTATTTCACCAGGAATTTAGCGGTGACACAAATAATGACTTAAAGACCTGTCATAAGGGTCATAGTGCCAGCATTGTACTAGCCGTTTGAAGGCGGTATTAAACCTAAAACCAAAAATGGAATATATTGCAGCTTACCAAAATGACATGTGGTGGCTGCATTCGTTTTCTTTTTAGGCTCCCCCCCTGTTTTCACCTGGTGATCTGGCCAGTAACACTGCTCCTGTATTAGGAGCAGAGGCGTAACTAGAACCTTCAGGGCACCTGTGCAAGAAACCATGAAGGGCCCCCCCCTGACCCCCGGCCGAGGCCCTTCCCACTTCCCACAGAGCAGTGGCGGCTGGTGCTCAAATTTTTAATTTTTTTTTGGGGGGGGGGGGGGGGCGCAAACAAACTGAAAAATTCT
Source organism: Lithobates sylvaticus (assembly GCA_028564925.1). Classification (NCBI taxonomy): domain Eukaryota; kingdom Metazoa; phylum Chordata; class Amphibia; order Anura; family Ranidae; genus Lithobates; species Lithobates sylvaticus. Next base: position 32,693,635 of record CM053026.1, on the reverse strand, counting down.
GAACCCCCCCCCCCCCATCAATCGCAGCCTCACTGTGCCATCAATCGCATCCACTGTGCCCCATCAAGCGCTCCCACTGAGCCCCATCAAACGCTCCCACTGAGCCTCATCAAACGCTCCCACTGAGCCCCATCAAGCGCCCCCCACTGCGCCTCATCAAACGCTCCCACTGCGCCCCATCAAACGATCCCACTGCGCCCCATCAAACGCTCCCACTGCTCCCCATCAAACGCTCCCACTGAGCCTCATCAAACGCTCCCACTGTGCCCCATCAAACGCTCCCACTGCGCCCCATCAAACGCTCCCACTGCGCCCCATCAAACGCTCCCACTGCGCCCCATCAAACGCTCCCACTGCGCCCCATCAAACGCTCCCACTGCGCCCCATCAAACGCTCCCACTGCGCCCCATCAAACGCTCCCACTGCGCCCCATCAAACGCTCCCACTGCGCCCCATCAAACGCTCCCACTGCGCCCATCAAACGCTCCCACTGCGCCCCATCAAACGCTCCCACTGCGCCCCATCAAACGCTCCCACTGCGCCCCATCAAACGCTCCCACTGCGCCCATCAAACGCTCCCACTGAGCCTCATCAAACACTCCCACTGTGCCCCACCAAACGCTCCCACTGTGCCCCATCAAACGCTCCCACTGCGCCCCATCAAACGCTCCCACTGCGCCCCATCAAACGCTCCCACTGCGCCCCATCAAACGCTCCCACTGCGCCCCATCAAACGCTCTCACTGTGCCTCATCAAACGCTCCCACTGCGCCCCATCAAACGCTCCCACTGCGCCCCATCAAACGCTCCCACTGCGCCCCATCAAACGCTCCCACTGCGCCCGCTCCCACTGCGCCCCATCAAACGCTCCCACTGCGCCTCATCAAACACTCCCACTGTGCCCCACCAAACGCTCCCACTGTGCCCATCAAACGCTCCCACTGCGCCCCATCAAACGCTCCCACTGCGCCCCATCAAACGCTCCCACTGCGCCATCAAACGCTCCCACTGCGCCCCATCAAACGCTCTCACTGTGCCTCATCAAACGCTCCCACTGCGCCCCATCAAACGCTCCCACTGCGCCCCATCAAACGATCCCACTGCGCCCCATCAAACGATCCCACTGCGCCCCATCAAACGCTCCCACTGCGCCCCATCAAACGCTCCCACTGCGCCCGCTCCCACTGCGCCCGTTCCCACTGCGCCCGCTCCCACTGCGCCCCATCAAACGCTCCCACTGCGCCTCATCAAACACTCCCACTGTGCCCCACCAAACGCTCCCACTGTGCCCCATCAAACGCTCCCACTGCGCCCCATCAAACGCTCCCACTGCGCCCCATCAAACGCTCCCACTGTGCCCCATCAAACGCTCCCACTGCGCCCCATCAAACGCTCTCACTGAGCCTCATCAAACGCTCCCACTGCGCCCCATCAAACGCTCCCACTGCGCCCCATCAAACGCTCCCACTGAGCCTCATCAAACACTCCCACTGTGCCCCACCAAACGCTCCCACTGTGCCCCATCAAACGCTCCCACTGCGCCCCATCAAACGCTCCCACTGCGCCCCATCAAACGCTCCCACTGCGCCCCATCAAACGCTCCCACTGCGCCCCATCAAACGCTCTCACTGTGCCTCATCAAACGCTCCCACTGCGCCCCATCAAACGCTCCCACTGCGCCCCATCAAACGCTCCCACTGCGCCCCATCAAACGCTCCCACTGCGCCCGCTCCCACTGCGCCCCATCAAACGCTCCCACTGCGCCTCATCAAACACTCCCACTGTGCCCCACCAAACGCTCCCACTGTGCCCCATCAAACGCTCCCACTGCGCCCCATCAAACGCTCCCACTGCGCCCCATCAAACGCTCCCACTGCGCCCCATCAAACGCTCCCACTGCGCCCCATCAAACGCTCTCACTGTGCCTCATCAAACGCTCCCACTGCGCCCCATCAAACGCTCCCACTGCGCCCCATCAAACGATCCCACTGCGCCCCATCAAACGATCCCACTGCGCCCCATCAAACGCTCCCACTGCGCCCCATCAAACGCTCCCACTGCGCCCGCTCCCACTGCGCCCGTTCCCACTGCGCCCGCTCCCACTGCGCCCCATCAAACGCTCCCACTGCGCCTCATCAAACACTCCCACTGTGCCCCAGCAAACGCTCCCACTGGGCCCCATCAAACGCTCCCACTGCGCCCCATCAAACGCTCCCACTGCGCCCCATCAAACGCTCCCACTGTGCCCCATCAAACGCTCCCACTGCGCCCCATCAAACGCTCTCACTGTGCCTCATCAAACGCTCCCACTGCGCCCCATCAAACGCTCCCACTGCGCCCCATCAAACGCTCCCACTGCGCCCCATCAAACGCTCCCACTGCGCCCGCTCCCACTGCGCCCGTTCCCACTGCGCCCGCTCCCACTGCGCCCCATCAAACGCTCCCACTGCGCCTCATCAAACGCTCCCACTGCGCCCCATCAAATGCTCCCACTGCGCCCGTTCCCACTGCGCCCGCTCCCACTGCGCCCCATCAAACGCTCCCACTGCGCCTCATCAAACGCTCCCACTGCGCCCCATCAAATGCTCCCACTGCGCCCCATCAAACGCTCCCACTGCGCCCCATCAAACGCTCCCACTGCGCCCGCTCCCACTGCGCCCCATCAAACGCTCCCACTGTGCCCCCCACCCGCACTTACCTGGTCTCGGTGGGACAACTCCTCAATGTCTTCTCCCGTCCTCTGCTATGATTGGACGCCTGATAGGCATCCAATCACAGCGCCTGTCATTTCAGCCAATCAGGTGATGGCTAACAGATCTGCGCTAACACAGCTAAGTGACCCGTAAGTGCGGGTGGGGGGTACAGTGGGAGCGTTTGATGGGGCACAGTGGGAGCACCTGATTGGCGAAGAGGCGGTTTAGTGTTAGGAAAGTGAATATTCATTCGCTTTTCTAACACAGCTAAGTGACCTGAGGGCGCCGTCACCTTTTTTGACACCTATTAGAGCCTATGGTGCTTCAAAAACAACCCCCCGCCGCTGTAATTCTCGGGCACCTGGATAGGGAGTGGCAGCAGTGGCCATAGATAGATTCATGCAATGCATGAATCTGTCTATTGTTGCTAGAGGGGGGTAGCAGGAGAGAGGGGGGGGGACGCCGGTGCGCCCCTATGGACGCACCACCACTGGTCCCGAGGACCTTTACTCCTGTCGCAGAGCCCTTTATTATGGGCCCCCTTTTCTGCTGTCTTGGGGCCGCCCCATGGTGGCAGAACGCCAGAGCACAGTTTTTATTATTTTACGCATGGACTCTATTGTACAAATGCATTGGGATGCTATTTATAATGAATGGCGCCACAAAGCAACACATAAAAGCAGGTGCCTTGTGGTAACTTGCGTTATCGGACATATTTAAGCGGGCCTTTCCACAACGCACAAAGGTGAATGGGCCCTTAAACTTGTGCAGTTGGCATGCATTTTTTATTTTTTTTGTCAATGGGCCCTCCATGTCCACATACAGGCAAAGAAACAAAACAGCACACGCATTCTTTATTCTGAGGGTCTGGTGCCTTGAGTTGAGTGTGTGTATGCATGTTGGGGTGGCATTAATAAAAATAAAAAAAACACCGCATGGGCACACACACCCCCCCATGTCACATTGTTGTAGAATGCGCGGCAGTGCGACTACAGCCATAAACATACGTACAGTCGATTCGCCGTACACCCGGATCTTCTTCTCCGCACTGTTGTGCTCGATCTTCCCTCCTCCGAGGCATTTACATTGCAGGCCCAGCGCTTGCATCTCGGGGTTCACTTTGTCAAAGATGTGATCTACGGAGAAGGTAGAAAGAGCCTCAGTCTGTAGTGTCGGAGGCCAAAACAGGTTCCAAAGATAATTCTGGTACAATTTGACACATTTAGGGTTCGTTGACACTTGTGTTCAGGGGATGGAAAAAAAAAAAATAGGCAGTTGGGCCTTGTTTTTACCACCTAATGACTGCCAGCTGCTAACACAGTAGGTTATATACAAATTAACTGTCACATTCTGCAGGCCGAACCGCAGCAGAACATGACCCATTCAACTGAATAGGACTGTGCTGCAACTGCAAGCCAAATGCTAGGCATGTGGTTGTAGCACAGGATTCCTAGACCAAAACCCTGTTTTTTTTTTTTTAGGTGGCATCATTCCCTTGTGAATGCCTGTCAACCACTTCTGTAGCACTCCAAAAAGTGATCCACCTAGGATTGTGTTGTTCATGTATTTTTGTATAACTACAGATATACTGTTCAGCCAGTAGATGGCAGTGTTTATACGCTTTTAGCTGCATCTATGGTATGCTCAACGTCTGTTTCCTCTGCATAATAAAATTCCTGTTTCCTGCCTGCAGTTAAGCAGCAAAGCCCACGTGGACTGTGCACTGTCTGTTCTGCAGGGTTATATACAGAATTTCTAAACAGATTGCTTTTCAGTGACAATATTAACCGCTTTCCGACCGGCGCACACACATATATACGTCAGCAGAATGGCACGGACAGGCATAAGGGCGTACATGTATGTCCCTTTGAATATGCCACCATGCCATCACTTGCGCTCCAGTCGGGACCTCCGTGAGTCCAGTCGCGGGTCCCGCGGTCTCACAGGGAGGACGAACGGGGAGATGCAGAAATAAACAGCATCTCCCCGTTTTGCCTAGCAACAAGTGACACTGATCTCTGCTCCCTGTGATTGGAGCAGAGATCAGCGACTGTCACACACAGCCACGCCCCCCACAGTTAGCAACACGTCCCTAGGACACACTTAACCCATACACTGCCACCTCCTGATTACCCCTTCACTGCCAGTGTCATTTACACAGGAATCAGTGCATTTGTATAGCACTGATTGCTGTATAAATGACAATGGTCCCAAAAATGTGTCAAAAATGTCCGATGTGTCCGCCATGTCGCAGTCACAATAAAAAAAATAAAAAATAAAAAAATATATATTAAATCGCTGATCGCCGCCATTACTAGTAAAAAATAAAAAAAGATTAATAAAAATGCTATAAAACTATCCCCTATTTTCTAAACGCTATAACTTTGCGCAAACCAATCAATAATCGCTTATTGCGATTTTTTTTTAACCAAAAATATGTAGAAGAATACGTATCGGCCTAAACTGAGAAAAAAAAAATGATATATTTTTTTTGGGGATATTATAGCAAAAAGTTTCCAAAATTTGCGCTTTTTTTGTTTATAAAAAAACAAAAAACGCAGAGGTGATCAAATACCACCAAAAGAAAGTTCCATTTGTGGGGAAAAAAAGGACGTCAATTTTGTTTGGGAGCCACGTCGGACGACCGCGCAATTGTCAGTTAAAGCGACGCAGTGCCGAATCGCAAAAAGTTCTCTGGTCTTAGGCCAGCAAAATGGTCCGGTCTGAAAGTGGTTAAAAACTACTAATCCTTATTAACCACTTACAGACCGCAAGATGTTCCCCCTTAATGACCAGGCCATTTTTTGCAATATGGCACTGCATCGCTTTAACTGACAATTGCGCGGTTGTGCGACTTTTTGCTATAATAAATATCCCCAAAAAAAAAAAAAAAAAAAAAAAAACTGTAAAAAAAAGCAAATTTCTTCATCAATTTAGGTCAATATGTATTCTTCTACATATTTTTGGTCAAAATAAATCGCAATAAGCGTATATATTGATTAGTTTGCGCAAAAGTTATAGCATCTACAAAATAGGGGATAGATTTATGACATTTTTATTCATTTTTTTTTTCCACTAGTAATGGCGGCGATCTGCGATTTTTAGAGGGACTGCAACATTGCGGCGGACAGATCGGACACTTTTGACACTTCTTTGGGACCAGTGACATTTATACAGCGATCAGTGCTATAAATATGCACTGATTACTGTGTAAATGTCACTGGCAGGGAAGGGGTTAACAATAGGAGGCGATCAAGGGGTTAAATGTGTTCCCTGAGAGGTGTTTATAACTGGGGGTGGGACTGACTGGAGGAGGAGAGAGATCGCTGTTCCTGATTACTAGGAACAGCAGATCTCTCGCTCTCTCCCCTCCCATCAGAACGGTGATCTGTTTACATTGACAGATCCCGCTCTGGCTCGCTTTTCTGCGATCGCAGGTGGCCTGCAGACTTTGCGGCTGCCGGCCACATGCAATGGATCCCCCGCCGGGCAGTGGGGGCGCACGTGCCTGCTATGGCTCTTAAAGGAGCCGACGTACACCTACGGCGATTCCTGGGAAAGAGCCGACCTGCTGCAGTATAATGATGGCGGCTGATCGGCAAGTGGTTAAATACAGCAGGACATCCATTGTCCTTAAAACTTCATACATGTTAAAAAAAAATAAAAAAAGGGGGATTTGCAAACATAGATGTTTGTGTATAACATTTACAGATGTTATACATAAAGATGAGTGAGTATATACTTTATGGTGTACAGCCGAACCAGGAAGTGAAAAAAATATATACTCCCTGTAAAACCCTCAAAAGGCAGCCTTATAACCAACCAAGTCAGTGGCTTAGCGCTGTCAGCTTCCAAGTTCCAACAGGAAATAATGTTACCACCCTTCACACTGCCTGGAGATCCGACAGGATCTCCAGGCCAGCCAGCCAGCGACAGGATCTCCAGGCCAGCCAGCCAGCGACAGGATCTCCAGGCCAGCCAGCCAGCGACAGGAAGTGCCATTATGGGCAGGATCTCCAGGTCAGCCTGCAACAGGATCTGCAGGTCACCCTGCGTCAGAAAGTGCCGTTAGGGGTAGGATCTCCAAGTCAGCCTGCAACAGGATCTCTAGAAGTGCCATTATGGGCAGAATCTCCAGGTCAGCCTGCAACAGGAAGTGCAGTTACTGGCAGGATCTCCGGGTTAGCCTGCAACAGGATCTCCAGGTCGGTCCGCTATAGGAAGTGCCCTTACTGGCAGGATCTCCAGGTCAGCCTGCAACAGGAAGTGCCCTTACTGGCAGGATCTACAGGTCAGCCTGCAACAGGAAGTGCCCTTACTGGCAGGATCTCCAGGTCAGCCTGCAACAGGAAGTGCCCTTACTGGCAGGATCTCTAGGTCAGCCTGCAACAGGAAGTGCCCTTACTGGCAGGATCTCCAGGTCAGCCTGCAACAGGAAGTGCCCTTACTGGCAGGATCTCCAGGTCAATCTTCTACAGCAAAGGTGTCAAACTGGTGGCCCTCCAGCTGTTGCAGAACTACAAGTCCCATCATGCCTCTGCCTGTGGGAGTCATGGTTGTAACTGTCAGCATTGCAATGCCTCATGGGACTTGTAGTCCTGCAACAGCTGGAGGGCCGCCAGTTTCACACCTGTGTTTTACAGGTAGTGCTGTTACTGGCAGGATCTTCAGGTCAGCCTGCAACAGGAAGTGCTGTTACTGGCAGGATCTTCAGGTCAGCCTGCAACAGGAAGTGCCGTTACTGACAAGGATCTCCAGGTCAGCCTGCAACAGGAAGTGCCGTTACTGGCAAGGATCTCCAGGTTAACCTGCAACAGGAAGTGCCGTTACTGGCAAGGATCTCCAGGTCAGCCTGCAACAGGAAGTGCCGTTACTGGCAAGGATCTCCAGGTCAGCCTGCAACAGGAAGTGCCGTTACTGGCAAGGATCTCCAGGTCAGCCTGCAACAGGAAGTGCCGTTACTGGCAAGGATCTCCAGGTCAACCTGCAACAGGAAGTGCCGTTACTGGCAGGATCTCCAGATAAGAAACTTTGAGACACAAATAGGATAAGAAGACTGTATACAGGGAGGCGTGATGCCAAACATACAGAACTATAGAGATCAGGTCTATATAAGAGATGGCATTACATAATCTCCCAGGATGGGTTCATTATGCCAGGCGGCCCCCCTGGCATGGATCAGACCCCCCCATTGTCAGTTCCCGGCACTGAGCGCTCTCCCCCCTTCCACTCACTGTGGTACTCGGCACTCTTGGTCCCCCGGACGACATCTCGGTGAGGCTCTGATTGGCCGGCCCCGGCGCTCACCCTGATGAGGATATATTTGAACGCCCCCTCCGGGTCTATCTGCACCTCAGGCACCGAGTCTAGATGAGCCATGGCTGCTCCGGATCCCTACAGAGGAGGGGGAGGGGCTGAGAGGGAGACGCCTATTTATAGCACGCTGGCCAATTTCATAGGAAGTGTCCTTAAAGGGACAGAAAATAAAACACCTGTGTGATTAGGCTCTGGTGGAAGCAGCCCTCCCCTCTATAGAAGTTGTCTTTTTATTTACCCTCACAGCCCTGGATACAGTTGGAGTCGAAGAACCGCGTTTTGTTTTCACAAATTCCCCTTTAAATGGGATTAAAAAAAAAAAAGTATCCTTATCCTAAAACTTTTAACCCTTCAGCTGACCGCAGCCATTGATCCCTCTGTTTAAACTAATTAACCTGACACTGAGTTAACCCCTTACCTTCCACCCAGTTATCTGCAGACAAATGGGATAAGACGGCAACACATGTAGTGTGATATGATAATTCAATGTGACTAATGATGACCATAGACCTAAAGATCTTATCAAAGGATCCTTCACATCGTCAATCAATATGATCAACTCTATGAATCCCTGAAAAGACCCATTACTGTGTCATCGATTGACTTCAAGCAAAACTGATTTTATTATAATTATTCTTATCAATTAATCAAAAGGATTAAGTTTATGGTGCACAGCTGGTGCTCAATAGTTTTGGGGGGGGGGGGCGGCAAACTAACACTACCTCCTACAACTGGGAAGGCGGCGCTCCCTCCCCCACCCCCCCGGGAGACGGACGGAAAGGCAGCGACCCCCCCTCCCCGCGGTAGATGGACGCAAGGTCGGCAATCCCCCTATCCCCACCCCCCCTGTGGGTGACGGACGGGAAGGCGGCGAACCCCCCCCCCACGGGAGATGGACAGGAAGGCGGCGATTCCCCCCCCCCACGGGAGATGGACAGGAAGGCGGCGATCCCCCCCCACGATAAATGGATGAGAAGGCGGCGATCCCCCTCCATGGGAAAAGGATAGGAAGGCAGCATTCCCCCTCCATGGGAAAAGGATGGGAAGGCGGCGATCCCCCCCCCCCCCCCCACGGTAAATGGATGAGAAGGCGGCGATCCCCCTCCACGAGAAATTGATGGGAAGGCAGCATTCCCCCTCCATGGGAAAAGGATGGGAAGGCGGCGATCCCCCTATCCTCCACCCCCTTGGTGACAGACAGGAAGGCGGTAACCCCCTCCCCGCGGCAGATAGACGGGAAGGCGGCGATAACCCCCTCCCCATAGTAGATGGACGAGAAGGTGGCGATCCCCCCCATTTCCACCCCCCGGTAAAAGACGGGAAGGCAGCCATCCCCCCCTCCCCGCAGTAGATGAATGGGAAGGCGGCGATCCCCCCCATCTCCACCCCCCCAGTGAGAGACGGGAGGGCGGAGATCCCCACTCCCCACGGTAGATGGATGGGAAGGCGGCAATCCCCCCCCCATCTCCACCCCCCCGTGAGAGACGAGAAGGCGGCGATCCCCCCTCCCCGCGGTAGATGGATGGGAAGGCGGCGATCCCCCCATCTCCACCCCCCCTGTGAGAGACGAGAAGGCAGCGAAACCCCCCTCCCCGTGGCAGATGGACGGGAAGGCGGCGATCCCACCATCTCCACCCCCCGGTGAGAGACAGGAAGGCGGCGATCCCCCCTCCCACAGGAGATGGACGGGAAGGCGGCGATCCCCCCAAGGGAGATGGACGGAAAGGCGGCCATCCCCCCCACGGGAGATGGATGGGAAGGCGGCGATCCCCCCCATCTCCACCCCCCGGTGAAAGACGGGAAGGTGGTGATCCCCCATCTCGACCCCCGGTGAGAGACGGGAAGGCAGTGATCCCCCCTCCCCGCGGTAGATGGACGGGAAGGCGGTGAACCCCCTACAGGAGATGGACGGGGAGATGGTGGCGACCCCCCCCACGGGAGATGGATGGGAAGGCATCGATCCCACCATCTCCACCCCCCAGTGAGAGACAAGAAGGCGGCAATCCCCCCTTCCCCGCGGTAGATGGACAGGAAGGCGGCGATCCCCCCACGGGAGATGAATGGAAAGGCGGCGATCCCCCATCTCCACCCCCCCCCGGTGAAAGACAGGAAGGTGGCGATCCCCCCCATATCCACCCCCGGTGAGAGACGGGAAGGCGGTGATCCCCCCTCCCCGCGGTAGATGGACGGGAAGGCGACGATTCCACCATATCCACCCCCGGTGAGAGACGGGAAGGCGGTGATCCCCCCCTCCCCGCGGTAGATGGACGGGAAGGCGACGATCCCACCATCTCCACCACCTGGTGAGAGATGGGAAGGCGGCGATCCCCCTCCTCCCACGGGAGAGGGACGGGAAGGCGGCGATCCCCACCACGGGAGATGGACGGGTAGGCGGCGATTCCCCCATCTCCTCCCCCTCGGTGAAAGACAGGAAGGTGGTGATCCCCCATCTCCTCCCCCTCGGTGACAGACGGGAAGGTGGTGATTCCCCCCCTCCCCGCGGTAGATGGATGGGAAGGCGGCCATCTCCACCCCTCCAGGTGACATACAGGAGGGCGGAGATCCCCCATCCCCATGCGGGAGATGGACGGGAAGGCAGAGATCAGAGGCATCCTTACCTTAGGAGGCAGATGACGAGGATCCAGGGTAGGGCTGCTGCTCCTCGCTCCAGTTTGCAAAGCGAAGGAAGCTCGGCCGAACAGGTAGTGGGTCCTGAGACCCGATTGGCCCGGAGTCCTAAGACTCCCAGCTAATCGGGTCTCAGGACCCGCTTCCTGATTGGCAGGGAGGAGAATCAGGATGACTAAAACTAATATTAATTGGCTAGTGTCACACAACTGGGTGGGCTCGGCGCGTAGTGCTCTGCACCCCGAGCCCACTAATTTTTTAAGCCAATTAGAACTCTAATCATGAGCTTAAAAGAAGAAAAAAAAGAAACATTGAAATCCATGCGTCTGGCACCCTGCATGTAGATGGATTAGGGGGGCGGCGCCCCTGCCCCACTTATGGACGGGCCGCCACTGATGGTGCATCAAAAGTTCTTTTCAATCATTCCTGTTTCCGATTGTAATTTTCTCCTGGACAGTAAATTGATCAACAATACAATCATTTATAACATCCTCGCATGTATGGCGCACCATGGCTGGCCGCACACGTAGTGATGTGATCATCCTATCGATCCAAAATGATTGAACTGAATAAGAATTGTAAACAACAGAGACTCTATTCGATCGATTTAAAACAGCTTTTGATTAATTTCAAGATCGGTCACAGCGGAATGCTATAGATCGTTTCTAGATGATCTAAGGAATATCCACTGATCCATTAAATCCTGTTTAACCACTTGCTGCCCGGGGCAAGTTGTGGATTTTTCACCCACATAAAAACATTTTTTTGTTATAAAATGACTTTTAGACCTCATGCACATGGACGTTTTAAAAAACGGGCTGTAAAGCTAGGTCGGACACCTGGAAAAAGCAGCCTAAAAAAACTTGACTTTTACCGCGTTTTGCATTGGCGTTTTTGCACGTTTTTTAGCGTCAGCGTTAATTAGCGTTTTTTAAAGAAAAACACATCTCTAATTTCCTATACAGGGATTACAGTGTCCAATCAACTTTTTGCAGCAAAAAAAACGCTGCAGCTCAAAAACGCCGGTGCGTGTTTTTGCGCGATTTGCGTTTTTACAGCTCTAGCGCCGAGCCACGGAACGCACTGGTCCTAGGTATTTGTAACAGCTTAAAAACACCTATGCCATTTGCAGCTCAAAAACGCCTAGGTGGGCATGAAGCCATAGACTAACATGGACAGGCGTTTTTAAGCTGCAAAAAACGCTCAAAAACGCGGCTGCAAAAACATCCGTGTGCATGAGGCCTTAAACCCCGAAACATAATATATTTTCTGAAAGCAAAGGCCCTGGAGAACAAAATAGAGGCTGTTGAAATGTTTTTTTTTTTTAATGTCACATGATATTTGCACAGCCATTTATCAAAAGAAAATTTTCATGAAAAAAAAAAAGACTAAAATTAATTTTACTGCACACAAACACAATATATTATACAATTTTGGTAAAATATAAAACATGATGTTGTGTCGTGTAAGAAGATACCATACATGTCAAGATTTGAAATGGCAAGCAGTACCTAATATTGCCCATAGGTGGCACTTTAAAAGCCTTTACAGGTTCTCAGTTTAGAGTTAACCGCTTCTAGACCGCCCCAACATACATTTACTGCAGCAGGGTCTCCTGGTCTGGGGCGCTCACACGCCCCGCTGGCGACCAGCTCCCACTGTGATTGGACACAGCGGGAGCCAATCAGTGGGTCTGGCGGACCCAATGTCTGCCGGGACACGCCGATCATTCCCGAGGCAGACAGAACGGCGGTCTGCCTATGTAAACAAGGCAGATCGCCGTTCTGTGATAGGAGAGGACAGAGATCTTGTGTTTCTGCTAAGCAGGAACACAAATCTCCGTCTTCTTACAATACAAGCACCTCCCCCCACACAGTTAGAAAGCACTCACAGGGGCACATTTAACCCTTTTATTGCCCCTGATGTTAACCCCTTCCCTGCCAGTGTCATTAGTACAGTGACAGTGCATATTTTTTTAGCACTGATCTCTGTATTGGTGTCACTTATCCCCCCCCCCCAAAAAAGTGCCAAAAATGTCTGGTTTGTCCGACGCAATGTCGCAGTCCCTGATCGCCACCATTACTGGTAAAAAAAAAAAATTCCATAAAAATATCCCATAGGTCCCTTTCACAACGAAGCGTTTTTCAGCGGGTGCGGGTGCGCTAGCAGGACGGTAAAAAAAGTCCTGCTAGCAGCATCTTTGGAGCGGTGAAGGAGCCGTGTATTCACCGCTCCTATACCGCTCCTACCCATTGAAATCAATGGGACAGCGCAGCAATACCGCCGGCAAATCGGCGCTTCGCGGCGATTTGCGGGGAGGGTTTAACACTTTTTCGGCCGCTAGCGGGGGTTAAAACCACCCCGCTAGCGGCCGAATACCGCGGCTAAAACAACAGTAAAGCGGCGCTAAACATAGCGCTACTTTACCGCCGACGCCCGCACTGCCCCTGTGTGAAAGGGGCTGTAGTTTGTAGACGCGATAAACCAATCAATATACGCTTATTGGGATTTTTTTTTTTGCCAAAAATATGTAGCAGAATACATATTGGCCTAAATTGATGAAGAAATTCGATTTTTTTTAATTTTTTTATTTATTGGATCTTTATTATAGCAGAAAGTTAAAAATATAGTTTTTTTTTTCAAAACTGTCGGTCTTTATTTGTTTATAGCGCAAAAAAAAAAAAAAAAACCACCAAAAGAAAGCTCTATTTGTGGGTAAAAAAAAACAAAACATAAATTTTATTTGGGTACAGCGTTGCACGACCGCGCAATTGGCAGTTAAAGTAACTCAGTGCCGTATCGCAAAAGATGGCCTGGTCATTAAGGGGGAGGGGGGTGTAAAATCTTCTGGGGCTGAAGTGGTTAAACTGCACTAAAACGTGGCTCAAACGCACATTTTTGCCTCTTCCCCCAACCACATGAACACGCTACACACTGACAACTCTACTATGAAAATAAAATATATATTCTCATGATGTAAGTCCATCGTCATTCACAATAAGTCCTTCTCAATCACCCGCCGACCCACTAAACAACAACCCGCCGACCACCGAGACAACCCACTTCAGGAAGTGTCACCTGGGATGAGAATAGTAGAGTATACAGTATATATCCCTCTGATCCTGATTAGTCCACAATTAGTGAATTTTTATAAGTTCAAATGTAAAATGTGGTAAGTAAAAGACAGTAGGGGAATGATAATTATAATAATTGAATGTAGTACCCAGTATCAGCCTGCAGGTGGCGGTAAGAGCCTTGACATCAGTTACCTGTATATGGTATCCTTATAGAACTACTAGGAGGTCTCCAGGATTTACCGTATTTATCGGCGTATAACACGCACCCCAAGTTTAGGAGGACATTTTAAGGGAAAAAAGTTTTAGGAGGGAAGTTTAGGGGAAAAAAAAACTTACATTTAAGCGTCATTTGCAGCTTGCCCAGCGTCATTGCAGCTTGCCCAGTGTCATTGCAGCTTGCCCAGTGTCATTGCAGCTTGCCCAGTGTCATTGCAGCTTGCCCAGTGTCATTGCAGCTTGCCCAGCGTAATTGCAGCCTTGCCCAGCATCATTTGCAGCCTTGCCCAGTGTCATTGCAGCTTGCCCAGTGTCATTGCAGCTTGCCCAGTGTCATTGCAGCTTGCCCAGTGTCATTGCAGCTTGCCCAGCGTCATTGCAGCCTTGCCCAGCATCATTTGCAGCCTTGCCCAGTGTCATTGTAGCTTGCCCAGTGTCATTGTAGCTTGCCCAGTGTCATTGTAGCTTGCCCAGTGTCATTGCAGCTTACCCAGCGTCATTTGCAGCCTTGCAAAGTGTCATTGTAGCTTGCCCAGTGTCATTGTAGCTTGCCCAGCATCATTGCAGCTTGCCCAGTGTCATTGCAGCTTGCCCAGTGTCATTGTAGCTTGCCCAGTGTCCTTGTAGCTTGCCCAGTGTCATTTGCAGCCTTGCCCAGTGTCATTTGCAGCCTTGCCCAGTGTCATTTGCAGCCTTGCCCAGTGTCATTGCAGCTTGTCCAGTGTCATTGTAGCTTGCCCAGTGTCATTGTAGCTTGCCCAGCGTCATTGCAGCTTGCCCAGTGTCATTTGCAGCCTTGCCCAGTGTCATTGTAGCTTGCCCAGTGTCATTGTAGCTTGCCCAGTGTCATTGTAGCTTGCCCAGTGTCATTTGCAGTCTTGTCCGGGTTTAAATTTCCCGCCGCCGAGGCGCTCTGTCGCGTGCGCCGCCGAAAAAGACAGAAGTGCCGCCGAAAAAGACCGAAGCACCCCCGGAAAAGACTGAGTTGACTGTTTGGCTCCGCTCGCGGTCCCGCCTCCCTGCTGTTTCCGGAGCGAGCACAGGGAGGCGGGACTACGAGCAGAGCCGAACAGTCTGCTCGGTCTTTTCCGGCGCCGCTTCAGTTTTTTTCGGCCGCAATTCGGTCTTTTTCGGCAGCGCTCAATATTTTTTGGCGGCGCTTGCCATTTTTGTCACTTTTTTTTGGGGGGGGGGGGGGGTATCGGCGTATAACACGCACCCACGACTTTCCCCCGATTTTAAGGGGGAAAAGGTGCGTGTTATACGCCGATAAATACGGTACATTTTTAAAGGGCATAGTGTTAAAATGTTGAACTCACCAGATACAACCAGACAACACCGTACTGACTTGAAGATGGAGACTATCTCATACACAGTCCGGTACATGAAACCAAAATTCGTGCCCAGGGGCGGACTGACAACTCATGGGGCCCCCGGGCAATAGGAGATTATGGGGCCACACAATATACACACACACAGTATACTATCACACAGTATACACAGACATGTACACACAGTATACACAGACATGTACACACACAGTATACACAGACATGTACACACAGTATACACAGACATGTTTCTATTGGCTGAGAAGGTACCGGAGAGGTGGGGCAGCTATAATCTCTGGATTTTTATACCAAAAGGATGTCGGTAAGGGACATTTCAGAAACAGATGTAAAAAAAAACACAGATTTTTACATACTGTTTCTGGTTTTACTGAGGCTGGCAACCCTGATTGGGCCCCCTAGTGGCCCGGGGGCCCTCGGGAAGTGCCCGAGTGGCCGAATGGTCAGTCCGCCCCTGTTCGTGCCAAACCTTCTACACTGATTGTATGGCCTACATGTATTCACACACAGGTCCTGTTTTTTTTATTCTCTATCACATGTGCCTGGCTGTTAGAGGCATGTTGTCATGTATGTTTTATTTATTTATTATCTATTAGTTTGTTATATTTTTATTATATATATATATTAATTATATACAATATGTACAGTGCCTTGAAGAAAGTATTCATACCCTTTGAAATTTTCCACATTTTGTTATGTTACAACCAAAAACGTAAATGTATTTTATTGAGATTTTATGTGATAGACCAGGAATCCTCAAACTACGGCCCTCCAGCTGTTGCAGAACTACACATCCCATGAGGCATTGTAAAACTCTGACATTCACAGACATGACTAGGCATGATGGGAATTGTAGTTTCTGAACAACTGGAGGGCCGTAGTTTGAAGACCCCTTTGATAGCGGCGGCCATAGATAGATTCATGCAATGCACAAATCTATCTATTGGTGCTAGAGGGGGGTGTGGCAGGAGAAGAGGGGGTGGCGCCTGTGCACCCTTATGGATGCACTGCCACTGGACGGATATCTGAATACTGTATTTCACCACATAAGCTCCGTTTACTGTTAGAAATAACGGTGAAATGCAAAACTCCGGTGGGTGTAACAAGATGTCCGCTTGCCACCTTCTCACTGTATCCTTACTGTGGAGGAGTGTGCGGGGTGCAGCAAGATGGCGGTGACGAAACTTCACTTCTGTTACAAATTCTGATGGGTCGCACAATCTGACGAAACACCTGCAGTAACTTTCATTCAACCAGATGCATACCTCCCAACATTTTGAGATAGGGATGAGCAGAGGTGGCTCTAGACCAGGGGTCTTCAAACTACGGCCCTCCAGTTGTTCGGGAACTACAATTCCCATCATGCCTAGTCATGTCTGTGAATGTCAGAGTTTTACAACGCCTCATGGGATGTGTAGTTCTGCAACAGCTGGAGGGCCGTAGTTTGAGGATCCCTGCTCTAGACTTTGTGAGGCGAAACTTACACATGAGGCCCCACACACTCACTTAATAGGAAAAAAAATACAAGCACACAGAAAAGAGGGTGAGATAAAGAGGGGGAGGAGAGAGAGAATCAGTGATTAAGCACAGGCAAATTAGGAGGCCGTGAGACCCATGTGAGTGCGAGGCCTTAGGCGACCACCTAATTTGCCTAATTAGAGAGCCGCCTCTGGGGATGAGGGACACCCACTATAAAAAAGTATGTAGGCATAGGACACACCCCCTGCCACTCCCCCTTAAAGGGGAATTCTACAAAAAAAAAAGATTAGTAAAACCCACAAGTACGTTTTTTTTGTTTTTTTTTTTTACCACTACCATTCCTTTATATTGGCTTTTGTAATTTACAAATGCAGCAATTTAGAATTTGGAGAAAAGGTTTAGCAATGAAAAACACTTTTTGATAAGTAGTGTATTTTTTATACAACTATATAGATCAGACCAAAATAAGAGACAAATAAGGAGGAAAGAGGGACAGAGGGACTTTGTTCCAAATCAGGGACAGTCCCTCCCAATCAGGGACAGTCCCTCGAAATCAGGGACAGTTGGCAGCTATGCAGATGTTTTATGTCATGATGAGCCCATGACTATTAGCACCATAGATACACCACTCAGATAATTATCTAAGGAGAAAAGATTGGGCGGAATAACCAACCAGAGGAGACAGGGAAGACAAGGGACAAAACGCAGATCTACATCTATGACCCTTGAGACATCGATAGTTGGGAATTATAGGATATCCCAGAAAGGCGATACCCAATACTAACTGAGGTGAGCGAATAGAGAGACCGATCTAGGATACCCCACTATAGATGATCGATAAGGAAATTACAGTGACCATTTATATCACTAGCTTGGAAATATCTGATTTTACTCTGGAATTTGATTGGACACTATATTATCACGAACTATTCACATTCACACACACTCGTTATTGAGTGTGGGATACACGTTTATTCATCTTTTTTGGTTTCACTTTTTAATGTCTTAGCACTTTCACGTGCATCACATTTGTTTTAGCTATTTTTGACACTTTGTTACATCATTATTCACCTGTATGACATATGCGATTCACTTTTGATACTTATGTGATTTATTCGATTTATTCTATTTAACACCCGTATCTATTTATATTTCATATTTTAACTATTATGATAATATTTAATTACTATAAGTACAACACCAGGCACTTTATTTAGACATTACGTCACTTTTTACTGTGTGTTCTTCACTCTCTGCACATATTAAGTTGCAACTAGAGAATTTGTTATTATTATCATCATCCCCAGACCATTATTTATTGGTGTCACTATTAGATTTTATTTATTCACTAGTGCATTTTATAATTATTTTTTAATTGCTGTCTAATATTAATTATTTGCGCGAAAATTTATCCACTTATCTTATGACTTTTTAGTGTATTTGTGAACACTGCTCATTTTTGCTGCATTTATACGCTCTGTTACTTCTACTGACTTCTATTACTCACAGTAGCGCCAGGGATCATACCCATACATTATCCAACTTTTTAGTCACACACTTACCCAGGCAGCTACGATGGATGTATTTACATTCATGGAGAATAGGAAGATCAATCTGGATGAGGTATTTAACCCCCAAACAAAAACCCGCAATATGGATCTGGAGGGTATAGTTAGAAAGTTGGGACACCATATGGAAAAAAAAGTGAACCTATGGTGGGACACCAACACATTTGAAAGATATATAAGGGAAAGTATAGTACCTAGAAGACTCCGCTGGGAAATACCACCTAATGACGGACTAGTTGATAAAGACTCCATGGAAGAGTGGTTTGAGTTCTTTAACAACAAAGGGGTAGAAGGTCTAAAATTCCTATTACAAAGGAAATATAGAAAGACAAGACTTCTAGAAACCCAAATAGAAGAACTCAAACAAAAACTAGAACCATACAAAGAATCAGCAGATCTCAAGAAATTAACAACACAGCTCAATAAAGACCTAATAGCTAAAGATCTAGAAACACAACAGAAAAAGATGAAAAAATACCAGAGAGACATATCAGATTATAAGACCGACCAAGTCTTCAAATGGCAAAGCAAGATAGAATCAACACAACCCGCATCCACCTATTCAACACCGGAAAAAGAAGTCAGGATTCAAGACCCAACAACATCCCATCCCTACAACCCACCAAGATGGGAAGAGAGAGACAGATATGTAGAAACACCTAGAAATCAAAACGAACAGAGACACACTAATGGATATGGATACCAAACCCCTAAGAAAACGGGAAAAAAACCTTTTAAAAAACCTTTTAAAAAACCATATAACAACTGGCACCAAAATGAAAGAAATCCAAGAGAGAACAGAGGACCCCCACCACAGCAAGAATACTATGGAGGATATAATAGAGCACCTATACCCACCCATAACCGATATGAGCCCATACGTGATCATTATGACAACTATGATAATCAACGAAACTATGGGAGCCAATATGATAATCAAAGAAGTTATGGAAATAACTATGACTACAATACACAGCGCTCTTTTTTAGACAGGGAAAGGAGGGACCATTCCCCGAGAAGACAAACCCAAGAGACTTATCATTCACCAAGGAGACAACAAGAAACATACAGAAAAAGTCCAGAACGAAGAGAGGACACCGAGCAGGAAAGAGATTCCAAACGAAAAAGAGAGTAGTTGGAGAAAATGTGGTTAACCTGAGCAATATACCTATTACTAGTGAAGAATTGGCGGTGCTGGATAAAGGACTAAAACACGCACCAGTCAAAAACCTAGACAAATTCAACACATATATAGGCATTCAGAAATACATTAGAAAAATCAATATTAAAAAATGTATCTTAAACAATGCTTGGGGAGCACAAGTCAAAAATAAAGAGACTATACCCTCAATAGCACATAGCACTTTAAGAAACAACTCCGTATTTAACCCCCAAGTATCCAACAATCACCATGTAGAGGTATTTAAAAATCTGGTACTACAAGACCTTGAGACACTTAAACTGAAGAAAGTAACTGACCCTTCACATATCAAAAAGGGCATCAAATTACTAACAGAAAGGAAAAATCTAGTGATACGACCCGCAGACAAGGGAGGAGCTATCGTGTTACAATCCAAAGAACAATATCAAAATGAACTTAATAGACAATTGAATGATGAAGGGACATACATCAAACTCCTAGGAAATCCAACTCCTAAATATAAGAAAGAACTAGAACTACTAGTGAATCTTGGAATAAAGAAAGAGATACTTAA
Source organism: Lithobates sylvaticus (assembly GCA_028564925.1). Classification (NCBI taxonomy): domain Eukaryota; kingdom Metazoa; phylum Chordata; class Amphibia; order Anura; family Ranidae; genus Lithobates; species Lithobates sylvaticus. Next base: position 32,673,595 of record CM053026.1, on the reverse strand, counting down.
TGCAAAAGAATCTAAATATCTAATACCAGAAAATTGCAGAATTCCGATTATTTATACAGTCCCAAAAATCCACAAATGTAAAGAGAACCCCCCAGGGAGACCGATAGTCAATGGGATTGATTCCCTAACATCCCGAATGGGACAATATATTGACTACTATATCCAACCAGCGGTACAACAAACACAAGCGTATCTTAAAGACACCAAACATATACTGCAGTTACTAGACAACACAACAGTACTAGAGGGTAGAACCCTACTAGCAACGGCCGATGTTGCATCACTTTATACCATAGTACAACATCATGATGCATGCTCAGCTACCAAATGGCTACTCAGAAATTACAGCACGTATATATGCAAACAAAGGAAATATCTTATTAAGTGCCTCGATTTCTGCCTGAAATACAATTACTTCTGGCACAACCAGACTTATTATAAGCAAGCAATCGGGATAGCGATGGGTGCTAAATTTGCACCAGGAGTAGCCAATGCATTTATGGCCCAATGGGAGGAGAACGCAGTATATAAGGACATACCAGCAGAACTCACGCTGTATAAACGCTACATTGATGATGTTATAATAGTATGGAACGGAGACAGAAACTCCCTAGAAAACTTCCTAAAAAAACTTAATGAAAACGATAACAACATCAAACTAGAGTGGAAAATCGATGCAAAAAAGGTAGACTTCTTGGATTTAAATATCAGCATTGAAGGCAATACAGTGGTAACAAAAACATACTTCAAGAATGTAGATACCAATAGTTACCTGGATATAAACAGTTGCCACTACAAACCGTGGCTCTACAATATCCCAAAGGGACAATTAATAAGAATTAAGCGGAACTGCACAAGAAATGAAGACTTCCAAGTACAAGCCAAACAAATCGGAGAAAGGTTCATAGCAAAGGGATATGATGACCAATGGATCACGCAACAAATACAATCAGTCAACCAAATGGACAGAAACACTATGCTCAAAAGTAACCCAAAAAAACTATACCAAAATGAAGCACCTTGCCTAATACTAGATTTTAACGTTCAACATAAGGATGTAGCCAAAATGATAGGAAAACATTGGCACATCTTGAAGAAAGATAAAGACCTCAAAACCATACTACCTCAGAAACCAAATATCGTCTACAAAAGAGCACCCACAATCAGGGATCTCATAGTTAAAACAGTAATAGAACCACCAACCAAACCGACCTACTCATTTTTCTCAGGAAAGGGCTTCTTCCCTTGTCGCAACTGCTATGTATGCAGACACGCACAGAAATTCCAAGGCAAAAGAACAGAATTTATTGCCACAAGTACGGGCCAAACACACAAAATAAAAGACTTTATTGGCTGCCACTCCAAAGGAGTAGTGTATGTACTACAGTGCAGCTGTAAATTACAATATGTGGGAAGAACAAAAAGAGCCTTAAAAGACAGACTAGAAGAACATGTCCGGAACATCAAGAATGGATTTCCGAAACATAGTGTTTCAAGACACTTTGCTCTAAAACATAACCAGGACCCTTCCACACTCCAATTTTGGGGAATCGATAAATATAAAAAATCATGGAGAGGTAGCCACAAAATTAGGAATATAAGTCAAAAAGAGTCCAAATGGATCCATACCTTACAGACCCTTGTACCGGGAGGAATGAATGTGGAATTTGATCTTAATTGTTTTTTAAGTAATTTTTAACCACTTTACATTACATGACACCCTTTACTTTATCTACATGAGGCTCTAGTATATATAATATATTCATGCTCGGTTGTCTTAACTATTATACTTTTTTACCCCCTTAAGAAACTGGACTAGCTTAGATCAACCAACAGATATACGCAATATAGAGATGTATAGTAGATACAGAATTATACATGCATAATGTAACTCTACTGTAACTGTACACCGGTGATCTCAAGGCTTTTTCCTGCTCTATAAAAATCATAGGAATTTATATACACTTAGGATGCCAACAATTAGCTGATAATTTGGCAGTATTTTAATCCCTATGCAATATTTAACTATCTTCCACCACCACTATATAATTATGTGTATCCAAATTAATTCAACACTATAGAAGTAACTTACACCAACCCTATTAAGCCAGACAGTGAGGTATGACCACCCCCCTCATTCTAGACATAAATGTCATCGGACAATGTATTTCTATTTCTATTTTTAATATTTTAAATTATTTTTAAAAAAACAAAACCTTAATATAGCTGCGATATCATATCACTCAATCGTATGCAGCCTAGTATGTCAGTTTTCCATCATGACCATTTACGGCAAGATGAAATTACACATTTTTTAAATCTACATTATAAATGCTTTTTAACTCTCTACAAGTATACACAGCGACTGACTATATCAAGCAACATGAACGGCCAGTAACCAATACAGCAGGATAACAAACATCCCGTCTCCCTCAATGAGGAGGATAACGGGAGACATAGACTGCTGACAGTACGCTAATTAGCACCATAAACAACCAACAAAATGGCGGCACACATATGAATACCAAGTCCTATGCAACATAATCAAGAAAATGGCCGCCATCTACCAATACAAATAGTTGCCCTTAACACGGTAGACACACATATTGGTATATACACCGTTGACCACAACAAAGATGGCCGCGACGTTACTTCCGGTTTTAATAGATATTTAAACACTCAATGCCCACCAATCCGGTTCCCCAGATGAAGACACGTGACGTGTCGTAACGCGTAGGGAGTGGCCGTAGGCAAGCAGTGGAAAGAAAATAGGACGCGAGGAGGCGCTGAGAACGCCGGTGAAGTTTCCTTATCTTTTTGCCAGTTTTTTATGTTTTAAATGTACGAGTACACCTTTTATCATTAAATTGAACCTTTGGTTTTTAACCTTACTACACTAGTGGAGACCTGTTTGTCCCCCGTCCCCTCTTATCCCCCTGAGTGTTATGTCATGATGAGCCCATGACTATTAGCACCATAGATACACCACTCAGATAATTATCTAAGGAGAAAAGATTGGGCGGAATAACCAACCAGAGGAGACAGGGAAGACAAGGGACAAAACGCAGATCTACATCTATGACCCTTGAGACATCGATAGTTGGGAATTATAGGATATCCCAGAAAGGCGATACCCAATACTAACTGAGGTGAGCGAATAGAGAGACCGATCTAGGATACCCCACTATAGATGATCGATAAGGAAATTACAGTGACCATTTATATCACTAGCTTGGAAATATCTGATTTTACTCTGGAATTTGATTGGACACTATATTATCACGAACTATTCACATTCACACACACTCGTTATTGAGTGTGGGATACACGTTTATTCATCTTTTTTGGTTTCACTTTTTAATGTCTTAGCACTTTCACGTGCATCACATTTGTTTTAGCTATTTTTGACACTTTGTTACATCATTATTCACCTGTATGACATATGCGATTTACTTTTGATACTTATGTGATTTATTCTATTTAACACCCGTATCTATTTATATTTCATATTTTAACTATTATGATAATATTTAATTACTATAAGTACAACACCAGGCACTTTATTTAGACATTACGTCACTTTTTACTGTGTGTTCTTCACTCTCTGCACATATTAAGTTGCAACTAGAGAATTTGTTATTATTATCATCATCCCCAGACCATTATTTATTGGTGTCACTATTAGATTTTATTTATTCACTAGTGCATTTTATAACTATTTTTTAACGTTTTCAATTGCTGTCTAATATTAATTATTTGCGCGAAAATTTATCCACTTAGCTATGCAGATGTGTCAGAGGGGCTGAGGGTGTTCTTGGAGTTGAGGCACAGTATAGAGAACCCAAATTACCAAGTGGCTCCTGCAGGGGGAGCTGTACACCAGATTGCAAGGAAGCGACATTTGACTTCTTCATCCCCTAGCGAAGATGAGATCTGACTGCGGCGGGAGATAGAAAGGTCAGACATAATAACAGGACATTATAAAGTGACTCATGTAGCAACTCTGTATAACATAATATCATTTTATTTAATGACAGTGACATTTACCGATAAAGCCGCCCGTCCAGCCCATCAAGTCCTCTTTGCCAAGGTTCGATAAAGTGGAATTTTTAGGAGAATTTAACCGATTTATTAAAGCTAAACTCCGGGGAAAAGTAAAAAAAAATAATGATGTCACAGTGTAATAGTAAAATGCTGGTTTAGGCTTCCCTCTCTGAGGTCCCTTTAAAAGGTTTTGAACCCCAGGGGGGATGGGAAGGATCGACAATCGTGTGACTGCAGTGATTGGCTATTACAGTGGTCACATGATCGGGAGCTAGACTCGGTGGTTCCATAGTGGGGGGCTGAGAGTGGTCTTTGACGGCTCGGTCTCTGTGCTGGGAGCAGGAATTGAGTCCATTCTCAGAATTGAAACATCGGCCCCAGTGACACATATGCGTGGCGTGTGGATGTTAAAGCCCACCCCTTTTGCCACCACTCATATGTGTTTCGCGGGCAGCAACAGGTTATAGACTTACCTCTTCCCTCACTCCCCCTGCAGTCCGCAGTCTCGTCTTCCCTTCAATGCTCCGGGTACAACTGCTGGCCCTGCATTGTAGCTGATGAAATCTGTGCTATGACTGCCAGCCGGATGCCTTAAGCTGACCATATACAGTATCACAAAAGTGAGTACACCCCTCATCTTTTCATGTGACAACACTGAAGAAATGACACTTGTCTACAATGTAAAGTAGTGAGTGTACAGCTTGTATAACAGTGTAAATTTTCTGTCCTCTCTAAATAACTCAACACACAGCCATTAACCACTTTCAGACTGGACCAATTTGCAGCCAAAGGACCAGGCCCCTTTTTGTGATTCGGCACTGCGTCGCTTTAACTGACAATTGCGCGGTCGTGCGACGTGGCTCCCAAACAAAATTGACGTCCTTTTTTTTCCCACAAATAGAGCTTTCTTTTGGTGGTATTTGATCGCCCCTGCGGTTTTTATTTTTTGCACTATAAACAAAAAAGAGCGACAATTTTGAAAAAAAACGCATTCTTTTTTATTTTTTGCTATAATAAATATCCCCCAAAAATATATAAAAATACATTTTTTTCCCCCAGTTTAGGCCGATACGTATTCTTATACATATTTTTGGTAAAAAATCGCAATAAGCGATTACTGATGGGTTTGCGCAGAAGTTATAGCGTTTACAAGATAGGGGATAGTTTTATAGCATTTTTATTAATCTTTTTTTTTTTTACTAGTAATGGCGGCGATCAGCAATTTTTATTGTGACTGCGACATTATGGCGGATACATCGGACATTTTTGACACATTTTTGGGACCATTGTCATTTATACAGCAATCAATGCTATTTAAATGCATTGATTCCTGTATAAATGACACTGGCAGTGAAGGGGTTAACCACTAGGGGGCAGTGTAGGGGTTAAGTATGCCTAGGGGTGTGTTTCTTACTGTGGGGGGGCGTGGCTGTCAGCTAGTGAATGCTGATCTCTGCTCCAATCACAGGGAGCAGCGATCGGCGTCACTAGTTGCTAGGCAGAACGGGGAGATGCTGTTTATTTCCGCATCTCCCCGTTCAGCCTTTCCGTGAGACGATCGCGGGTGTCCCCGCGGCGATCGAGTCCGCGGGACCCGTGACCGGTTTCACAAGGGTCCCAACCGGCACGAGAGCGCGCCGCTCTCGGCGCGCTCCCGATGGCACGGAGGCATTTAAAAAGGGACTTATATATACGCCCTTATGCCTGTCCGTGCCATTCTGCCGACGTACATCGTCGTGCGCCGGTCGGGAACCGGTTAAAGTCTTAAACCTCTGGCAACAAAAGTGAGTACACCCCTAAGTGAAAATGTCCAAATTGGGCCCAATTAGCCATTTTCCTTCCCCGGTGTCATGTGACTCGTTAGTATTACAAGGTCTCAGGTGTGAATGGGGAGCAGGTGTGTTAAATTTGTTGTTATTGCTCTCACTCTCTCATACTGGTCACTGGAAGTTCAACATGGCACCTCATGGCAAAGAACTCTCCGAGGATCTGAAAAAAAGAATTGTTGCTCTGCATAAAGATGGCCTAGGCTATACGAAGATTGCCAAGACACTGAAACTGAGCTGCAGCATGATGGCCAAGACCATACAGCGGTTTAACAGGAGAGGTTCCACTCAGAACAGAAGTTGAGTGCACGTGCTCAGTGTCATATCCAGAGGTTGTCTTTGGGAAATAGACGTATGAGTGCTGCCAGCATTGCTGCAGCGGTTGAAGGGGTGGGGGGTCAGCCTGTCAGTGCTCAGACCATACGCCGCACACTGCAGGAGCGTGCCCGCAAGGTAACCCCCTTTGGGGAAGCGCTTCTCCTAGGGGGTTATACGATGTGGGGAGGAGCCGCCGGGGGACCCCAGAAGAGGACAATCGGGGCCACAAAACGAACTGCACAGTGGAGATAAGTATGACATGTTTGTTATTTAAAAAAAAAAAAAACCTTTACAGTCACTTTAATGTAAGGGGGGGCTCTGATGGGCTCATGTTTATTTGTAATTTCTTAGCTTTGTTTCACTGACGTTCTTTCTCTTCTCGGAATCTGATAAAAAAAACTCCAATCAGGATTGGTACTCTGCTGTTGCTGTATTAGGCTCCCCCATGTTGCCATGGTAACCTGTTGTCTCTAAACATGTCCAGTCAGCGCAGCTTCCTCCGCACGCTTTGCGCCCACTCTTCCCACCTCCACCCCCCTGTGTATGTGAGTCCGGGGGTGACACTGAATCACAAGGACACGCTTCTTCCTGGTCCGTCACCTCCTCCTGGGTGACAACCAACCGGAAACATCTTCCCAGATTTTCTCCGTCAGCGTACGATGGCTGCTGAATACATTCCATTCATTTCTGCCACCTCTACATCACAATAACCATCTACGATCTTTTCTCTTCCCAGTTCTGGATGGAAGTGTGGAAGGGTTAGAGCCTCTGTCAGGTTTTTCATTGCCCTGTGTGTCACACAGACAGGAAGTGAAGGGAATTCTCCCCAGTGGAGACACTGATATACGTGGAAATCCAGGACGCTGCATGAGGGGGGGGGGGGTCAAAAAAAAAAAAGAGACACATCCACCAAAGTTTCTGGGCTTCCCAAAAAACTGACAATGCAGGTAAGGGGCCCCTATAGATAAAAACAATCTGTGTAGCTTTGACTGATGTCGGATAAGGCCCTTGCTATAGGTGTAGGCCATTTACTTATCTCCCAAAGCCTGACTGAAAAACTCTCAGAGATGGCATCATCCCGTCCTGCCTTGTTGCTAGGATGTTGCAAAGGCACTCCCAGCTGTTACTGCTCACCTCCACCATCACAGGAAAGAGCTCTTCCTCTAAATTCAAACCCCCTCACATCCTTCTCTCCTCTGATGCAGTAGCTCTGAGCTCAGCCTTTGAGAGCTCTGTCCTGTGATGGTGGAGGTGAGCAGAGACAGCTGGGTGTGCCTTTGCAACGTCCTAGCAACAAGGCAGGGTGGGATGTGCCATCTCTGGGAATATATATATATATATATTATATGTTTTGGGGGTTTTAAGTAATCAAAGCCTTTTTTTTTTTTTTTTTTTTTAACGTGTGCAATGGCCTGGCAGCGAAAGGGTAAATGGATCCCTGTCATCTTCCCTGCCTGTGGTGACCCCTGTCATCTGCCCTGCCTGTGATGACCCCTGTCATCTGCCCTGCCTGTGATGACCCCTGTCATCTGCCCTGCCTGTGGTGATCCCTGTCCTCTGCCTTGCCTGTGGTGATCCCTGTCATCTGCCCTGCCTGTGGTGATCCCTGTTCTCTGCCCTGCCTGTGGTGACCCCTGTCCTCTGCCCTGCCTGTAGTGACCCCTGTCATCTGCCCTGCCTGTGGTGATCCCTGTCCTCTGCCCTGCCTGTGGTGACCCCTGTCCTCTGCCCTGCCTGTGGTGATCCCTGTCCTCTGCCTTGCCTGTGATGACCCCTGTCCTCTGCCCTGCCTGTGGTGATCCCTGTCCTCTGCCCTGCCTGTGATGACCCCTGTCCTCTGCCCTGCCTGTGGTGATCCCTGTCCTCTGCCCTGCCTGTGGTGATCCCTGTCCTCTGCCCTGCCTGTGGTGATCCCTGTTCTCTGCCCTGCCTGTGGTGACCCCTGTCCTCTGTCCTGCCTGTGGTGACCCCTGTCCTCTGCCCTGCCTGTGACGACCCCTGTCATCTGCCCTGCCTGTGGTAATCCCTGTTCTCTGCCCTGCCTGTGGTGATCCCTGTTCTCTGCCCTGCCTGTGGTGATCCCTGTTCTCTGTTTCTCCAGTGGTGATCCCTGTTCTCTGCTTCTCCTGTGGTGACCCCTGCCCTCTGCCCTGCCCAAGGTGATCCCTATTATCTGCCTCTCCAGTTGTGATCCCTGTTCTCTGCTTCTCCAGTGGTGATCCTTGTTCTCTGCTTCTCCTGTGGTGACTCTTGTCCTCGGCCCTGCCCATGGTGATCCCTGTCATCTGCCTCTCCAGTGATGATCCCTGTTCTCTGCTTCTCCAGTGCTGATTCCTTTTCTGTGCTTCTCCTGTGGTGACTCCTGCCCTCTGCCTTACCTGTGGTGATCCCTGTTATCTGCCTCTCCAGTGGTGATCCATGTTCTCTACTTCTCCAATGGTGATCCTTGTTCTGTGCTTCTCCTGTGGTGACCCCTGTCCTCTGCCCTGCCCAAGGTGATCGCTGTCATCTGCCTCTCCAGTGGTGATCGCTGTCATCTGCCTCTCCAGTGGTGATCCCTGTTCTCTGCTTCTCCAGTGGTGATCCTTGTTCTGTGCGTCTCCTGTGGTGACTCCTGTCCTCTGCCCTGCCCATAGTGATCCCTGTCATCTGCCTCTCCGGTGGTGATTCCTGGCCTCTGTCTCTCCAGCGGTGATCTGTGTTCTCTGCTTCTCCAGTGGTGATCCCTGTCCTCTGCCCTGCCCATGGTGATCCCTGTTCTCTGCTTCTCCAGTGGTGATCCCTGTCCTCTGCCCTGCCCATGGTGATCCCTGTTCTCTGCTTCTCCAGTGGTGATCCCTGTCCTCTGCCCTGCCCATGGTGATCCCTGTTCTCTGCTTCTCCAGTGGTGATCCCTGTTCTCTGCTTCTCCAGTGGTGATCCCTGTTCTCTGCTTCTCCAGTGGTGATCCCTGTTCTCTGCTTCTCCAGTGGTGATCCCTGTTCTCTGCTTCTCCAGTGGTGATCCCTTTTCTCTGCTTCTCCAGTGGTGATCCCTTTTCTGTTCTTCTCCTGTGGTGACTCCTGTCCTCTGCTTTGCCTGTGGTGATCCCTGTCATCTGCCTCTCCGGTGGTGAAACCTGTCCTCTGCCTCTCCATCGGTGTTCTGTGTTCTCTGCTTCTCCAGTGGTGATCCCTGTTCTGTGCTCCTCCAGTGGTGATCCCTGTCCTCTGCCTCTCCAGAGGTGACCCCTGTCCTCTGTCCTGCCAACAGTGACCCCTGTCCTCTGCCCTGCCAGCAGTGACCCCTGTCCTCTGCCCTGCCAGCAGTGACCCCTGTCGCCCACCCTGCTGACCCATGTCTTCGGCTCAGCTGACAATCCTCGGCTCTGCTGACCCCAGTCCCGTGCCTTACTGACCCCTGTACAATCCCCTGCTGACCTTCCACAACTTTTGCCCTGCTGCCCCCTAAAACAATAGCCTCTGAACACAGCCCCAGAAACTGCTGACCCTATCCTCTGCCCTGCTGACCCCTGTAGACTGCCCTGCTGATCTCCCATCCTCTGCCCGCTGACATTTTTTACTGCACCCCCAAATCAGACAGGCTAGTTCTGGCCCTGGCAGCCGATGCTGGAGTGAGAATATGTAGGAGGAAGTGGCTGAAATAAAGGGGTCTACTTATTCAAAAAAAAGTCACATAACCATTTGTCCAGTGAATCTGCATGTACATTCATCCTGGGTGAACTGAACAAAACAATTTTTCTTTAAAGGGGTTGTAAAGGATAAAATAACAAACATGTTATACTTACCTCCACTGTGCAGCTCGTTTTGCACAGAGTGGCCCCGAACCTGGTCTTCTGGGGTTCCTGGGCGGCTGTCTCAGCTCCCTCCTGCAAGTACTTCTCACCTAAATGCAAGCTCCTTCGCATGGTGAGAAGTACTTGCGGGCGCGCTCCCGTGATACAGCCGGCGGCTATAGCCGTTCGTTGTATCACTCGGCCCCTCCCCCGGCGCGCCACGTCATTGGATGTGATTGACAGCAGCGTGAGCCAACGGCTGCGCTGCTTTCAATCCATCCACTCTAGCCAATCAACGGCCAGGGTGAGTGTGAAGAGGATGTGGGGGGCGAGCACGGCACTTTCGAGGGGTCAGGTAAGTAAAACGGTGGGGGCTGGGGGGGGGGGGGGGCGTATAGTCAGATGTTTTTTCACCTTAATGCATAGAGGTGAAAACATTTTTACCTTTACAACCCCTTTGAGCTACTTCCTCATCTGAACAAAAGTTTCTTATATTGGGGGTGGTAGTAAAATAATGCACTATGGCCACTAGATGGTGCTAAGAAGAACAATTTTATAACAAGAAATACAATGTAACAATTCTAGAGAACACTAGAGGGAATTAGCAAATACATGTAACCAATTCACACACAACAAACGTATATGTGCAGATTCGCTGGAATGAATGACTGCAATTTTTTTTTTTTTTTTTTTTAATAGATCCCAAAATGTATCCAATAAGTTTAGATTTCCTTTAAGCATATATCTTAATGAAATATTAGGATGCTTGTGATACCGCAATTTTTTTATTTAAACCTGTTTTTCATTTGAGGAGATAAATTGACTGATTTCTGGAGAACTTGTTATATAGATTATATAGATCACGACCACAGAGATTAGTCTAATGTTCTGCCTCCTTACTGGGCTCTTCAATAATTATACCTGCCGCTTGACGATATGCAGCGATCCATTTTGCGGCGGTTTTTACCAGGTGAGGGTACACAAAGAACACTCACCTCTCCATTATATCACCGTGGCACATTCTGATGGGAACACTTCGCCGTCTATTAAATTGCAGCATCACGCTCCTACTTTATGAGTTTTATTAATAGACTTATTCCTGCCGGTTACGAAGTATCACTGGCGCTCGGACTTGGTAAAGTCGTGACTCGAATCACTTAGGGAGCTTTAAAGTGAGTGTTATTTATACAACGAGAGACATAAAGGCCCGTACAAGTCGTCTTCCTTCCATTTTCCACTTGCCGGCGAGTCAGGTCCAATTTGGACAGTCTACGTGACAACGCAAAAATCTAGCGACCGGTCCTGGAAGCCGCTTTCCAGTGGTCCTTTACAAGTTGAAGGGAACATTTTGTACAAAAGCCTGTACAACAGATGATTTTAAATCATTCAATTACGCTTCTAAATTCACTAGCCAATAATTAATAAATACAGTGATCCATTACTTATCATATACATAGAACAAATGTCTCTCTATTATGTAAGCTTGTTGTTGTTTAGTCGTGTCTGACTTTTCGAGACCTCATGGACCATAGAGCGCCAGGCTTTTCTGTCCTTCACTGCCTCCCGGAGCTTGCTTATTTTTATGTTTATTGTTTCGATGATGCTATCTATCCATCTTGTTTTCTGTCGTCCTCTTCTCCTTTTACCTTCCATGTTTCCCAGCATCAGTGTCTTTTCCAATGAGTCCTCTGTTCGCATTAGGTGGCCAAAGTATTCGAGTTTCAGCTTCAGGATCTGTCCTTCCAGTGAATATTCAGGGTTGATTTCCTTCAGGATTGACTGGTTTGATCTTCTTGCAGTCCAAGGGACTTTCAAGAGTCTTCTCCAACACCATAGTGTTGGAGAAGCATCAATTCTTCGAGGGTCAGTCTTCCTTATGGTCCAAAGTTGGACCATAAGGAAGGCTGACCGCCGAAGAAGTGATGACACATCATTGCTGACAGCCATGGGTTACTACTGGGAATACCATAGCTTTGACTATATGGCACTTTGTCGGTAGGGTGATTTATGTATGTAAGCTACAAAAGTATTAAAGAAGAATTCCAGTTATGAATATAGTTACATTCTAGGCTAGGCTAAATGGTAATATTTTTACATAGGCCAGGCAGCCTGGGCTGGACCAATGTAGCGTAGCTAGAGGTATTATAAACAGTTATGCCGCGTACACACGGTTGGAATTCTCGTCGGAAAAAGCTCTGATGGTTTCGCTCAATTTCGCTCAATTTCGCTCAAACTGTCTTGCCTACACATGGTCACACCAAATTCCGAAGGTCAGTAACACAGCGGCATTAAAACAGGTTCGACAGCACTATAAAAGGGAAGTTTAATGCTTCTGAGCATGCGTCAAATTGTTTCCGAGCATGCGTCGGAATTTTGCGTGTCGGAATTGCATACACACGATCGGAAAATCCGATAGAAAGGTTTTCCGTCGGAAAAATTGAGAACAGGTTCTCAATCCAAAGTCCGACGGAAATTCCGACAGATAAAAACAGATGGGCATACACACGGTCGAAAAATCTGTTGAAAAGCTCCCATCGGACTGTTTCCATCGGAAATTCCGACCGTGTGTACGCTGCATTAGCGAATACACAAAACGTTCAATAAGGCTCTGTCGCAAGTGGCTCCCTCATAAATACAAGGTCTAGAAGGCTAAAAGGAAGCAGTAGACCTCCCAAGAAGAATATACATAAGATCTATATCATATTTGGTATCTAACTAATTGTAATATCATTCTAAATAATATTCTGGTCTTTGGACTGTAAAACCTTGTTGCAAGGTAATATAAATTAACCTAGTTGGCAGTGAGGGTGTGTTCACTGCACCATAATAACATTCCCCAGCTCACCAGACTTTTTGATTGGGTGATTAGCTCTGTGATGCCCTCTCCAGGGTCAAGAAAATGCTTTTGCAAAGGCAACTGACTTTACCATCCAAACTACAAGTAAGTACAGTATATAGGAGTCTCCTTAAAGGAGCCATTGACTCTTGCTTATTAGATTGGACTTACACTGTAGGTGATCTGAACTCTGTACTATCCAATTTGCAATAGCAAGAGATTGTGACCGGCTCTCTATGGAGTCGGTTCACATATCTCCGATGCAGCTCCACTGTGAATTTGCACAGGAGGCCTGTGCGTCTTTTGGTCTATTTCAGGTCCAAATTCAGCCCAAAATTCTGAAATCAGACCTGAAACAGTGAACCAGGACACACAGGACCCTTGCTGGGAGCCGCATCAGCATTAGGTGTGAACCAAGCCTAAAAGAAAATAAAGGAACAAATAGGTTCCAAACCTGCACAAATCATTGACCAAAAAACAAACTACAATAAAGAGCTGCGTGTTGTAAAGTGAAAAGAACACCTAGAACGCAAAAAGAAACAAAGGAACCACGCTCTTATATGATAAATTACATATCACCATAGTGAATAAACAAATAAATCTTCATTTGAGTGATAAAAAATACATACAAATTGTGAAATCCATGAATAGATCCCACGTTTGAATAGCGTCCTCAGTGAGTATAGCAAAGGTTCCTCTCCACCCGCATGCAGACACACAAAGCACTCACCAGACTTAATTGACCCCTATTACAAGGGGTCATTTGTGACTGGCTCTCTATGCAGGTGGAGCACTAACTGGCGATTCCTATACAATAGATGCTGATCCTTGTCTTCTTTGATATAAGTGCAATACAACCTTTTTTAAATAAATGATTTGAATTACTGCACCATGAGAGCGTTCTTTTCTCTCCCTCTCTATGGCAATACTGGAGCTTTGAATACGCTATCTACATATATATTGAATGAATGACAGCAGCAGTTTGGATTCATTCCTGTGACCTCATGCGGCACACCGGTGGTAAGAAAATTTTTGCGGGCAAAGGAAGGCTGGTGTTGCCATTTCAATCATCATGGCACCATGGTGTCAGGGTGATCGAAGCGCATTGTTACATTCTAATACATAATGAAGTGGTTCAACTCACCATAATGCAGAATCAGTGGGAGCCCTGGGCGTGTCACTTGCCACATCTCTTGCCACCAGATGCATCATGTCACTTGCCACTGTCGCCTGTCCCCAGATGCAGCTTTTTAACTTGCCACCTCACCTGCCACCATTTGCAGATTGTCACTTGCCACGTCACCTGCCATCATTTGCAGATTGTCACTTGCCACGTCACCTGCCACCATTTGCAGATTGTCACTTGCCACCATTTGCAGATTGTCACTTGCCATCATTTGCAGATTGTCACTTGCCACGTCACCTGCCTTCATTTGCAGATTGTCACTTGCCACGTCACTTGCCACCATTTGCAGATTGTAACTTGCCACCATTTGCAGATTGTCACTTGCCACGTCACCTGCCACTAGATGTGGGTTGTTACTTGCCACGCCACCTGCCACCATTTGCAGATTGTCACTTGCTACGTCACTAGTCACGTCACCTGCAGTGTTAATTTTGGCAGCAAATTTCAATTTAGTTTTAGTCTTAGGACTAAAATGGTATTTTAGTTTTAGTCCCATTTTAGTCTTCTGCAATTGTTTTAGTCGTATTTAGTCGACTAAATCTCCAGTACATTTTAGTCAACTAAAATGTCCTACGTTATAGTCGACTAAAATCACCAGTACATTTTAGTTGACTAAAACTAATTTTAGTCATCTAAAATCCAATGGGTTTAATTAAATTGTAATGCGTTAGTTAACATTTCTCTACAATTTCCAAACTCATTATATACTGCTGGAGTGAAAAATCGAATATGTTATTATTTAAGGTATTGAGGTATGAACATGCACTACAAACCAGTGTTAATTTTGAAGTCAAATTTCAATTTAGTTTTAGCTTTAGTCTTTTGACTAAAATGGCATTTTAGTTTTAGTCCCATTTTAGTCTTTTGATTAAAATGCCATTTTAGTTTTAGTGGTATTTTAGTCATCTCAGTTGTTTTAGTCGTATTTTAGTCGACTAAAATAGTATTCATTTAGTCGACTAAAATGTTTTAGTCATTTAATGCCGCGTACACATGAGCGGATTTTCTGTTGGAAAAATTTTGGGTTTTCCAACGGAATTTGGCTCAAGCTTGGCTTGCCTACACGGTCACACAAGTTCGCTGAACTTTCGACCGCCAAGAACGCGGTGACGTACAACGCTAGAAAATGAAGTTCAATGCTTCCGAGAATGCGTCAAAAATTGTTTCCGAGCATGCGTAGGAATTTTGTGCGTCGGAATTGGTACAGACGATCGGAATTTCCGATCGGAATTCTTTCCGATCTAAAAATTGAGAACCTGCTCTCAATCTTTTGCTGGTGGAATTCCGCCAGCAAAACTCCTATGGAGCATACACACGTCGCATTTTCCGACCAAAAGCTCTCATCTGACTTTTGCTGGTGTAATTTCCGATCATGTGTACTTGGGATTAGTCAAGAAATTAACACTGGTCACCTCCCACCATTTGCAGATTGTCACTTGCCACGTCACTTGCCAACATTTGCAAATGTCACTTGCCACGTCACCTGCCACCATTTGCAGATTGTCACTTGCCACATCACTTGCCACCATTTGCAGATTGCCACTTGCCACCATTTGCAGATTGTCACTTGCCACCATTTGGAGATTGCCACTTGCCACGTCACCTGCCACCATTAGCAGATTGTCACTTGCCCCGTCACCTGCCACTAGATGTGGGTTGTCACTTGCCATGCCAGCCAGTGCCACCAAATATGCATTGTCGCTGCATTGGTGGCAGGCTGGCAGCACTGGACCATTTAGTGAGGGCAGGAGAGTGGAGATGCGGGGCGGGCAGTGAGAGATGATGACATCTCTCTGCTCCCCACCGCACATCGCTCCCACGTTGAAGTGGCCTGGCTGTGAGGGCGGAAGAGTGGTGACAGGCGGGCGGAGAGAGATGATGTAATCTCTGCTTGTCCACCCGCTCCTCTCTCGCCTCCACCTCCAATGCCGCCCACCCGCCGCAGCCGCGACCCGCTGAGACTCGGGGCTATGGGCTCCATATTCGGGGCTCCAGCCTCGATAGCCACCCCCTGGCGACGCCTATGACCTCGTGTATGGCATCTTGGATTTTCCCATATGCGTAATTTGACTCCCTGTAATAGGGATCAATTAAGTCTGGTAAGTACATTGCGTGTCTGTATGCGGGTGTAGAGGAACCTTCCTATACTCACTGAGGACGTTATTCACGTGTGGGATCTTTACATGGACTTCACAATTTGAATGTATTTTTTATAATTCCAATTAATTTGTTTATTCCCAATGGTGATTCATGATATGTAATTTATGATATAAGAGTGAGACCTCCTTGTCATAACTCTGTTCCTGTCCACCTAGGAGTTTTTGGTATTTTTGTGTGTTCACACTTCCATTGGGGTGCCGCTGCCCACTGTTGTGCACATTCTCCATAATTTAAAATAAATAACAATCCAGCAGAGATGGTGGGAAACCCTCATAATGGGCACAGTAGATGTACAGACATGAAACTTAGCTCAAGGATGAATGGAACCCCTCACAATGGGCACAACAGATGTGCACACCTGGGAATGGATCGTGGAAATCCCTCAAAATGGGAACAGCAGGGGTGCAGACCCCGAACTTAGCTCACAAATGGTGGCAGCCCTTCATAATGGACACAGCAGGTGTGCAGATCTGGGAATGCAGCTCAGGGATGGTGGGAACCCCTCATAATGGGCACAGCAGGTGTACAGACATGGAACGCAGCACGGGGATGGTGGAAGCATTTCATAATGGGCACATCAGGTGTGCAAGCCTGGGAACAGAGCACAGGGATGGCGAGAGCCCCCCTCATAATAGGCACAGCAGGCATGCATACCTGGGAACTTAGTGCAAAGATGGTGGGAACCCCTCATAATGGGCACAGCAGGTATGCAGACCTGGAACTCAGCTCATGGATGGTGGAAACATTTCATAATGGGCACAGCAGCTACTGTATGCAGACCCAAAACTTAGCTTGGAGATAGTGGGAGCTGTTCATAATGGGCACAGCACCAGGTGTACAGACCTGGGAACCCAGCTCAGGGATGATAGGAGTCCCTTATACATGGGCGTCTGCAGAACTTTTTTCAGGGGGGGGGGGGCATCATTTTAACGTCACCCATGCTCTGACCCTTTTCGACAATGTCATTATCACATGGTCAGAGACTGCAGACAGTACAGGAGATGGTCAGAGACTGCAGACATGGTACAAGAGACTGTCAGAGACTGCATTCATGGCTCAAGAGACTGCGGACATGGCACAAGAGATGACCAGAGACTGCATACATGGCTGAAGAGAATGTCAGAGACTGCATACATTGCCCAAGAGACTGTAAGAGACTACGGACATGGCACAAGAGACTGTAAGAGACTGCATACATGGCCCAAGAGACTGTCAAAAATTGCATACATGGCTCAAGAGACTATAAGAGACTGTGGACATGGCACAGGAGACTCTAAGAAACTGCATACATTTGGGGGGTGAAAGAGAGAGACAGAAGGGGTAACAGAGAGAAAGGGGGTGACAGAAAGAGACAGAGGGGGTGAAAAAGACAGAGGAGTGACAGAGAGAGAGACGGGGTGACAGAGAGGGGTGATGGGGTGTCAGGGAGAGGGACCACCTAGCTTTGTCTGCAGTCCCTCATGTGCCCCTATGTCCCAGTGGTGTGTGTAATGCTCAGTACGGTATCTTGCATGCCAGTAGGATGTCCATGATGGCCAGCAGCTAGCAAGACTCATTTTTATTCTGGGTGAGGACAGGAGGTGCTCTGTTCCTTCCATCGGATCTATGATGTGACATGGAGCGGTCCCTGGCTGCTTGCATTTCCTGCCCATCCTTGTCCTCTGAACCCCCGGTCAGCCTGTCCTCCAGGCCTGGGAGCAGTGAGGAGGTTTAAGGATCCCAGGGGTTCAGGGCTCTGGGAGGCATTGGGCCCGCTGTTCCTGGCGTCTTGCTGCTCTCCTTTCCCCGGCTTCTGTCTCCTGGGCCACTAGCTCACTACTAGCTATGTAGACAGGCTGATGTCATCCTGCCCACCCCTTGAGGCCTTCACTGTCATGCTCCTGTCACCAGCTGTCACCGGCCCTGCTAAACTGTGTACAGGTGTGAGCAGGGCCGGCGCTAGGATAAAGACAGAGTCCGATCCCTGATTCCAGGGGGGGGGGGCACTTGCCCCCCCCATTGCTCCTACCTGCGGACGCCCATGCCCTCATAATGGACACAGCAGATGTACTGACTCAGGAAACTCAGCTCAGGGATGGTGGGAACCCCTCATAATGGGCACAGTAGGTGTGCAGACCCATGAAACTCAGCTCAGGGATGGTGGGGATGTCTCATAATAGGCACAGCAGGTATGAAGACCAGAGAAACACTTCAGTGATTTCACTAATGGAGTTTCCTCAAAACTTCAGTGGACTAAATCTTTAAATCCCGAATTTTCTTCTGCATTGGGGGACTGTACATTGAAATACGGGGGTTACCCTCAATATTAGAGGTCTGTGAAGGTTCAGGGGATGGAGATGATAATTCATGAGCCATTTGTCTTGTAGCACTATTTAGAGGACCAGTCTTTGGCAAGGTCTCTTCTATCCACTGATAATCCCCTTCAGCCCGTCAGAACAAATTATACACTTCAAGGGAATCAGCATGGACCTAATTTTCTGAATTCGGCTTCGTCTCATTCCCTGAATACTAATCGTGTTCTGCTGCATCCTTGGGGTGATTTGAGGACACGAAGCGAGCGCTCAGAATAAGTGCAGCGAGCATCCTTCACCAGTGTCACATCGGAGCAGCATCCTGTCAATCTCTGTGTGTAGACACTATATAATACATCAAACACACAGCACATTATATAACTGCACAGATTCAAAATGGCACCGCACTATGCCATTATAATGGGCAAGCCTATAATAACGAATCACTTATTATAAATGCGGAAGCAATCCGCAGGGACAACATCCGGTCCTAGAGATCCATCCCTGAAAATTTTTGCTTTTGACCAAAAAATCCCAATTTTTATATACATTGCTTTCTGTTCTTATGATCTGAACATAGAAAATGTTGAGGGTGGGGACTTCTCCCACTGGCCACCAATGTGAGGGGAAACTGCAATTTGCACATCTCCAATTTACTTATGCTAATGTGCTGTGAGCTGCAGATATCATTTTTTACCCAAGGTTCCCTAAGACCCCAAAATTATTTCACGAGGCCCTCCAGGGTTAAAAAAAAATAATCAGAGAAAGGCTTTAGGTCTTAAAGGAGGGTGCAAAAGGTGGAGGTGCTTACAATCTATAAGGCTATCAGGGAGGATAAAGAAGGTGGAGGAGCTTACAATTTCTTATGCCGCGTACACACGGGTCGGAATTTCCGATGGAAACAGTCCGATGGGAGCTTTTCATCGGATTTTCCGACCGTGTGTATGCCCATCGGTCTTTTTCTGTCGGAATTTCCGATGGACTTTGGATTGAGAACCTGTTCTTAATTTTTCCAACGGAAAACCTTCCTATCGGATTTTCCGATCGTGTGTATGCAATTCCGACACGCAAAATTCCGACGCATGCTCGGAAACAATTTGACGCATGCTCGGAAGCATTAAACTTCCCTTTTATAGTGCAGTCGAATGTGTTGTATGCCGTGGTGTTATTGACCGTCGGAATTTGGTGTGACCGTGTGTAGGCAAGACAGTTTGAGTGAAATTGCGTTGGAATTCCGACGGGAAAACCATCAGAGCTTTTTCCGTTGAGAATTCCGACCGTGTGTACGCGGCATTAGGGTATAAGGGAAGATACTAAAGGTAGAAGAGTATAGAAATCTATTAGGGTATAAGGGAGGTTATAGAAGGTGGAGGAGCTTACAATCTATTAGGGTATAAGGGAAGATACTAAAGGTAGAAGAGCTTAGAAATCTATTAGAAATCTATTAGGCTGGCTTCACACTGGGGCGGTTCGGGGCGGCGACGGTAAAGCAGCGCTATATTTAGCGCTGCTTTACCATCGTTTTACCCGCGGTATGCGGCCACTAGCGGGGTGGTTTTAACCCCCGCTAGCGGCCGCAAAAGGGTTCAAAAACCTCCGCAAAGCGCCGCTGCAGCGGCGGTTTGTGGGCGGTATCCCCGCGGTTTCCCCTTGATTTCAATGGGAAGGAGCGGTATAGGAGCGGTAAATACACCGCTCCTTCAGCGCTCCAAAGATGCTGCTAGCAGGACTTTTGTTGCGGTCCTGCTAGCGCACCGCACCAGTGTGAAAGCCCGCCGGCTTTCACACTGGAGTGAATGGGGCCGGTTTTTTCAGGCGGTATACAGGCGCTATTTTTAGCGCGGTCCCGCCTGAAAACCGCCCCAGTGTGAAAGGGGCCTTAGGGAGGTTATAGAGGGTGGAGGAGCTTACAATCGTTTAGGGTATCGGGGAGAAGATTGATGGAGTGAAAGAGCTTATCAGGGTATGAGGGTAGAAACAGAGGCTGGAAGAGCTTACACTCTTATCAGGGTAGATACAGAAGATGGAAGCGCTTACAATCTATTAGGGTATAAGGGAGGATACAGAAGATAGAACCACACTTATATAAAGAAAACTACTCTGCATCTAAGCTACCATCACTAAAAACATAGTAGAATGCCATAAAGGTATATCTTATATATGTCAATTTCTTTCAAAATACAAATGGATCATTGATCATTGGCGGCTATCTTCTCAATGATTTTCGCAGAGAGAAGCTTCTTCAAGATCGCATGCTTCTTCCTCCCTTCCATTCTCTTAGGAAAGCCTGCTGTGCAGCACCACTCCACACATATAGGGTATGGCATATGGCTTGTCATATGGAAAAGTCCTCTGTAATGTGTAATTTCATATAATATGTTTGATGTGTTGTTTTTTTCTGAATGTTTTTTATTCCTAGAACCCTGCTCTCCTGAAGAAGCTCCTCTGTGTGATACACGTTACGAAGATATCTGCCCACTCATCAATGATCCATTCGTATTTTGGAAGATATTCCCATATATAAGTTATTCCTTTATGCCATTCTACTATGTTTTGGGTGATGGCAGGCTACATGTAGGGTAGTTTCTTTTGAACAGTATATGTGTGATTGTAAATATATAATATATATTGCACAACGACAGTGCATTTTAATAATTTTGTACAATAAATGGATTGATCTTTCCAAAAACAGTTTACTCTTCTTTTCCATAAAAGTGAGTAGCACCTGGAAAGTCCCTTATCTTTGGAATTCTATTTACTTGGTGCATGAGTTATCCATTCACAGCATCTTACTTATAACAGAATAAAAGTGGGTATTTGGGACTTTAATTGAAGCACATATGTAGTGTGCCTCCATCCCTGGTTCAAGTAAATAAAGAAGGAATTTGGGACTTTGAATCCACCTCCACAATGTCAATAGTCTCATTCAAAGTCCTAAATTTCTTCTTTATTTACTTATAACAGAAGGTAGAAGAACTTACAATATATTAGGGCAGGGTTTCTCAACCAGGGTTCCATTGAACCCTAGGGTTCCTCCAGAGGTTGCTAGGAGTTCCTTGAGCAATGAGCGATTTTTGCCTCTCAGATAAGTTACCACTGACACCATTGATCATTTTAGTTATCTGTAAGAGGGTAGTTCTTCCCAATGACCACATGTTTAACCACTACGCGCCCTCTGCTGGGAGGACGTCCCTGGACGTCCTCCTGTTTACTTCCCCAATGCGCGCTCCTGAGAGCGCGCATCGGGGAAGTTCTGTGCTGGCCGTGTCCGTCGGACACAGCCGGTCACAGATCGCTGTAAACGGCCAATCACAGCGGCCGTTTACAGCGAGATCGGGCTGTCCAATGAGAGATGATCTCATATGTTTGCATATGCAAACATATGAGATCATCTGTCAGCGCCGCTCTGCCTCCTCACACAGACAGCGTGTGAGAAGGGAGAGAGGAACGGCGCCGTAAGTAAAAAAAAAAAAAAAAAAAAAATCGATCTGTCCCGCTGCCACCTGTCATCAGTACCACCTGTCCCCAGAGTGCCATCAGCCACCTGTCCCCAGTACACCCTGTCCCCAGTACCACCAGTCCCCAGAGTGCCATCTGCCAGTGCCACCTGTCCCCAGTACCACCTGTCCCCAGTGCCATCCGTGACATCTGCCAGTGCCACCTGTCCCCAGTGCCACATCAGTGCCACGTCAGTGCCATCTGTCATCAGTGCCACGTCAGTGCCATCTGTCATCAGTGCCACGTCAGTGCCATCTGTCAGTGCCATATCAGTGCCATCTGTCAAAAGTGCCACCTGTCAGTGTCACGTGCCATCTGTTATCAGTGGCACGTGTCATCAATGCCACATATCAGTGCCATCTGTCATCAATGTCACGTGTCATCAGTGCCACGTATCAGTGCCATCTGTCATCAGTGTCACGTGTCATCAGTGCCAAGTATCGGTGCCATCTGTCATCAGTGCCACGTATTAGTGCCATCTCTCATCAGTGCCACATATTAGTGCCACATGATATCAGTGCCACGTATAAGTTCCATCTGTCAGCAGTGCCACATATT
Organism: Lithobates sylvaticus; assembly: GCA_028564925.1. Classification (NCBI taxonomy): domain Eukaryota; kingdom Metazoa; phylum Chordata; class Amphibia; order Anura; family Ranidae; genus Lithobates; species Lithobates sylvaticus. The sequence continues at coordinate 32,651,103 of CM053026.1, read as the reverse complement.
AGTGCCATCTGTCAGTGTCACGTGTCATCAGTGCCCCCATATTAGTGCCATCTGTCATCAGTGTCACGTGTCATCAGTGCCCCATATTAGTGGCATCTGTCATCAGTGCCACATCAGTGTCACGTGTCATCAGTGCCACCTGTCATCAGTGCCACGTCACGTGTCATTGTCCTGGTGCTTCAGGGCCTTCAAAAGTGTAATAGGTAGTCAACAAGTTAGATGTGTAATTTATGCTCCTAGAACACGTGATGGCGCTCCCTGCATGTTGGGCCTCTCTAAGTAAAAAAAAATAAAAAAAAAATAAAGCGATCTGTCCCGCTGCCACCTGTCATCAGTACCACCTGTCCCCAGAGTGCCATCAGCCACCTGTCCCCAGTACACCCTGTCCCCAGTACCACCAGTCCCCAGTACCACCAGTCCCCAGAGTGCCATCTGCCAGTGCCACCTGTCCCCAGTACCACCTGTCCCCAGTGCCATCCGTGACATCTGCCAGTGCCACCTGTCCCCAGTGCCACATCAGTGCCACGTCAGTGCCATCTGTCATCAGTGCCTCATCAGTGCCACATCAGTGCCATCTGTCATCAGTGCCACGTCAGTGCCATCTGTCATCAGTGCCACGTCAGTGCCATCTGTCAGTGCCATATCAGTGCCATCTGTCAAAAGTGCCACCTGTCAGTGTCACGTGCCATCTGTTATCAGTGGCACGTGTCATCAATGCCACATATCAGTGCCATCTGTCATCAATGTCACGTGTCATCAGTGCCACGTATCAGTGCCATCTGTCATCAGTGTCACGTGTCATCAGTGCCAAGTATCGGTGCCATCTGTCATCAGTGCCACGTATTAGTGCCATCTCTCATCAGTGCCACATATTAGTGCCACATGATATCAGTGCCACGTATAAGTTCCATCTGTCAGCAGTGCCACATATTAGTGCCATCTGTCAGTGTCACGTGTCATCAGTGCCCCCGTATTAGTGCCATCTGTCATCAGTGTCACGTGTCATCAGTGCCCCATATTAGTGCCATCTGTCATCAGTGCCACATCAGTGTCACGTGTCATCAGTGCCACCTGTCATCAGTGCCACGTCACGTGTCATTGTCCTGGTGCTTCAGGGCCTTCAAAAGTGTAATAGGTAGTCAACAAGTTAGATGTGTAATTTATGCTCCTAGAACACGTGATGGCGCTCCCTGCATGTTGGGCCTCTCTAAGTAAAAAAAAATTTAAAAAAAATAAAGCGATCTGTCCCGCTGCCACCTGTCATCAGTACCACCTGTCCCCAGAGTGCCATCAGCCACCTGTCCCCAGTACACCCTGTCCCCAGTACCACCAGTCCCCAGTACCACCAGTCCCCAGAGTGCCATCTGCCAGTGCCACCTGTCCCCAGTACCACCTGTCCCCAGTGCCATCCGTGACATCTGCCAGTGCCACCTGTCCCCAGTGCCACATCAGTGCCACGTCAGTGCCATCTGTCATCAGTGCCTCATCAGTGCCACGTCAGTGCCATCTGTCATCAGTGCCACGTCAGTGCCATCTGTCATCAGTGCCACGTCAGTGCCATCTGTCAGTGCCATATCAGTGCCATCTGTCAAAAGTGCCACCTGTCAGTGTCACGTGCCATCTGTTATCAGTGGCACGTGTCATCAATGCCACATATCAGTGCCATCTGTCATCAATGTCACGTGTCATCAGTGCCACGTATCAGTGCCATCTGTCATCAGTGTCACGTGTCATCAGTGCCAAGTATCGGTGCCATCTGTCATCAGTGCCACGTATTAGTGCCATCTCTCATCAGTGCCACATATTAGTGCCACATGATATCAGTGCCACGTATAAGTTCCATCTGTCAGCAGTGCCACATATTAGTGCCATCTGTCAGTGTCACGTGTCATCAGTGCCCCCGTATTAGTGCCATCTGTCATCAGTGTCACGTGTCATCAGTGCCCCATATTAGTGGCATCTGTCATCAGTGCCACATCAGTGTCACGTGTCATCAGTGCCACCTGTCATCAGTGCCACGTCACGTGTCATTGTCCTGGTGCTTCAGGGCCTTCAAAAGTGTAATAGGTAGTCAACAAGTTAGATGTGTAATTTATGCTCCTAGAACACGTGATGGCGCTCCCTGCATGTTGGGCCTCTCTAAGTAAAAAAAAATTTAAAAAAAATAAAGCGATCTGTCCCGCTGCCACCTGTCATCAGTACCACCTGTCCCCAGAGTGCCATCAGCCACCTGTCCCCAGTACACCCTGTCCCCAGTACCACCAGTCCCCAGTACCACCAGTCCCCAGAGTGCCATCTGCCAGTGCCACCTGTCCCCAGTACCACCTGTCCCCAGTGCCATCCGTGACATCTGCCAGTGCCACCTGTCCCCAGTGCCACCTGTCCCCAGTGCCACATCAGTGCCACGTCAGTGCCATCTGTCATCAGTGCCTCATCAGTGCCACGTCAGTGCCATCTGTCATCAGTGCCACGTCAGTGCCATCTGTCATCAGTGCCACGTCAGTGCCATCTGTCAGTGCCATATCAGTGCCATCTGTCAAAAGTGCCACCTGTCAGTGTCACGTGCCATCTGTTATCAGTGGCACGTGTCATCAATGCCACATATCAGTGCCATCTGTCATCAATGTCACGTGTCATCAGTGCCACGTATCAGTGCCATCTGTCATCAGTGTCACGTGTCATCAGTGCCAAGTATCGGTGCCATCTGTCATCAGTGCCACGTATTAGTGCCATCTCTCATCAGTGCCACATATTAGTGCCACATGATATCAGTGCCACGTATAAGTTCCATCTGTCAGCAGTGCCACATAGTGCCATCTGTCAGTGTCACGTGTCATCAGTGCCCCATATTAGTGGCATCTGTCATCAGTGCCACATCAGTGTCACGTGTCATCAGTGCCACCTGTCATCAGTGCCACGTCACGTGTCATTGTCCTGGTGCTTCAAGGCCTTCAAAAGTGTAATAGGTAGTCAACAAGTTAGATGTGTAATTTATGCTCCTAGAACACGTGATGGCGCTCCCTGCATGTTGGGCCTCTCTAAGTGGCCAGGCTGTGTAAAAGTCCCACACATGTGGTATCGTAATACTCAGGAGGAGTATCAAAATTTATTTTGGGGTGTCATTTGTGGTATACACATGCCATGTGAGAGAAATAACCTATTACAATGACAATTTTGTGGAAAAAAATAAAAAAATAATTCATTTTGCAAAGAATTGTGGGAAAAGAATTACAACATCAAAAAGCTCACCATGCCTCTTACTAAATACCTTGGAATGTCTACTTTCAAAAAATGGGTCATTTGGGGGGTATTTGTACTTTCCTGGCTTGTTCGGGTCACAAGAAATGAGGTAGGCCACCAGTACATCAGGTGTGATCAATTTTGTATAATTCGCACCACAGTTTGTAGACTCTATAACTTTCACAAAGACCAAATAATATCCACTAATTTGGGTTATTTTTACCAAAGATATGTAGCAGTATAAATTGTGGCCAAAATTTATGAAGAAAAATTAATAATTTGCAAAAATTTTATCACAGAAACAAAGAAAAATGATTTTTTTTTTCTAAATTTTCGGTATTTTTTCATTTATAGCGCAAAAAATAAAAAAAACCCAGAGGTGATCAAATACCACCAAAAGAAAGCTCTATTTGTGGGAAAAAAAAAGGACAAAAAATTCATTTGGGTTCAGTGTTGCATGACTGAGTAATTGTCATTCAAAGTGTGAGAGCACCGAAAGCTGAAAATTGGTCTGGGCAGGAAGGGTGTTTAAAGCGGTTCTGCACTCTGAAAAAAAAATTTTTTTTTTAGGATGTAATATAAAGTGTGCTTACCTTTATTAGGGGACTCACCTGTTCCATCTTCCATCTCGATCGCCGCCGGTTTTCGTCCGATGAAGTTCCTCGTCTTCTTCTTTAGTGCTGGGGGCCATCTTGCCTGTGGGCATGTGAAACACCCACAGGGACTTTAGATGGCCCAGCATGCACTGCCGTTACTCGCGCGTGCGCAGTAACGGCTCATCTGCCGAGATCTCGGGAGATTTCGGCAGATGCGGCCGAAATCTCGGGAGATTTCGGAAGATGTGGCCGAAATCTCGCGAGATTTCGGAAGATGCCCGCACTGGCTCCTGGGATCAATGACACCAGATCCCAGGAGACAGTGCGGCGTGACGACGATCGACGCAAGACCCCGCCCGCCGCCGCAGAGGGAGAAGACCGGAAGTCTTCAATTACAAGGTAAGTAAAAAAAAAAAAAAAAAAAAAAAAAAACATTTCATTTAGTACTCTTTGCCTGATTTGGAAGGCAAAGAGATTTACTAAATGAAATGAGTGCAGAACCGCTTTAAGTGCCCAGTAAGCAAGTGGTTAAAGGGGTTGTAAAGACAATTTTTTATTTATTTTTTTAAATAACAAACATGTTATACTTACCTCCACTGTGCAGCTCGTTTTGCACAGAGTGGCCCCGAACCTGGTCTTTCGCGGGCCCTCAGCGGCTGTCTCAGCTCCTAGAACTAACCACCTTCATGCAAGCTCCCTCGCATGGTGGTTAGTTCTTGCGGGCACGCTCCCGTGATACAGCCGGCGGCTATAGCTGCTCACTGTATCACTCGGCCTCGCCCCCCGGCGCACCGCGTCATTGGATGTGATTGACAGCAGCGCGAGCCAATGGCTGCGCTGCTTACAATCCATCCACTCTAGCCAATCAACGGCCAGGCTGAGCGACGAAGAGGACATTGGGGGCGGGCGCAGCAGGTGAACGGGCTCAGGTAAGTAAAACCGGGGGATGGGGGGGCCGGTATTGTCGGATGTAAACACAAACCTTTACAACCCCTTTAAGGAGAATTCTTCTCGCTGACCACCACAATAATGTATCATGAGTTGAAGATATATATATTTTTAGGAGGGGTTCCCTAACACCGAAAAGTTATTTCAAAGGTTCATCTGTGTTGAGAAGGTTGAGAAAAGCTGTATTAGGGTATAAGGGAGGATGGAAGATTTTTCAATCTATTATGGTATCAGAAGGGATACAGAAGAAAGAAAAGCTTACAAACTATTAGGGCAAAAGGGACAATACAGAAAATAGAAGAGCTTACAATCTAGTGGGGTATAAGGAAGAATAAAGAAGGTAGAGGAACTTACAATCTATTTCGGTCTAACAGAACATACATAAGGCAACAAACTTCAAATCTATTTTGTTATATAGGAGGATACCGAAGAATGGAAGAGCTTACAGTCTGTTAGAGCAACCTTTCTCAACGGGGGTTGCTGCCTGAGGTCCTCAGGGGTGCCGCTGCATCCTGGTTGATAAACAGATCCCACGAGTTCCCATTCCACTGAATGCAGTGGAAGGCGGAGGTGGCTGTCTGAGTCCTGAGCTATACCTACAGGGCAGTACCCAACTGCAAAGCTAGTACAGGAATGGGGAGTGGGGGAGCAGAACGGGTGCCTGCAACATTCCACTAAGTGCCGGGTTCCATAATCCTACTGTGCACTGGAGCTACACCCGGTAGCGCCAGCCATATGTCCCGTCATTAGCCTGGCAACACTCGCTCCACTGGGCAAGCACTGCCCACAGCCTTGTGGATTGTAATGGAGGAAAGGCCCTGCCCTGGGGCTCTGGAGAGAGGAAAGCAGGGCACAGAGGGGATCAGAAGGGAGGAAGGCGGTTGGCTTTAGCAGAGAGAGTGGGGTACAAAGGTGGGCCAACAGGGGGGTTTGAGGTTTTGAGGTGAGCAGACGGGGGAAATTTAGATACAGAGGTGAGTAGACAGGGGGTTTTGGGGGTACGAAGGTGATCATAGCGGGGTTTGGGGTACAGAGTTGAGCAGAAAGAGTGGTTTTGGGTACTGGGTGAGCAGAGAGGATGGTTTGGGATGCAGAGGTAAGTAGAGGAGATGGTTTGAGATCCAGAGGTGAGCATAGAAGGGTTTGGGGTACAGAGGTGAGCAGAGAGGGGTGGTTTGAGGTGCAGAGGTGAGAATTGGGAGGTTTGGGGTACAGAGGTGAACATGGGGAGTTGGGGTACAGAGGTGAGCAGACAGGGGGGTTAGGGGTACAGAGTTGAGCAGACAGGGGCGTTTGGGTATGGAGGTAAGCATAGTGGGGTTTGGAGTACAGAGGTGAGCATAGGCGTGTTTGGGGTACAGGGAGGAATGAGGTATGGAGGTGAGCAGATAGGGGGGTGTAGAGATGAGCAGGCAATGGGGGTTTGGGGTACAAAGATGAGCAGAGGGGGGGGGGGGTTGAGGTATCGAGTTGAGCAGAGAAGGGGGTGTGGAGGTGAGCACCCAAAGTAAATTTTCACATCTTTCCTGCATTTATTTAAATGGGCTTCCCTGCCCACAGAAAAACAGGGAAAGAACTACCCAAATCGCAAAAAAAAAACAAAAAACGCACTGCCTTTATGCTTGGGGGTACAATTAAGAATTAATGATGGGGATTTGTATGGCGCACATAGGTAAATAGCTTTTACAATACATCTGGCATATGGCTGTGGGGGGGGGGGGGGAAACGGTAAATCTTGGTGAAGGGGAAAATAACGTATGTGTTAGTACAAGAATTAAATATTAGTCCAGGTACACATACTGGGATTTAAAACATATTTGCTGGGCATGAGGGGGCTGCCAGTCCATAAAAGCAAGAAGGAGCTCTGAAATAAAATAAGAGAAGGAGAGAGAGACGGCGCCCTCTAAGTGCAGCAAGTTAAAAACGATTTAATGTAAAAAAGAGGATTAAGAACACTCACACTTTAACAGTGTCATAAAGGCATATCTGTGGTTTAGATGGTCTTCCGTTTTTGGATCCCGGATAGGTGGATGTCATCAAGGCAGCTATCAGGTGTAATCGTCCTGTGTTGTCCAGTGCAGATCCGGTGGCGCTGTGGGTTCTCGGTGCCTCCGGATGTCAGGACAGCAGGCTGTGCGGACAGTGAATAGCTGGGTGTTTGAGCGGCGACGTGTTGCAGCGAACACTTCCGGGTACGGGTCAGGTGGGCGGCGCTTCGGGGCATGCGTGCCCCTTCATCAGGCTTCATCAGGCCGACAGAAGCCTGATGAAGGGGCACGCATGCCCCGAAGCGCCGCCCACCTGACCCGTACCCGGAAGTGTTCGCTGCAACACGTCGCCGCTCAAACACCCAGCTATTCACTGTCCGCACAGCCTGCTGTCCTGACATCCGGAGGCACCGAGAACCCACAGCGCCACCGGATCTGCACTGGACAACACAGGACGATTACACCTGATAGCTGCCTTGATGACATCCACCTATCCGGGATCCAAAAACGGAAGACCATCTAAACCACAGATATGCCTTTATGACACTGTTAAAGTGTGAGTGTTCTTAATCCTCTTTTTTACATTAAATCGTTTTTAACTTGCTGCACTTAGAGGGCGCCGTCTCTCTCTCCTTCTCTTAATTAAGAATTAATAACACCCCTGTGCTTCTGGTAAAGAGCAGCGTGTTTGTCTGTGTGTCTGGAACACGTGCATGTTTGGGGTGCCTCGAGAGGATGCCATGACTGGAAAAAGATCCAGAAACACTGTGTTAAGCCCCATACACACGCTCGGATTATCTGAGGACCAGGTCCGTTGGATCATGTCCGTCGTACTTTGTCCGATGTTGGTTTTGCGTACACACGGTCAGACAAAGTTGTCGGAAAATCCGATCATTCTAAACGTGGTGACGTTTGTTGCCTACGACGGGACTACGTAGAGGCTAGTAGCCAATAGCTTTGGTCTTGTAATGTGATCTGAGCATGCGTAGCACTTTGTCCGTCGGAATTCGCTACACACGATCGGATTTGGTGTGATCGGACTTTGTTGTCAAAAAATCTATCCAGCAGGAGATAGGACTTTGTCCGTCGGACAATCCGATGGAAACTGTCCGATGGTGCCTACACACGGTCAAAATTTCCGACAACATTGTCTGATAGGACAGAATCCATCGGAAAATCCGACCGTGTGTATGGGGCTTTAGTGTATAGCTGAGGATATAGCAGATGGAAGTAATCACAATCTATTAACATATAAGGGAGGATTCCAAAAGTGGAAGAGCTTACAATCTATAAGGGTGAAAGTGATAATACCGGTAGAAGTACAATCTACAGGGATGGGAGGAAGGTGGAGGAGCTTACAATCTTTTAGGGTATACGGGAGGATGAAGAAGATGGAGAAACTGACAATCTAATAGGACATAAGGGAGGATATGGAAGGTGGAAGAGCTTACAATCTATTAAGGTATAAGGGATGATATAGAAGGTAAAAGTTCTTACAATCTAGTAAAGTGAGACTATACAAGGTAGAAGAACTTCATAATCACAATCACCCTGACCTCAACCCCATTGAACACCTTTTAGATGAACAGGATTGTGAGCCAGGTCTTCTCATCCGACATCAGTACCTGATCTCACAAATGTTCTTCTGAACACATTCCATCTAGGGTTGCCACATCATCCCTTTAATCCAGGACACATATTAATTACACAGGTTCCTGGGCTGATTTAATGCAAATAAGGCACCAAGTGAGTTTAATTACCACCTTAATCAGCCACAGAACCCGTGTAATTAATGTGTGTCCTTGATTAAAGGGATGATGTGGCAACCCTAATTCCATCATCTAAAATCTTGTAATGAGCCTTCCTAGAGATGTTATAGCTACGTATGGGGTTGCCAAATTCATATCCTGTAAATTTAGAATGGGATTTAACAAGTTCATAGAGGTGCAATGGTCAGGTGTCTACAAACCTTTGGCTATACAGAGTAGCTCTCTAGTATACCATATACCAGTGATGGTGAACCTTGGCACCCCAGATTATTTGGAACTACATTTCCCATGATGCTCATGCACTTTGCAGTGTAGTTGAGCATCATGGGAAATGTAGTTTCAAAACATCTGGGATGCCAAGGTTCGCCATCACTGCCATATACTAAACATTGACCGCGCAATTGTCATTTAACCACTTGCTTACTGGGCACTTAAACCCCCCTTGCTATCCAGACCAATTTTCAGCTTTCAGCGCTGTCGCACTTTGAATGACAATTGCGCGGTCATACAACACTGTACCCAAATGACATTTTTATCATTTTTTTCCCCCAAATAGAGATTTCTTTTGGTGGTATTTGATCACCTCTTCGATTTTTATTTTTTGTTAAAAAAATTAATTTTTTTTAAATTTTGTTATAAAATTTTAAAATGGGTAATTTTTGTCTGTCATTGATGTACACTAATGAGGTGGCAGTGATGGGCACTGATGGGTGGCAGTGATGGGCACTGATGGGTTACACTGATAGGCAGCACTTTTAGGTGGCACTGATTGGCATCACTGGTGGGTATTGATAGGTGGCCCTTGTGGGCATTGATAGGTGGCACTAGTGAGCATTGACAGGTGGCACTTGTGGGCATTGACAGGTGGCATACATGAGGCATAATTGCCTCTTCCTTTTCGGGACCGATGTCCTTTTAAGATGAGCCAGTGATCGGCTTTTTTTTTCCTCCTCCGCTGTCAGCGAGCTTTTGTTTTGATCATGTGATCAGCTGTCATTGGCTGACAGCTGATCACATGGTGAGGGGCCGGGACCGGCCCTTTACTCGGATCGGTGATCACCCGCGTCCCAGTGACTCTGTGATCACGGAGCGCGCAGGGAGCGTGCACAGGGGAGGACATCATATGACGGCCTCCCGGGAATTCAGAGCTGCGCTGTGGCCGTCATTCAGCCATAGCGTGGATGTCAAGTGGTTAAAGTGTGACAGTACAGAAAGCTGAAAATTGGCCTGGGCAGGAGGGGGGTTTATGTGCCCTGTAAGCATGTGGTTAATGTGGAACATTTTATTATAGAATGGGGCAGCGTTAGAACCACTGTCTGCGAATGGACAGTGAAAGAAGCAGCACAGTGATAGGCTCATCTCTGCTCTCTCCTCCTATCAGCATGCTTTTTATTAGCATGTGAGCTGATTGGCTCCTTGTGCTGCTGCTGCTTCTTCTTCTCACTCTCCAGCTCTGCTGTACGGGGTCTGCAAGAGGCTGTTACCAGGTCCCATTCAGGTGCTTGCACTTCTTGCCTTGAAAAATACATGTAATAATCTATTAAAAATGACAGAGCCGCATTCATTATTCTATCTGTCCGGAGTTCAGCTTTACAGAAGAGAACAGTTGGGTACATTTCTGTCCAGCTGCTTCCAGGAAACCTGCGTCAGACTCTTAGAAAGAACTGAGATTTCTCTATAACCGGGGAAATGGTAAAAACAAACACCCGCCCGGGTCTCTAAGCTCACAAGCTGCACATGTATCGCCGCCGCACGGGCGCGCACAATACAACGCCGCGCTTCCGGCCGACTTCCATGCTGTTATTTTGTTGTATTGTCTCCGGTATAATAGAGGAACACAGATTTGTAAGCAGCTGCTGTCTAGAACACGGAGTACAGTACAGGATAATGAGAGAGAAGACGGGACTGGCAGACGCTGCGAGGAACGAAGCGGAGGGAATAACATAATACTGAGCCGGAATGACAGTTCAAGGAGATTTGGAGGAAATGAAAGAATAAGATCGAAACGCGTGGATGGGAACTCAGCGCTCTGTTCTTCTAAGCGAGTGGAAAAATAGCGCGGCTATCATGGGGCCACAAAGGCAGACCTGCTTAATCAGAGCTGTAATAGCATAAGTGGGTAAAATCCTACTTTTTATATCGAGAGGCTGTAGCTGTGAGCAGATAAAAGCTACTTCCAAAAACATTGATGAACAGAACCGCACGGCATGGCAAAAACAAGGGCGGAAACACAGTAATGCCCCGTACACACGGTCGGAAATTCCGACCCCAAAATCCGTCGGATTTTTTCTGACGGATTTTGTCCGACACTGGTGTTGCATACACACGGTCGGACAAAGTTGTCGGAAAATCCGATCATTCTGAACGTGGTGACGTTCGTTGCGTATGACGGGACTATGTAGAGGCTAGTAGCCAATAGCTTTGGTCTTGTAATGTGATCTGAGCATGCGTGGCACTTTTCCGTCGGAATTCGCTACACACGATCGGAAAAAGTCCGATAGGACTTTGTTGTCGGAAAATTTGAGAGCAGGAAAAAGTCCGATGGAGCCCACACACGGTCGGAATTCCCGACAACATGGTCCGATAGGACAATTCCCGTCGGAAAATCCGACCGTGTGTACGGGGCATAAGACAATTCAATACAATGTAACAATGTCTGTGAACTACAGCGCCCTCCAGTGACATGGCAATACTTAAAGGGAAATGCTATTCTAAAAGCGCTGGTTTGATTGGTCAGTTGATATACCAAGGAACGCGATGGAGTGAACAATATAAAAAGTCGTCGGTGAATCACCGATCACTGTAACGTCCCGCCTCCCGGGCGGGCATTGGTACAGTGCGCTGTCTATCACAATGCTGGTCCGGGAGGTGGGACGTTACGGTGATCGGGAGTGACGTCACGCGGCTCCGGCCAGTCACAGAGCCTGGAGTACGGTGATCGGGAGTGACGTCACGCGGCTCCGGCCAGTCACAGAGCCTGGAGGCCCCCGGAAGGAAGAGGGACGAAGATGGATGCGTTTGCAGGTAAGTGTCATATAATGGGCAAGTATGCGATGCATACTAGCCCATTATGCTTTTGCAGGCCTTGCGGGGAGCAAAGGATCGGGGGTTTACTTCCTCTTTATGGGCACTGATGAGGCTGAGCTTCTGGGCACTGATAGGCTGTGGACACTGCCCACTGCTTTACTGACACCGTCCACTGACAAATCTCTGTATGAGGGGTTTCCACCATCCCTGCAAAGTTTGCAGTCATTTTGTATGTGTTATTTTCAGTGTGATGTGTGTTATGTGTGACGTTACATATCACAGAGACCGGTATTGTGGTAATATTGATGTTTATTGAGATTTCCATACATTAAAGTGGAGTTCCCACTGTTTAAACTTTTTTTGCGTATTTTTTATTTGCGCGGGTTTATTTAGCGCACTCACGTTTGTGAGATTAATCGGCGCTCGATTGCTGATTTTCTATAGGAATATATCTTATATTCCTAGAAATAAATGTATACTCTGCGCTTTTTAAACATACTTTTCACATTATATATACAGTGGAACCTCGGTTTGCGAGTAACGCGGTTAACGAGCGTTTCGCAAAACGAGCACTGTATTTCTTAAAATCGTAACTCGGTTTGCGAGTGTTTTCTCTCAAAACGAGCAGGATTCAGGCCAAAGGCGGTGTGCAGTACCGCTTTTGGCCTGGGGTGGGGGGGCGCCGGAGCCGAACATCGTCGGTGTTCGGAAATGCACGGAAAGGCCTGAGGATAGTTCGGCTGACCTTGGCAAACCTCGGAAAGGCTCGTGAACGGAGTCTTTCCGAGGTTTGCCGAGGTCACCCGAAGTGTGCTCGGGCCTTTTTGGCCGTTTTCGAAGGCTCTCCGACGCCCCCCCGCCTCTGGCCGCATGCGGTATTGCATCCTATTGAAGTCAATGCGGAACAAATTATTTTAGTTTCCATTGACTTCAATGGGGAAAACTCGCTTTGATATGCGAGTACTTTGGATTACAAGCATTCTCCTGGAACGGGTTATGCGCGTAATCCGAGGTTCCACTGTATGTGATAACCAAAGTGGAAATATGCATGTGAATCACAGTAACTGGTGACTGTAAAAAGTGACAATAGTGCAACAAATAGTTATGAATACTTCTATGTGCATATGTGTCATCCAATTAATTCAATTCGAAAGTGCTTCTAAAGAGTAGCTAATCCAAAGCAAGCCGCAGTAATTTGTGCGATTTGGAAACTGCTGTGTTGATAATTCAAAGCAAACCACAGTGATCACACTCAGGTGCTCCCCCCTAGGTAATAAACGCTCACCTCTGAGCCTGTGACTTTGCAATACACGCCTGTGAACCACCTCTGGGGCTCTGCAGTTTTAACCCGACTCCTGGACCCGTCAGCACTATACCTCGGTTGAGTAAAAAAGGACTGGATGGTGTAATAATGTTTTAACAGTTTACCCCCTATGGGGTACTGCAGGGCTCAAAATTCCAAGTCCTGAGCTACTAGCCAGGTCTCAAGGGTTACTTGCCACCAATTGCCCCACCCAACCCTTACCCTGCCCCGCCCCTAATCACACCATCAAAATTGATCTCATGAAATGACACTTAACCACTTTCAGACCGGACCAATTTGCAGCCAAAGGACCAGGCCCCTTTTTGCGATTCGGCACTGCGTCGCTTTAACTGACAATTGCGCGGTCGTGCGACGTGGCTCCCAAACAAAATTGGCGTCCTTTTTTTCCCACAAATAGAGATTTCTTTTGGTGGTATTTGATCGCCCCTGCGGTTTTTATTTTTTGCGCTATAAACAAAAATAGAGCGACAATTTTGAAAAAAATGCATTATTTTTTATTTTTTGCTATAATAAATAGCCCCAAAAAATATATAAAAAAACTTTTTTTTTCCTCAGTTTAGGCCGATACATATTCTTCTACATATTTTTGGTAAAAAAAATCGCAATATGCAATTATTGATCAGTTTGCGCAGAAGTTATAGCGTTTACAAGATAGGGGATAGTTTTATAGCATTTTTATTAATATTTTTTTTTTTATTAGTAATGGCGGAGATCTGCGATTTTTTTTGTGACTGCGACATTATGGCGGACACATCGGACATTTTTGACACATTTTTGGGACCATTGTCATTTTTTACAGCAATTAACGCATTTAAATGCATTGATTTCTGTATAAATGACACTGGCAGTGAAGGGGTTAACCACTAGGTGGCAGTGTAAGAGTTAAGTATGCCTAGGGGTGTGTTTTTTTACTGTAGGGGGGCGTGGCTGTCAGCTAGTGAATGCTGATCTCTGCTCCAATCACAGGGAGCAGAGATCGGCGTCACTAGTTACTAGGCAGAACGGGGAGATGCTGTTTATCTCGGCATCTCCCCGTTCAGCCGCCCGGTGAGACGATCGCGGGGGTCCCCGCGGCGATCGAGTCCGCGGGGACCGCGATTGGACTCACGGGGGCCCGACCGGCGCGGGAGCGCGCCGCTCCCGGCGCGCTCCCGATGGCACGGACAGGCTAAAGGAGGGACTTATATATACGCCCTCCTGCCTGTACGTGCCATTCTGTCGACGTATATCGTCGCGCGCCGGTCGGCAAGTGGTTAAATGTTTTATGCAGAATTAAGTTACAAAAATAAATATTAACAACAACTTTATCAGTTCCCCTCAGCAGTGCCTCACCAGTGCCCATCAATGCAGGCTCACCTGTGCCCATTATTGCAGCGTGACCTGTGCCTATCATTGCAGCCTCACCATGCATTGCAGCCTCACTGTGCCCCCTCTGCAGCCTCACCATGCCCCATATTGCAGCCTCACCGTGCCCCACATTGCAGCCTCACCATGCCCCCATTTGCTGGATCACCGTGCCCCAAATAGCAGCATCACTGTGCCCCAAATAGCAGTATCACTGTACCCCAAATTGCAGCCTCACTGTGCCCCCATTTGCAGGATCACTGTGCCCCCATTTGCAGGATCACTGTGCCCCAAATAGCAGCCTCACAGTGCCCCTAGCAACAGACCTGAAAAAGGTGAGTAAAAAAAAAAATATTTTTTCAAAAGGTTGTTATTTGTATATAAAAGAGGTTGTAAAGGTTTGTTTTTTATTTTCTAAATAGGTTCCTTTAAGCGAGTGCATTGTTGGTTCACTTACCTTTTCCTTTGATTTCCCTTCTAAATGTTTTTTTCTTTGTTTTCTTTGTCTGAATTTCTCACTTCCTGTTCCTCCTCAGTAAGCTGTTCTGGCTGACTAAACACCGCTCGGATGATGGTGTGAAGTTTACTGAGGAGAAACAGGAAGTGAGAAATTAAGACAAAGAAAAAAAAAAAACATTTAGAAGGGAAATCGAAGGAGAAGGTAAGTGAACCAACAATGCACTAGCTTAAAGGAACCTATTTAGAAAAATAAAAAACAAATCTATACAACCCCTTTAATGCTGCTGAATATTGTCATTTTTTTTTATGACTGGAACTCCGCTTTAAGAGGGTTCGACCATTAGTGTGTTATTGATTAGTAAGTTAGCGCTACACTTTTTTTCTCATGCTGACATTTACTTGCCACATGCTGATTGTAAAGCCACCATACCATGGCCATACGCCATACAAGCACTGATTGCTGTTAGGAAGATCTCAAAAGCTACAGAAGGAGGAGTATTTCTAATACTGAATTACAGCAGAGTACAGTGTGTATAATATATAATTATGGGATGTGTCTACAGTTCATGATTACATAAGGCAAGTAAGGGCAATATGTTATCTCCTGTTGTGGCTGGAGGAGGAGAGCACAAACATGCTTTGTATTTATTATGCGCCGTACACACGATCGGAAATTCGGCCAGCAAAAGACAAATGAGAGCTTTTGGTCGGAAAATGCGACCGTGTGTATGCTCCATCGGACTTTGGTTGGCCGAATTCCCACCAGCAAAAGATTGAGAGCAGGTTCTCCATTTTTCAGTCAGAAAAAGTTTTGATCGGAATTTCCGATCGCCTGTAGCAATTCCGACGCGCAAAATTCCTACGCATGCTCGGAAACAATTCGACGCACGCTCAGAAGCCATTGAACTTAATTTTCTCGTCTCGTCATACTGTTGTACGTCACCGCGTTCTTGATGGTCGAAAGTTCAGCAAGCTTTCGTGTGACCGCGTGTATGCAAGCCAAGCTTGAGCGGAATTCCGTCGGAAAAAACATCCAAGATTTTTCCGACGGAAAATCCGCTCGTGTGTACGCGGCATAAGGCTGTACCCTACCTATTCTGCTGTGTATTACTAAGTAACATGGATGCCTGAAGAATGAGGGGTGTGATTTATGTTGAAGTGGTGTTGTTCACACTTAACATGTACAGGCCTAGTATACCCGCCCACATTCATTGCAATTCCCAAAGATTCATGGGAAATGTAGTTTGATTATAGAGAGAAGAGGATATGATGTCACTGTTCTAACCGCTCCTCCTTAGCAGAATACATGCTGCATTTTTTTGAATTACAGAGAGGACTTCCTGAAAATTCAATTAGACTTTTCTCTTTAATGGTAAGGAATTTCTCAAATGTAATAACTGTGTAGTGTTTTGTGTAGGAGGAGGGGTGCCAATCCCGGAGTTCTGCTTTAACAGCATGGCTCGTGTCTGAAAGTTGTTGATTCCAAGGAATAAAATTAACCTTTCGGTATATAGGTTTCCTGATGATAGTCTGTCCTACGCAAGCCGTGTGGTTGAGATTTTACAGCATTATTTAATGTACAAAACTGAATAATGTGGAGACAACATGAGCATTAAGAGAAGAGGAAATTACAAGATAGACATGTGCAATTCGTTTAGTTACCAATTCGTTTTCCGTTCAAATTCGTTATATTCGTTCATTCGTTATCGTACGAATGAACGAATGGTTTACTAAAAATTCTAACGAATAACGAACCAGCGAAAAAAACAAATATGAAAAACAACGAAAATACGAAATAATTAAATTAGAAACAACGAAACTACGAAAGAATGAAAATCCGAAAAACTAAAACAGAAACAACGAAAATACCGAACAAAGATTCAAAAATAACGAAAATCAAAATGAACGAAAAAAATCTAAATTACGAATATTCGGAAAAAGGAAATCAAAACAATGAAAATACAAAATAACAAAAATTCTGCTGATCGAGAATTCGAAAGAACGAATATTAGTTCTGATTCTGAAATATTCCATCCAGAGTCCAGATAGGGTGTGGTTGGGTCGGAGGCTCTGTGTTTTGGTGGATTTTTGAGTTAAGTTGTGACTTGTGAGAGAGAAATTCTTTGTTTCTTAAACATGTAAATGGCATACACATTACATAAAATTAGGAATTATGCTCCGATTACGAATCTATGAAAACAATGTTACGAAAGTACGAATAAATCAATCTTACGAAAGTACGAATGTAACAAAATCTACGAAAATACGAATTTCAAATCAACGAAAATTAGATTAACGGAAATACGAATCTTTTTAAATCAACGAAAATATAGCTCTTCCGAAAATACGAATGCATCCGAATACGAAATATAACGAAAATACGAATTTCGAATAAACGAAAATTAGACTAACGGAAAAACGAATCAACGAAAAAATAACTCTAACGAAAATACGAACGAGTCCGAATACGAACACCGACGACTTATGAAATTACGAATCGTTACGAATCAACTTTTTTTTTTTTTTTCGATTCGTAATTTTCTGTGTCTCTTACAATGGCGCTGCTTAACGTGCTTCGAATGGATTGAACGAAAAAATTCGTACATTCGTAACTTTTTTTTTTCGATTTGTAATTTTCCGTGTCTCTTACAATGGCGCTGCTTAACGTGCTTCGAATGGATTGAACGAAAAAAATCGTACATTCGTAACTTTTTTTTTTGCGATTCGTAATTTTCCGTGTCTCTTACAATTGCGCTGCTTAACGTGCTTCGAATGGATTGAACGAAAAAAATCGTAACTTTTTTTTTCGATTCGTAATTTTCCGTGTCTCTTACAATGTAATAATAGCATACACATTACATAAAATTATGAATTATGCTCCGATTACGAATCTACGAATACAATGTTACGAAAGTACGAATAAAACAATCTTACGAAAGTACGAATGTAACTAAATCTACGAAAATACATATGCGTCCGAATTTCGAATAAACTAAAATTAAACTAACGGAAAAACGAATCAACGAAAAAATAACTCTTACGAAAATACGAATCGTTACGAATACGAACACCGACGACTTACGAAATTACGAATCGTTACGAATCAACGGAAACGAACAGAAACGAAACGAAAATAAACAAATTTTTCTATTGTGCACATGTCTAAGGACCAGTATGGCACAGTGCGGAACCATCTTGGTATGGGATCCTCGGGAAGATGCCAGTTAACAGAAATTTAACTGGGCATTTGGATATGGGTATCAGCATTGGAAGTCGAAGAGTTGGTATTGTCCCCGAGTCGACGTGCTGCAACTGGGGACCTGGTGTGTCACGCTGATACTATATAAATTTGGGGTCTTTTCAGTGCTTTCAAAGATCTACAACATGGTTAAGAATGATCTGAAAAAGTATTGTTTGTAAATAATATGTTTATGGTTTATTGTTAATAAAATGGCCGGCGCGGCCAAGTTTACTCCAAAAGGGTGTCGTCTGGTTATTTAAGATGGTAAACATAATAGTAGGGTATGTGCAAAGGTTTCAGGCCAGCTTGCATCTGTCTTACCATAGTAAAGCAACTTTGCACAAGTGCACCACCTAATAAGGTGGCCATTATAGTCCATATATAGAACAAGTTTCCCAAATTTCCAAAAGTAGGTTTTAAATAGTTGTCCCTGAAATCACACTGTTTTTTTTTCAGAACAACTGAACCATAGTGTCCTTTTTTTGTCTGGGGGCACAGAGGATTACAGGGTGGGCTTCCCTGCTCCTTTTACAATGTTACAAGAAACTACTTACATGTTATAAGGGAAAATTACCTGCTGCCTATGATGACCCTGCTGGTGATTAGGTGACGGCCCCGCCCCCTCTGACATCATGGGGAAAGTCATAGGGAAGTCCCCATCAAGTCCCCGTGCGTCAGAGGGGGGGCGGGGTCACCAGGTGGCCCTGCCCTCGGTTATAAAAGACCTGTCAGAAGAAGCGAACCCTCACACAACGGGAGCCTCCCATTGCGCGGATCGGCCCGACACAGAAGAAGAGACGCCGTGGAAGAATATGCCGGACGAGAAGACCAGAGCAAGAAGAAGCGGATCGGAGGAAGAAGAAGATGGAAGAAGAAGATGAAGAAACCGAAGGATGAAGAAAGGAAGAAGGAAGAAGACCAGAAGAAAGAAGATGAAAGAAGACTTTAATAAAGGAATTGTCAAAGACCGTCTCCTGTCATTTTTAACATTTTTGTCACTTTTTTGGTTAAATAGTAGGGGTACTTTTGTACCCCCTTACCATTTCACACAGGGGGGGAGGCCGGGATCTGGGGGCCCCCTTGTTAAAGGGGGCTTCCAGATTCCGATAAGCCCCCCGCCCGCAGACCCCCACAACCAACGGCCAGGGTTGTGGGGACGAGGCCCTTGTCCCCATCAACATGGGGACATGGTGCTTTGAGGGGTCACAGACCCCCAAAGCATCCTCCCAATGTTGAGGGCATGTGGCCTGGTATGGTTTAGGCTCTCGCCCCCCCCCCCCCCCTCTTTTCCTGAGGCCTGCCAGGGTGCGTGCTCGGATAAAGGGTCTTGTATGGATGTTGAGGGGGAACCCCATGTCATTTTTTTTTTAATTTGACGCGGGGTTCCCCTTAATATCCATAGCAGACCTGAAGGGCCTGGTAATTGAACCCCCGCGCTTTTTTTTTTTTTATCAATGACTTTCAATGAATGACTGTTCTCTACATTATGGGAGCCGACAATTCATTAGCCGCGAGTGATTTTAAATAGCTTTTTTTCCTGCAAAAATTACAGTTCTAAGTACGGGAAACATGCGCCCCTTTACAGGCATACTATAGACACCCCCCAGGTATGAAATTTAAAGGAATATTACACTTTTATTGTTTCACTTTAAGCATTATTAAAATCACTGCTCCTGAAAAAACGTCCGTTTTAAAAAAAAAATGTTGCATTGATACATGTCCCCTGGGGCAGGACCCAGGTCCCCAAACACTTTTTATGACAATAACGTGCATATAGGCTTTTAAAATGAGCACTTGAGATTTCTCCCATAGACTTACAGGGTGCTCGCGGCTTTTCGAATTTGCCGCGAACACCCCAAATTGTTCGCTGAATAGGCGAACAGGCAATGTTCGACTCGAACTCAAAGCTCATCCCTACTGGTGATGATGCTCATGATGATGATGACATTGCTGCTGATGATGACTTTACTGAGCTGATGGCCCTGCTGATAATGAAGACCCTGCTATTGATGAACACTGGTGGTGATGATGATGATGGCAGTGCTGGTGAGGATTACCTTGCTGCTGCTTATGATGATCCTACTGAGCTGATGCCTCTGCTGCTGCTGATGACCCTGCTGGTGATGAAGACTGACGAAGATGACCCTGCTGGTGAGGACCCTAGTGCTGCTGATGGACATGCTGATGATGATGACCCTGCTGCGGCTGATGATGACCTTGATGGTGGTGATGAAGACTGGTGTTAATGGCTGATGATGATGACCCTTGCTGATGATGACACTGCTGGTGAGGATTACCCTGCTGATGATGATGACCCTGCTGATGATGATGACCCTACTGCTGCTAATAGCCCTGCTGCTGAGGATGACCCTGCTGGTGATGAAGACTGATGATGATTTCCCAGCTGATTATAACCTTGCTGCTGATGATGATGGCCCTCCTGCTGTTGATAACCTTGCTGCTGATGATGGCCCTGCTGGTGATGATGACTGGTGATGATGACCCTGCAGATGATGATTACACTGCTGGTGAGAATGACCATGCTGTTGCTGATGATAATGACAATGCTGGTGATGATATGACTGATGACCCTGTTGGTGTTGATGACTGATGATGATGATGACCTTGTTGTTTACTGGTGACCCTGATGATGATAACAACCTTGCTGCTGTTGATGGCCCTGCTGGTGATGATGACTCTGCTGGCGATGATGACACTACTGATGGTGATCACCTTTCTAGTGATGATGACCCTGCTGGTGATGACGACCTTGCTGGTGATGATGGTTTTGATGATGATTACCTTGCTGGTGGTGATGACCCTGCTGATGATGATGATGATGATGATCCTGCTGCTGATCATGACCTTTCTGGTGATGATGGCCCTGCTGATGATAATGACAATGCTGGTGATGAAGACTTGTGATGACGGCTGATAACCCTGCTGATGATGATGACCCTCTTGGTGGTGATGACTGATGATGATGACCTTGCAAAGATGATGATCCTGCTGGTGAGGATGACCTTGTTGTTTACTGATGACCCTGCTGATGATAACAACCTTGCTGCTGTTGATGGCCCTGCTGGTGATGATGACTCTGCTGGCAATGATGACCCTACTGATGACAATGACTGGTGATGATGACCTTGTTGGTGATGATAACCCTGCTGATGGTGATCACCTTTCTAGTGATGCTGACCTTGCTGGTGATAATGGCTCTGATGATGATGACCCTGCTGGTGGTGATGACCCTGCTGATGATGATGATGATGATCCTGCTCCTGATCATGACCTTTCTGGTGATGATGGCCCTGCTGATTATAATGACTGGTGATGATGACCTTGTTGGTGATGATAACCCTGCTGATGGTGATCACCTTTCTAGTGATGTTGACCTTGCTGGTGATAATGGCTCTGATGATGATTACCCTGCTGGTAGTGATGACCCTACTGATGATGATGATGATGATCCTGCTCCTGATCATGACCTTTCTGGTGATGATGGCCCTGCTGATGATAAGGACCCTCCCGGGATGGTGACCCTACTGATGATCATGACCTTTCTGGTGATGATGGCCCTGCTGATGACAATGACCCTTCTGGTGATGATGGCCCTGCTGATGACAATGACCCTTCTGGTGATGATGGCCCTGCTGATGATAATGACCCTCCCAGGATGGTGACCCTGCTGATGATGATTGCCCTGCTGATGATGATGATGATTCTGCTTGTGATGATAACCTACTGATGATAGTGACCCTGCCTTTCCCATATTCTTGCACACCTTGCTTTAACCAGTTCTGTTATACATCTGTATTACCTAACAGTGGCTAAGGATAATATTCAACTCGGAGAGTAAAGCGGCATGAGTGGGCTGGTACACACTGCGTGGAATTGCTGCCGCTGCGAGGTACAATTGTGTGCTCTGATTGAAGAACGTCCTAAATTTCCAAATACCGCAGGGAATGCTGAGGGGTGAGATTCTCTGCATAGCTATTAAAGGAATCTCCATAGGCCTAGCCCTGCAGTTAGCAGTGAACTTTGCATCCATATCCATAGGATATCCATAGGATGCCCTGCCAGCCACAGACAGGTGGTGGACAATGTTTTATGGAAGGTGGAGTGTTTACTGTAGTATACAATGACTGAGATAGCTAAAATAACTCAATCGAGAAGTATCCTTTGTTCAGAATACATGTAGATCACCCATTTTGAATCAAATTGCAAGCTTGCAGTGTCTACCCTCAATGCAGGACTATTAAAAGTATCAGCATAATCCCAGCCAGGTATAACACAATTAATAGCCCATTCAAATATTTTCCCCCTCATTACCGTTTTCTGTCACTAAATCTCCTCAGTCTGATGGTCAGCCTACGAATGGACAGTGAAAGGAGAAGTAGCAAAGTTAGGAGTTCATCACTCTGCTCTCTCTTCCTGTCAGCATGCTTCTTGTCTGCACATGAACCGATTGACTCCTTGTGCTGCTTTTCCTTCTCACACTTTAATCTTGCTGTACAAAGACTGCAAGATGTGAAATTCAGGTAATTGCACAGCTTGCATTTAAACAGAATCATTTTAATGATGTCTTTTTTTTTATTACAGAGCTGCTTTCATTTGTATCTTTTATATCTGCCCAGGGCTTTAACGTGAGCATGTAATGACCCGAAACTTATTAAATCAATTTGAAGCGGGGCGCCATGAGGGCGCAGGTGTCAGGCAGCAGCCAATCAAAATACAGCTCTGACTCCCACTTGCCACATATGAACACCACATCCCATATGGCAGTGTTTGGACTTCTCAATAAGTCTTTTTTTTTTTTTTTCACATTACCTCTTTATTCAACATTTTCTTATTTACCAATTTTTTACAATACATATACATACATCATTTTTTACAATGATTTTACAGAGTATATATTTTTAAACTTCTAATTACTTATTTCCATAGATCCCCAGCAGTGACTATATACCCCAAATAGAATTACCTACACAAAACCATTCATAACAAAACAAAAAAACAAAAAAAAAAAATTAATAAAAACAAACAAACAAAAAAAAAAAGAAGGAGGATCCCCCTCCCACTCCCTTTCCTCTTCCACCCTCTCCTCCCATACCACTCAACCCTTCCCATACAGCCCATATTTTTTCCCGCTTCTCAATAAGTCTAACAGGCGCCAGGCATTGCATTATGGGAAGCAGAGACATATTCACTCCATGTTTCATGAAGTCAGTAGGTGGACTTCCATCATCCACTGGTTGGCTTATAAAGCTCAGAGCCATTACAGCTTTGACTTCAAGGGTCAGTCCACTTAAAAGGGAAACTTTGCATTTACTGTAGGTGGAGCCAGGTGATCTGAGTCAGCCCCTGACAATGTCTTGGAGGCTCCAACTATGAGATCTCACTTCCATAATTCCCAAATCTGTTCCCCTCCATCTGGTATATTGGGGTGTCCTACTACATTTTCTAGAATTAAAAAAACAAGCAAGATGGTGGGAAGCCCTCATAATGGGCACAGCAGGTGTATAGACCCAGGAACACAGCACAGGGATGGTGGGAACCCCTCATAATGGGCACAGCTGGTGTACAGACCTGGTAACTCAGCACAGGGATGGTGGGAACTCCTCATAATGGGCACAGCAGGTGTATAGACCCAGGAACACAGCACAGGGATGGTGGGAACCCCTCATAATGGGCACAGCTGGTGTACAGACCTGGTAACTCAGCACAGGGATGGTGGGAACTCCTCATAATGGGCACAGCAGGTGTACAGACCTGGGAATTCAGCACAGGTATGGTGGGAACCCCTCATAATGGGCACAGCTGGTGTATAGACCTGGGAACTCAGAACAGGGGCGTTAGAACCCCCTTAAAATGGGCACAGCAGGTCACAGAGCCAGGAACTCAGTTCAGGAATGGTGGAAACCCCTTATAATGGGCACAGCAGAGGTACAGACCCAGGAACACAGCACAGGGATGGTGGGAACCCCTCATAATTGGCACAGTAGGTGTACAACCCTGGGAACTCAGCACAGGGATAGTGGGAAACCCTAACAATAGGCACAGCAGGTGTACCGACCTGGGGACACAGCACAGGAATGGTGGGAACCCCTCATAATGGGCACCTCAGAGGTACAGACCAGAGATCTCCACACAGGGAGGGTGGAAAGCCCCTCATAATGGGCACTGCAGGTTTTGGAGACCCAGGAACTCAGCTCAGGGATGATGGGAACCCCTCATAATGGGCACAGTGGGTGTAAAGATCTGGGAACTCAGCACAGGGATGGTAGGAACTCCTCATAATGGGCACAGCAGGTGTACAGACCTGGGAACTCAGCACAGGGATGGTGGGAACCCCTCATAATGGGCACAGCAGGTGTACAGACCTGGAAAACTCAGCACAGGGATGGTTAGAACCCCTCATAATGGGCACAGCGGGTGTACAGACCCCAGGAACTCAGCACAGGGATGGTGGGAACCCCTCATAATGGGCACAGCGGGTGTACAGACCTGGGAACTCAGCACAGGAATTGTGGGAACCCCTCATTATGGGCACAGCAGGTGTACAGACCTGGGAAATCAGCACAGGGATTGTGGGAACCCCTCATAATGGGCACAGCAGGTGTACAGACCCAGGAAATCAGCACAGGGTTGGTGGGAACCCCTCATAATGGGCACAACAGGTGTACAGACCTGGGAACTCAGCACAGGGATGGTGAGAACCCCTCATAATGGGCACAACAGGTGTACAGACCTGGGAACTCAGCACAGGGATGGTGAGAACCCCTCATAATGGGCACAACAGGTGTACAGACCTGGGAACTCAGCACAGGGATGGTGAGAACCCCTCATAATGGGCACAACAGGTGTACAGACCTGGAAATTCCGCACAGGGATGGTGAGAACCCCTCATAATGGGCACAGCAGGTGTACAGACCTGGGAACTCAGTTCAGGGATTGTGGGAACCCCTCATAATGGGCACATCAGAGGTACAGACCCGGGAACTCAGCTCAGGGATGGTGGGAACCCCTCATAATGGGCACAACAGGTGTACAGACCCCGGAACTTAGCGCAAGGATCTCACAAAATGAGTCCCTGAGAGACAGAAGAGACTGTCAGGAGGTTGAACATTTAATGTAGAAATAGAAACATACATACTGACATCGTGTACGAAGTCCCTGTAGAAGTGGGCTCTTTGTAGGCCTGCGTTGTTTATGTATATTCTATATCTTGATCTATAAGATGAAAACATGTGATTCACAAGACGCTCCTTCTAGAACGGATCATATCAGTCTGACACCCACCAGCAGGAACACGCAGGATAATCGCTTGGCTCCTCTCCCAGCTACTCGCACTCCTTATATGGGCGCGGGGCTCGGCACCTGCTGATGTCACCGGCTCGCCGGCACAGGTGGGTGGCTGCAGGTATGACACAGAAATGTCACCGGTGGGGAGAGAAGAGTTGGCTGTTCTGTTTCCATTCTCATATCTTTCTCTAAAGACTTTTTGCAGCACATTAATTTGTATGATCTGCAGAGTGCGTGGGCTCGGGGCAAAGGGAGACATTGGAACTGTCAGAGCGTAACTAAAACCATTACATCGAGGGATTAAAGGGACAGTCCACCCAAGACCAATATGTAGTATAACTTGTGTATTTAAAATTAATATATATATATATATATATATAATATATATATATATATATCAGTATGTTTGCCCCACTGTATACAGTCTTATTAAGAAGGCTTTTTTGTGAATTTTCTATAAAGTTTCTCACCTGGATATCCTGCCAGGACTCTGTGCAGGCCAGTCAAGTTCCTCCACCCCAAACTCGCTCATCCATGTCTTTATGGTCCTTGCTTTGTGCACCGGTGAACAGGCTTGTTGGGACAGGAAGGGACCGTCCCCAAACTGATCCCGCAAAGCTGGGAGCATGAAATTGTCCAAAATGTCTCGGTATGCCGACGCCTAAGAGTTCCCTTCACTGGAACTAAGGGGCCAAGCCCAAACCTGAAAAACAACCCCACACCATAATCCCCCCTCCACCAAAAAGTCCTGACCCAATAAGAACACCTTTGGGATGAATTGAGAGCGGAGACTGTGAGCCAGGTCTTCTCATCCAACATTAGTGCCTGACCTCACAAATGTGCTTCTGGAAGAATGGTCAAACCTTCCCATAGACACACTCCTAAACCTCCTAAAATAAGGATGTAACGTAATACAACAAAAAGGTTTTATTTAACTCTTCAGAGCTGCGCTATAGACGAATGACGGCTACAGTGCGGACCTTCTTTGCCAGGGGTACATCCTCCCGTGCCCAAGCCGTGTGCACGCCCCCTAGGGGGGGTGCGGGCGGTGCGCTCTGTGATCAGCGAGTCTATGAGACTCGGCTGATCACAGATCGGAGTAAATGGTCGATCCCGACCAATGACAGCTGATCATGTGATGTAAACAGAGACAGTAATTGGCTATTTTTTCTCCTTGCGCTGACAGCATGAGGAGAAAAGAAAAGTCGATCACCGTCGGCTCTCAGAGGGACATCGGTCCCGATCAAGGAGAGCTCCTGCTAGCTCATCTGTGCCCACCTGTGCCACCTACCAGTGCCCAACAGTGCCACCTACCAGTGTCCACAGTGCCACACATCAGTGTCACACATCAGTGCCTCATCAACAGTGCTGCCCATCAGTGTCACCTACCAGTGCCCATCAGTGTCACCTACCAGTGCCCATCAGTGCCACCTGTCAGTGCCATCTATAAGTGGTACCTATCAGTAACACCCATCAGTGCCACCCATCAGTGCCATCTTATCAGTGGCCATCAATGCCACCCATCAGGGCCCATCAGGGCCACCTTTCAGTGGCCATCAGTGCCGCCTTATCTGCGCCCATCAGTACTGACTTATCTGTCCCCATTAGTGCTGCCTTATCTGTGCCTATCAGTGCCACCTTATTGGTGCCTATCAGTGCCCATCAGTGCAGCCTATCAGTGTCCACCAGTGCAGCCTATCAGTGCCCACCAGTGCCGCCTCATCAGCACATATCAATGAAGGAGAAAAAATACCTTTTTGCTAAATTTTATAACAAACTATGAAAGATGATTTTTTTTTCCAAATTTTCCATCTTTTTTTGTTTGTTTAGCAAAAAATAAAAACTGCAGCTGTGATTAAATACCACCAAAAGAAAGCTCTATTTGTGTGAAAAAAATACAAAAAATTTAATTTGGGTACAGTGTTGTATGACCGCGCAATTGTCATTCGAAGTGTGACAGTGCTGAAAGCTGAAAATTGGTCTAGGCAGGAAGGGGGTTTAAGTGCCCGGTAAGCAAGTGGTTAAAAAATTAAATTAGCATGTTCTTTAGCGGGAGAAAGGGGAAGGCAAAAAATAAGCAGATTTACTTGGGGTCGCTGTCATTTTTTTATAAAATATTCCCAACTAAGGCTGGGTGAAAAGTAAGGAACATGATAACGCCGTTGAGTCATCTGCGTGACACAAAACGCGGCACCTGCTGGCGGGGCGCAAGATATCACCCGCACAGGCCGCAGCACAGGTGGTGCAGCGCTTGTCCTCGCGGCGCGACAGTAATGCGAAGTTTGCGACAATTTAGGAGGCTCAGTGTGACCTCAGCCGCCCTGACGACACGCGTTGTTGTTGTTTTGTGTCACGGACGATCATTTTGTTACCGTCAATCAAAGCGGGAGATCATGTGACTCCTATTGTGAAACCCGAACGTCTGAGGAAATGGTTTCCTTTCTCTGTTCCCCCCTATTCTAATTGAATGAAATTCTAATAAGGACACATTATTTGGGCCAACTGACGGCCAGTGTCTTAAAAGGAGCCTGTACCTTTAAGAATAGTGCCTAGATATGCAGATGTTTACTTGTTAGTTCAGGTTGAAGGTTCAGTTCTCCCAAAAAATGATATTTCAGTTATAGGTGGAGCCTGGTGGGGAGAGATAGGAAACAAAGAAGGCGTGTAGGCCTAGCGTATTATCCTAAAAACATGTTTTATTGAATATTTAGTGAATTTACTCAAAAAACAATGCTTACGTCCATATACGTACATTCACAATGCTCGTAGACACATCGGCAAATGCTCTTCGAGGTCACCTTCTTCTTCAGAGCCTCATCTAGATAGCTATTGGTATAGCTGAGGGACTCTTGTGGTCCGATTCCGTGCCTCTCAGCCTGGTGTTGTCACTTTTGTAGATTCATCTTTCATGTCTGAGTCAGCCGCTGGAGTCTTATATGTGTTGGATGCTCCAACAATGAGATCTCCTGACCATAAATCTCTTCTTCATCTGTGACTTTTGGACATGGACATAGGATCTGCATGTCGTGGGGTGTGGTTGGAATTCTAGGATCACCTATCTGGAATCATAGCCTGGACATTGAAAATTTGAAAAGTCAAAAAATGTAAAAAGAGTATAAACACCTGTACTAGTGCTAACAATGGATACTCCCGAAAATATTAAAATATACTAGGTATAGGCGCATGTTTCAATCCCTAATAAGCCAATAAGGAAAAAGAGGGGTTTGGGACTCTTATAAAGTTCCAAACCCTTCTCCTATATCAGGGTGTGCTTTGTCCACTCTCCGAAGGGGTAGGACCTCTGCCTGATCCCAAGGGTCCTGACAGGGACATAGGGTACGACATGGTCCACCTAGCCAGAAGGCCTGTCGGACCCCTCTCTTTGTGGCCAGCCAAAGCTGACCATCGATTACTAGGTCGAAGGGCGCTCCCAAAGAGTGTTAGCGTTACAGGGACGGTTGGTGTTAGGGTTACAGGAAGCATCAACATTAGGGCTACAGGGTGCTAAGTGTTGGTGTTACAGGGAGGGTTAGTGTTGGGATTATGGGGAGGGTTAGTGTAATGGTTAGATGGAGGGTTAGTATTGGGATCACGGGGAAGAATAGTGTATGGGTTACAGGGAGGGTCAGTGTTGGGATTATGGGGAAGGTTAGTGTAAGGGTTACAGGGAGGGTCAGTGTTGGGATTATGGGGAGGGTTAGTGTAAGGGTTAGAGGGAGGGTTAGTTTTGGGATCACGGGGAAGAAAAGTGCATGGGTCACAAGGAGGGTCAGTGTTGGGATTATAGAGAAGGTTAGTGTAAAGTTTACAGGGAGGGTTAGTGTTGGGATTACGGGGAAGGTTAGTGTAAAGGTTACAGGGAGGGTTAGTGTTGGGATTACGGGGAAGGTTAGTGTAAAGGTTACAGGGATGGTTAGTGTTGAGATTACGGGGAAGGTTAGTGTAAAGGTTACAGGGAGGGTTAGTGTTGAGATTACGGGGAAGGTTAGTGTAAAGGTTACAGGGATGGTTAGTGTTGGGATTACGGGGAAGGTTAGTGTAAAGGTTACAGGGAGGGTTAGTGTTGGGATTACGGGGAAGGTTAGTGTAAAGGTTACAGGGATGGTTAGTGTTGGGATTACGGGGAAGGTTAGTGTAAAGGTTACAGGGAGGGTTAGTGTTGAGATTACGGGGAAGGTTAGTGTAAAGGTTACAGGGAGGGTTAGTGTTGGGATTACGGGGAAGGTTAGTGTAAAGGTTACAGGGAGGTTTAGTGTTGAGATTACGGGGAAGGTTAGTGTAAAGGTTACAGGGATGGTTAGTGTTGGGATTACGGGGAAGGTTAGTGTAAAGGTTACAGGGAGGGTTAGTGTTGAGATTACGGGGAAGGTTAGTGTAAAGGTTACAGGGAGGGTTAGTGTTGAGATTACGGGGAAGGTTAGTGTAAAGGTTACAGGGAGGGTTAGTGTTGGGATTACGGGGAAGGTTAGTGTAAGGCTGGGTTCACACTAGAGCATGGAGCGGCTCCCAGCAGGGGTCCAGTGCATCTCCATTCACCGGTTCAGGTCCGATTTCAGCCCGAATTTTGGGCTGAATTCGGACCTGAAACAGACCAAAAGACGCACAGGGCTCCTGTGCAATTAGCACCGGAGCCGCTCCAGAGATGTGTGAACCGACTCCATGGAGAGCCGGTCACAATCTCCTGCTATGCAAAATGGATGCGAGGACGGCCACATCCAATTTGCAATAGTGTGAACCCAGCCTTATGCCGCGTACACACGGTCGGAATTTACAACAGGAAATGTTGGATGTGAGCTTGTTGGCTGAAAGTCCAAGCATGTGTATGCTCCATCGAACATTTGTTGTCGGACTTTCCACCAACAAATGTTGGCTAGCAGGCTCTCAATTTTCCGCCAACAAAACGTTGTTGTCAGAGTTTTTCTCGGCTCGTCGTATGTATTGTACGTCACTGCATTCCCACGTTCGGAATTGTTGGCCAACATTTGTGTGACCGTGTGTATGCAAGACGAGTTTGAGCCAACAACCTTCGAACAAAAATCCATGGATTTGTTGTCAGAAAGTCCAATCATGTGTACGGGGCATTAGGGTTACAGGGAGGGTTAGTATTGGGATTATGGGGAAGTTTAGTGTGAGGGTTACAGGGAATCTTATGCCGCGTACACGCGATCGGAATTCTCGTCGGAAAAAGCTCTGCTGGTTTTCCCGACGGAATTCCAACGGAATTTCGCTCAAACTGTCTTGCCTATACACGGTCACACCAAATTCCGACGGTCAATAACACCACGACATACAACACATTAGACGGCACTATAAAAGGGAAGTTTAATGCTTCCGCGCATGCGTTGAATTGTTTCCGAGCATGCGTCGGAATTTTGCGTGTCAGAATTGCATACACACGATCGAAAAATCCGATAACAGGCTCTCAATCCAAAGTCCTTCGGAAATGCCAACAGAAAAAGACTGATGGGCATACACACGGTCGGAAAATCCGATGAAAAGCTCCCATCGGACTGTTTCCATCAGAAATTCCAACCGTGTGTACGCGGCATTAGTGTTAGGATCTCAGGATGGGTTTGTGTTGAGGTTATGGGGAAGGTTAGTGTAGGGAAGGTTATTTCCTTCTACTGGGATCTGTGCCTAAAACTTCCAACACCCAGGTTCAGGGTGGAGAACTGATAAATTGCACCGCAGAGAGGTGCTCCACATTGCGCCATAGAGGCGTCGCTCACCATGAACTTAGTAGGTCCACCTTTGAGTAGGTTGAAGCTTGTATAGGACTCTTGTGGGCCCCATCAGTGGGGGAAGAGACAGAAGTAGGAGCCGGGGCCCTCACATTTACAGTCAGGCATTGATCGACATGCTCAGATCCTCCAGTAGTGAGGGGGCTAACAGTAAAAATGTAGATGGTTCTCAAATAATAAAAAATTCAGTCGTGCTTAGCCAGACGGGGGATTGTGATGTATGGGGGTTGGCGTGTGCCCGCAGATAGTGGTTATCTATACACGGGGGGCCTCGCTGTGCCCCTGAGCTGGCACTCATTACCTGGCAGATTGTCTCCCCCTTTCTCGTCTTTGATGAGATATTCTGGTCCGCTCTGGCACACACGGTCGGAAGTTCCGGTAGCTCAGACTGGGGACAGACTGTACCCAACCATTCTGCCGGAGCCTGCCACCCGTCACCATGGCAACCATTGCAGCCGCGGCGTGTTAGAAGATGACATGGGAGAGGAGGAAGGAAATGAATGAATGTATGGGGGGCGAGGGGGAGTACAAGGTGGGAGGAAAATAAAAGTGTGTAGGAAGATCCTCTTAGAACGACATGGGCCATGTCTGCTAAGTGAGGATGCAGCCTTACATAATACAGGAAATGCGGAGAGTCTGAAAGGGACACTTAAAGCTGAACTCCGGGTACAAAAATTCTCATTATATCTATTCCCCGAAGTGAAATTTACTGACAGAACAATCAAAATTTATGAACAGCACAAATTTTTTTTTTGCTGACACAACACCTGAAATTTACTGACGGTGCCATTTTCTTAATATTAATATTTAACCACTTCAGCCCCGGACCAATTGGCAGCCAAGGACCAGGCCCCTTTTTGCGATTCGGCACTGCGTCGCTTTAACTGACAATTGCACGGTCGTGCGACGTGGCTCCCAAACAAAATTGGCGTCCTTTTTTTCCCACAAATAGAGCTTTCTTTTGGTGGTATTTGATCGCCCCTGCGGTTTTTATTTTTTGCGCTATAAACAAAAATAGAGCGACAATTTTGAAAAAAATGCAATATTTTTTACTTTTTGCTATAATAAATATCCCCCAAAAATATATAAAAAAACATTTTTTTCCTCAGTTTAGGCCGATACGTATTCTTCTACATATTTTTGGTAAAAAAATACGCAATTAGCGATTATTGATTAGTTTGCGCAAAAGTTATAGTGTTTACAAAATAGGGGATAGTTTTATAGCATTTTTATTAATTTTTTTTTTTTTTTTATTAGTAATGGCGGCGATCAGCGATTTTTATTGTGACTGCGACATTTTGGGGGACACATCGGACATTTTTGACACATTTTTGGGACATTTGTCATTTATACAGAAATCAGTGCTATTTAAATAGCACTGATTCCTATGTAAATGACAGTTGTAGTGAAGGGGTTAACCACTAGGGGGCGGGGAGGAGTCAGTGTGACGTGTTGTGTTTTTTTTTACAGTAGGGGGGCGTGGCTGTACGTCTGACGTCATTGATCCGCGTTCCCGATGACAGGGAACCGCCGATCAATGACAGTCAGTGTAGGAAGCGCGGGGAGAGGTTTGTTTACACAAACCTCTCCCCGTTCTTCAGCTCCGTAACCCGATCGCGGGATACCAGCGGCGATCGGGGTCCGCTGGTCCCGCGGCCGTGGTCACGGAGCTCCCGACAGGGTCGCGCGCGCGCCCCCCGGGCAGGCAAATTAAAGGGGACGTACAGGTACGTGCTTTTGCCTGCCCGTGCCATTCTGTTGACGTATATCTACATGAGGCGGTCGGGAAGCGGTTAAGCTATAAACATATACCTAGTGCTATAAGCAATGTATTTCACTACCTCTCACTCGCCGTATTGACAAAGGATGGGCGGGCGGTGGGTCTCTTCTTCTGGGACAACCTCATATGTTGTCGTCCCACTCTCACCGCGCATGCGTGCCCACGGCGGGCGCACAGCACGGTGACCGGTGGTGCGCTCTGTCCCTGGGACACGGCGCATTACCGATCTCGGTAAAGACCCAATGATAAAGGGCTCTTTACCCATGTGATCAGCTGTGTCCAATCACAGCTGATCACATGTAAACAAGGAAATGCCGGTTATCGGCACTCCTTTCCTCATACTGACAGCGTGTGAGGAGAGGAGAGCCGATCAGCGGCATTTCCTTACAGGGGAGAACTGCACAGATAATCAGTGCCTTGATTATCAGTGCAGCCCCAACAGTGCCCAGCAGTGATGCCAGTCAGTG
Source organism: Lithobates sylvaticus (assembly GCA_028564925.1). Taxonomy (NCBI): domain Eukaryota; kingdom Metazoa; phylum Chordata; class Amphibia; order Anura; family Ranidae; genus Lithobates; species Lithobates sylvaticus. Next base: position 32,617,874 of record CM053026.1, on the reverse strand, counting down.
CCCAGCAATGATGTCAATCAGTGCTGCATTTTAGTGCCCATTAGTCCCTGCTCATCAATGCACTCAGTCAGTGCCCATCAGTGACGCCAATCAGTGAAGCCTATCTGTGCCACCTATCAGTGCCCATAAGTGCTGCCTATCAGTGCCACCTATCAGTGTCCATAAGTGCTGCCTATCAGTGCTGCATATTAGTGCCCCCTCATCAGTGCTCTTCAGTGCCATCTCATCAGTGCCCATCAGTGAAGTCTATCCAGTGCCCATCAGTGCCACCTCATCAGCGCACATCAGTGAAGGAGAAAAATTACTTATTTACAAAATGTTATAACAGAAACTAAGAAAAACATTATTTTTTCAAAATTTTCGGTCTTTTTTCTTTCTTTTTTTTGCAAAAAATAAAAAACCCAGCAGTGATTAAACACCACCAAGAGAAAGCTCTATATGTCTCAAAACAATTATAAAAATGTCATTTGGGTACAGCGTTGCATGACCGCGCAATTGTCCTTGAAAGTGAGACAGCGCTGAAGGATGAAAATTGGCCTGGGCAGGAAGGGGTATAAGTGCCCAGTAGGTAAGTAGTTAAAGTTTTATAAGAAAAGTAGCAAACCTTTTTTCTCCATTTCCATGAAGGTCAGGTTAATATAACCCAGCACAGAGTTCCCCCTTATATCAGAGTCTGCAGGATCCCCCCTTACAGTGCAAGAAGAACTCTGATGTAAAGGGGAACGCTGCGGATCATGATGTAAGGGGGAATGCTGCAGACTTGCTTGGTGTAAAGGGGAATTATAATATATTCCACATCATTCCCATTTACAACAGAGTTCCCACTTACATCAGAGTCTGCAGCATTGCCCTTTACATCAGGATCCACAGAGTTCCCCCTTTTCACTGTAAGGGGGAATCCTGCAGACTCTGATGTAAAGGTAAACTCTGAGGATACTGATTTAAAGGGAAAAGCCGCGGGGGGACTCTGGTGACCACAGACCAACTTCCGCAGAGTGAATACACTAAGGCAGGGGTGTCCAACTGGTGGCCCTCCAGCTGTTGCAGAACTACAAGTTGCATCAAGCCTCTACCTGTGGGAGTCATGCTTGTAACTGTCAGCCTTGCAATGCCTCATGGGACTTGTAGTTCTGCAACAGCTGGAGGGCCGCCCGTTTGACACCTGTGCACTAAGGTAAGGGGAGTGGGGTTAGAGATATAAGGGGGAAAATGTATATCAGTTCCCCCCCCCTTAGCTAACTGTATTTTCTCCCCCTCACATCAGTGACCCCCCTTCCTGCACCGTCACTGAGTTCCTCTCAGGTGCACAGTGCAGGACTCAGTCAGATGGTCCTCTCTGGGCTCCAGCTTGGTGGCTCTGGTTTCATCCTATATTCTCCCCTTCACAGTCCACACATGTCTGACTCCTCCCATGACCCCCGTCCCCGCAGTGCTCCTGCTCTCGACTCCTATCCAGGCTCCCCCTCAGAGAATGCAGGCATGATACAAGACCAGGGATGGTTAGAGATTGTGGACATGATACAAGAGATAGTTAGAGATTGTGGACAAGATACAAGAGATAGTTAGAGATTGTGGACAAGATACAAGAGATAGTTAGAGATTGTGGACAAGATACAAGAGATAGTTAGAGATTGTGGACAAGATACAAGAGATAGTTAGAGATTGTGGACATGATAAAAATAGATAGTTAGAGATTGTAAACATGATACAAGAGATAGTCAGAGATCGTGGACAAGATACAAGAGATAGTTAGAGATTTTGGACAAGATACAAGAGATAGTTAGAGATTGTGGACAAGATACAAGAGATGGTTAGAGATTGTGGACAAGATACAAGAGATAGTTAGAGATTGTGGACAAGATACAAGACATAGTTAGAGATTGTGGACAAGATACAAGAGATAGTTAAGAGATTGTGGGCATGATAAAAATAGATAGTTAGAGATTGTGGACATGATACAAGAGATAGTCAGAGATTGTGGACATGATACAAGACATAGTTAGAGATTGTGGACATGATACAAGAGATATTTAGAGATTTTGGACATGATACAAGAGATGGTTAGAGATTGTGGACAAGATACAAAAGAGAGTTAGGAGATTGAGGGCATTATACAAGAGATGGTTAGAGATTGTGGACAAGATACAAAAGATAGTTAGGAGATTGAGGGCATTATACAAGAGATGGTTAGAGATTGTGGACATGATACAAAAGATAGAGATTGTGTACATGATACAAGAGATAGTTAGAGATTGTGGATATGATACAAAAGATAGTTAGAGATTGTGGACATGATACAAAAGATAGTTAGAGACTGTGGACATGATACAAAAGATAGTTAGAGATTGTGGGCATGATACAAGAGATGGTTAGAAATTGTGGGCATGATACAAGAGATGGTTAGAGATTGTGGCTATGATACAGTAGATGGTTAGAGGCTGCAGACATGATACAAGAGATGGTTATAGGTTGCGGGCAGGATACAGGATATGGTTAGAGATTGTGGAAATGTTAAGAACTGCATTAGGAAGTACAGTGTTACTTGAATTGTATTCCAGGTATTTCTTGTCTTCAGCTGAGAGAACTTGCAATAATTTAAAACTATATAAAGTCTCAGAAAATGATTATTAAGGTCTTTGTGTTATAAACTTTGAATACCATGTCATAGATATATTATTTTCATTGTATAAGAACATATTCACACTTCTTATTTTTTATCCAGAAAAAGCAAAAAATGGCTTTGGAAAAAAAAAGAAATTTTCCCCAATTTTTCCATTTTTTTACATGGCTTCTCCATCTCTAATTAAGACTTCCTTTCCCCTACAGTGCCCCTTAGTGGCAGAAATGCATATCTCTCTTGTTTGGGAACTGCATTGAGAAGTACAGTGTTACTTGAATTGTATTCCAGGATTTGCTTTGTCTTCAGCTGAGAGAACCTGCAATGATTTAAGACTTTACATAAAGTTTTAGAAATCTGTTATTAAGGTCTCCATGTTATATACTTTGAATACCATGTCATATATATATATATATTTTTTTTTTTTCTTTTTTTTTTATATATACTTTTTTTTTCATTGTATAAGGCTGGATTCACACCTATGCAGTTTTAGTGCTTTTTGCATTTTGCAGATTTGCACTACAGTCCATTTAACATTGTTTCCTATGGAACACATTCTGTAGTGCAAATCTGCAAAATGCAAAAAGCACTAAAACTGCATAGGTGTGAATCAGGCCTAAGAACATATTTACACTTCTTTTTTCCAGAAAACAAAAAATGGCTTTGGGAAAAAAAAAAGAATTTCCCAATTTTTCCATTTTTTTTACCAGGCTTCTCCATCTCTAATTAAGACTGCCTTTCCCCTGCAGTGCTCCTTATGCCTCGTACACACGATCGGACTTTGTCCGCCGGACCCAGTCTGGCGGACAAACCGCCGGACTTTCCGAGCGTGTGACTTGCCCACACACGCCCGGACTTCGCCGGACTTTCCGAGCGTGTGACTTGCCCACACACGCCCGGACTTCTCCGGCGGACAATCCGCGGGAAAAAGTCTGCGGGACTTTTGAAAATGAACGGACTTGCCCCACACACGGAGCAGTCCATTCATTTAGAACGCAACTGCAGGTAGACGGGGCTAGCGAAGGCAGTGAATGCCACCGCGCTAGCCCCGTCACCTGGTATGGATTTAAAGGGAATCCCCACGCCGAAAAACGGCGTGGGGGTCCCCCCGAATCCATCTCAGACCCTTATCCGAGCACGCAGCCCGGCCGGCCAGGAAAGGGGTGGGGACGAGCGAGCGCCCCCCCCCTCCTGAGCCGTACCAGGCCGCGTGCCCTCAACATGGGAGGTGCCCTGGGGAAAGGCCAAGTCCAGCGGATAATTTTAAAACAAAACTTAAAACCTAGTCCGCCGGACTTTTGGCGCCAAAAAGTCCGCTGGCGGCCACACACGGGGGGGTTGGCCGGTGGACAATCCCGCGGGAAAGTCCGCTCGTGTGTACGCCGCATTAGTGGGAGAAATGGATATTTCTCTTGTTTGAGAACTGCATTGAGAAGTACAGTGTTACTTGAATTGTATTCCAGGATTTGCTTGCCTTCGGCTGAGAGAGCCTGCAATAATTTTATGAAGATTTTACATAGTCTCAGAAATCTTTCATTAAGGTCTTCATGTTATATAATTTGAATACAGTGTCATAGATATATATATTTTTATTGTAAAAGAACATTTTCCACACTTCCTTTTTTTTTTTTTTTTTTAATTGGCTTTGGAAAAAAAACTTTTACCCAAACTTTTCAGTTTTTTTTGCCAGGCCTTTCCTTTTCCAAATAAGGCTGAGTGCTCTGGAGAGGAGCACTGAGGTAGGGTGCTGTAATGTTTTCAGGAAGCTATATACAGCACCATGCCAGCCCCCCCCCCCACCAGCCATGATCTATCTATTGCATAGAGAAGCACAGAAACCCAGTGATGACATTACTGTGTTGAAAATAAGGAATGTATTGCAAGTTTATTTTTATTTTTATGGATTAGTATGTTGATAAGGTTGAAAAGGAAGAACTAGGGTTGACAAATATAAGCTACAGCTACAGTTTTATCGCTATTGTTGCCTATAGACCCTTGCATGGAATTGGTACGCCGCCAGATCCTCTCATCTTCTCCTCTGACAATCCGAAGAAGTCGAGTCGGTAATGAAAAGAAGACACTGGAAATAGCACCAGCCAGGGGCTCGAGGTGAGCTGAGGACACAGACAGAAACTAGGCGAGTTGAAATAAGGACATTGGGGCTCATTAATTCCACCTACACTGGGTCATAAAACAGCTTCCCTGATCAATAACTCCACAATTACTAATCCAATGCTGAGCTTCAAAGGAGACCCGTCTGTAAAAAGTACAGGCCGGCAACTCGACAGCTTCTCCATAGAAAATATTTATTTGAGCATTACAGCAATAACATCATCCGAAAATGCTGACTGACGCGTTTCGGCCTTAGGCCTTCATCAAAAGCACCCGTCTGTAACCTTACCAGCCTCCATGAATCATTTCCCGACCTCACAATATACAACAGCCGGATCATACTTTCAGACGAGCTCCACCTTTTATTAAAGCGCCTGCCTGGAGCTCCAATCAGGGACTATACCTAGGCTGAGATGATGTCATCAGTCTGCTGCAGGCAGGAGGAGAGCATTTCCTCAGTCTCCTCCCCCTCCCCGCCCCCAAGCGATCAGACTGCAATGTTGTAACCTTGTAGCAAATCACAAGGTGGGAGGCTACAGCAGGGGCTGATCTGTGTTAGACATTTGTGAACACAGCCAAGAACTGCATGGGCATTGGGATTTATATGACTGTGCAACCTCTGAGCCAGCATTTCTGTTCAGGGTGTAGATAGTGACCCTGGATGGGGCCTGAACAAAGATGGAGAGAAAAGAAAAGGAAGGTATTGTCAGGAGGAGTACTGTGATCCCTGTTAGAGGTAATAAATACCTGAAAGTGTTACACTGATATATTGCTTAACCCCTTAAAGCGGTTCGGCACACATTTCATTTAGTAAATCTCTTTGCCTTCCAAATCAGGCAAAGAGTACTAAACGAAATGTGTTTTTTTTTTCCACTTACCTTGTAATCAATGACTTCCTGTCCTCTGTCTGCGGGGGTGGGCGGGGTCTCTTTGTCGATCGTCGTCACACCGCACTGTCTCCTGGGATCTGGTGTCATTGACCCCAGGAGTCTGTGCGGGCATCTTCCGAAATCTCGCGAGATTTCGGACACATCTTCCGAAATCTCGCGATTTCGGAGAACGTGAGCTGCACTTTGCCGTTACTGCGCACGCGCGAGCTCGGCGCAGTAACGGCGGTGCATGCTGGGCCATCTAAAAGGGCCTGTGGGGTTTCACATGCCCACAGGCAAGATGGCCCCCAGCAGAAAAGAAGAATATAAAGAATTTTATCGGAGGAAAACTGGCTGCGATCGAGATGGAAGATGGAACAGGTGAGTCCCCCAATTTAGCTAATCATCCTTTGCATATTCCCCCCAAAAAAAAAAAAAACACAGTGCAGAACCGCTTTAAGGACCGGGCCTATTTTTCAGACTCGTGTTTAAGTTTAAGTTTAAGTTAAAATATTTTTTTTTGCTAGAAAATTACTTAGATGTATATGTTATATATATATATATATATATATATATATATTTTTTTTTTTTTTTGGAACACCCTAGAGAATAAAATGGCAGTCGTTGCAATACCTTTTGTCACACCGTATTTGCGCAGCGGTCTTACACTTTTTTTGGGTAAAAAAAAATTTTTGAATTAAAAAACAACAGTAAAGTTAGCCCAATTTTTATTTTTTATATTGTGAAAGATAAATGTTACGCCGAGTAAATTGATACCCAACATGGCACGCTTCAAAATTGCGCCCGCTCGTGAAATGGCGACAAAATATTACCCTTAAAAATCTCCATAGGCGATGTTTAAAAAATTCTACCGGTTGCATGTTTTGTGTTACAGGGGAGGTCTAGGCCTAGAATTATTGCTCTCGCTCTACCGATCGCGGCGATACCTCACATGTGTGGTGCGAATACCGTTTACATATGCGGGCGCTACTCACGTATGCGTTTACTTCTGCGCGGGAAGGGGCACTTAAAAATAGTTTTTTTCTTATTTTTTTTCCTTTTTTTTGAAACTGTCCTTTTTTTAAAAAAAAATTTGGGTCACTTTTATTTAAACATCCCTTGTAATATAAAAAAGCATAACAGGACCTCTTTAATGTGAGATCTGGAGTCAAAAAGATCTCACATCTCATATTTACACTAAAATTCAATAATAAAAAAAATAAAATGTTATTTAAAATAAAAAAAATTAAAAATTCCCCTTTAACCACTTCAGCCCCGGGCCAATTTGCAGCCAAAGGACCAGGCCCCTTTTTGCGATTCGGCACTTTAACTGACAAATGCGACGTGGCTCCCAAAAAAAATTCCCGTCCTTTTTTTCCCACAAATAGAGCTTTCTTTTGGTGGTATTTGATCGCCCCTGCGGTTTTTATTTTTTGCGCTATAAACAAAAATAGAGCGACAATTTTGAAAAAAATCAATACTTTTTGCTATAATAAATATCCCCATATTAAAAAAAACATTTTTTTTCCTCAGTTTAGGCCGATACGTATGCTTCTACATATTTTTGGTTAAAAAAATCGCAATAAACGATTATTGATTGGTTTGCGCAAAAGTTATAGCGTTTACAAGATAGGGCCTAGTTTTATAGCATTTTTATTAATAATTTTTTTTTTATTAGTAATGGCGGCGATCAGCGTTTTTTGTTGACGTATAACGGCGGCGGGTGGGCGGTCCGTAAGTGGTTAAAGCGGTTCTGCACTCATTTCATTTAGTAAATCTCTTTGCCTTCCAAATCAGGCAAAGAGTACTAAATGAAATGTTTTTTTTTTTTTTTTTTTTTTACTTACCTTGTAATTGAAGACTTCCGGTCTTCTCCCTCTGCGGCGGCGGGCGGGGTCTGCGTCGATCGTCGTCACGCCGCACTGTCTCCTGGGATCTGGTGTCATCCCAGGAGTCAGTGCGGGCATCTTCCGAAATCTCGCGAGATTTCGGCCACATCTTCCGAAATCTCCCGAGATTTCGGCCGCATCTGCCGAAATCCTTCGCAGAGACCACTTTTATCTGAAAGCGGACGGCAGTGCATGCTGGGCCATCTAAAGTCCCTGTGGGTGTTTCACATACCCACAGGCAAGATGGCCCCCAGCACAAAAGAAGAAGACGAGGAACTTCATCGGACGAAAACCGTCGGCGATCGAGATGGAAGATGGAACAGGTGAGTCCCCTAATAAAGGTAAGCACACTTTATATTACATCCTAAAAAAAAAAATTTTTTTTTCAGAGTGCAGAACCGCTTTAATGTGAACAATAGGCCTGATGATGGGTCCAGAACTCCAGGATGGAAAAGATGGGACAGAAAAGTCAGGATGGTTTCTGCTTGTAGGCAGGTGCAGCTAGCTAGTCCGCCACTAGGTGGCTCTGTGCCAGAATAGTGTCTGGTTACAGCAGGCGGTGTCATCAGGTGCTAGGCCCCCCCCCCCACGGCAGTGATGTCATGGGTGAGTCAGTGCCCAGGTATAAGCCAGGACCCCTGGGGCACCCCATACCAACACAGATGTAACCGGCATGTGGAGGCCCTGTACAGGGCAGGAGGCCGGGAAGGAGTTGACCTGCACCCAGGAGAGCCGGCTGTAGACTTTCTGAAACTTATGGAGGTGGCCGCTTATTTTAGGCCAGGCCAAGAGTTCCCTGAGTGAGGCTCTTACCCTGGAGGGTCCTGGGAGAAGTATACCTGTGCAGGAGGCGTCTACAGGGAGCCCTGATATTTTGGTTTCACTTTCAGTTTCCACATTCCTGCATGGCTGCACACATTTTGGCTGTCATTTCTGTTATACGTTCTTATGATTTTCAGTGCCATCTAGTGGCCAAAATGCAGCATATTCTCTCTTTGAACTTTTTCCCGGGGAAAAACTATACTGCACTTTGGCCACTAGATGGAGCTGATAATCATTGGAATTCATCTATTAGAGAAATTACAGCGGAAAATGTCATCCGGCGAATGTTTTTATAGATAGGCAACAAAGTGTTTGTATAGATAAAAACGTTTTGGATAGAGTAGAAATAGATATCAAAAATTAAACTGACATTTTTTTTTTAATCTGTGTCCCATTGGGTTTGCTGGGACACCCCCCCCCCCCCCCCCCAATCTTGAATCTCAGTCCTGATGATGCTATGCTATGGTGCCTTATAGGCTGAAACGCGTCAGCTGACTTAATCTGCGTCTGTTCACTGTGGCTATTCAAATAAAATGAAGACATTTTAAGAGCGACAACCAGAGTGCGGATCATTTTTTTTCTACATTACTGATGATGATTTGTTCTGGGCTGTGCCCCAGGATCACAATGTCACCGCTGTATGCGCCCTACCACAATAAGGCCTTCATTACGATGATTGGAGCCACCAGTAACTGAGGGGCTCTGGGGAGGAGTACTGAGGCAGGGTGCTGTGATGCTTTCCGGGATGCTGCCTGCCGGCCCCTCCCACCAACCATGATCTGCCTGCATTGCATAGAGAAGCACCGAGACCCAGTGATGACATCACTCGCTCTAAAATACAGTATATCGTGAAAAAAAAATAAAGGTTTTATTTAATTATTCCATTAGCACGTTGACGTGGAACGAGGAAGGGCGAAATATGAGCGTTTAAACATCAGCTTTTGGATCGATCACCTGTTGAACGACTGTTAGCATAATATAGTGATTAGTTAAATGACGTGCCGGTGTTGCTCGGGAGATGGTTGGCATTTGCCCACTCAGATGACACACACCTGTTCACCCTCCGATGGATCCTCCTTGTGCACACACACATTGATGGGATCCACAGACTGATATTGATGGGAATACGTCCTCCTGATGAGACGATGCTCAGCGGGTGACGGGCACAGAGGGTGACGGGCTCAGCGGGTGACGGGCACAGGGGGTGACGGGCTCGGCGGGTGATGGGCACAGGGGGTGACGGGCTCAGAGGGTGACGGGCTCGGCGGGTGATGGGCACAGAGGGGGACGGGCTCGGTGTAGCCCACGTCTGACATCCCACAGCTGTGGGGGACACTTGATGAAAACCTGCGTCAGAGCGCCACATAATCTCCGCTTTGTTCCTGAATATGTTAACACTCTGAGAAAAGTGACATGCACTCTTATTATCCTGCCAGTGACGAGGATTACGCGATAAAATGCAAATCCGCCAGGGAAACGCGGGAAGAAGAGATGTGAGCGCCCGCACACACACAGACACACACACAGACACACACACACACAGACACATACAGACACACACAGACACACACAGACACATACAGACAGACACACACAGACACACACAGACACATACAGACACACACAGACACACACAGACACACACACAAACGCAAACACACACAGACACATATACACACACACAGACAGACACACATATACACACACACAGACACACACACAGACACACATATACACACACACACACACATACACACACACACACATATACACACACACACACACATATACACACAGACACACATATACACACACACAGACACACACACAGACACACACACACAGACACACATACACGCAGACACACATATACACACACACACACACACACATATACACACACACACACATATACACACAGACACACATATACACACACACAGACACACACACAGACACAAACACAGACACACACACACAGACACACATACACACACACATATACACATACACACATATACACATACACACATATACACACACACATACACACACAGACACACATATACACACACACACACACATATACACACACACACACACACACACACACACACACACACACACACACACACATACACACACACACATATACACACACACACACATATACACACACACACATATACACACACAGACACACACACACATACACAGACACACAGACACACATACACACAGACACACACACACACACACATACACACACACAGACACACAAAGACACACATACACACACACACACACAGACACACACACACACACACACACACACACACACACACACATACACACACACATACACACACAGACACACATACACACACACACACACACACACACACAGACACACACACACACACACACACACACACACACACACAGACACACACAGACACACATACACATACAGACACACATACACACACACACAGACACACAAATACACATACACAAACACATACAGACACACATATACACACACACACAAACACACACACACACCTCTGATGATGATGGGGTGCTGGGCATATTTAAAATGATCCTTACTCCGCATGTCTCCAAAGTGTTCATTTTAGATGCAGTCTTCCTATAAAATGATATGTGCATTGAATGCATTTTATCTGCTGGATCTGTAAAAGCTTCCTTTGTGTGGACATCCTAAAAGCACTGAGACGCTGCTGGGTGCCGCCATCTTGGATGTGATGTCATCAGCCCCAGCTGTCACTCGGGTTACACTCTATAACAGGGGTCTCCAAACCTTCTAAACAAAGGGCCAGTTTACTGTCCTTCAGACTTTAAGGGGGCAGGACTCTGCTCATCTGGAGTAGAAAATGCCCCATCATTGGTGTCCATGGGAGGACTTGTGCCCCATTGTTGGTGTCATTGGGAGGAACTGTTCCCATCGTTTGTGTCCATGGGAGCAATTGTGCCCCACTGTTGATATCATTGGGAGGAATTGTGCCCCATCATTGATGTCATTGGGAGGAACTGTGCCCCATCATTGGGAGAAACTGTGCCCCATCATTGCTGTCATTGTGCCCCATTGTTGGTATCATTGGGAGAAACTGTGCCCCATCATTGGTGTCATTGTGCCCCATTGTTAGTATCATTGGGAGGAACTGTGCTCCATCATTGGTGTCATTGGTAGGAATTGTGCCCCATTGTTTATGTCCATGGGAGGAACTGTGCCCCATCATTGGTGTCATTGGGAGGAACTGTTCTCCATCGTTGGTGTCATTGCTAGGAATTGTACCCCAAGGTTTGTGTCCGTGGGAGGAACTGTACCCCATCATTGGTGTCATTGTGATCCATTGTTGGTGTCATTGGGAGGAGCTGTGCCTCCTTGTTGATGTCAATGAATGAAATTGGGCCCCAAGGACTGGATAAAAGCAAGCAAAGGGCCATATCCAGCCCAAGGGTCGCAGTTTGGAGACCACTGCTCTATAGTATTCTGCTTCACTCCTCCCCTGACAGTGATGTAAAAAGTTATCTAGGGGGGTGAGGGGAGGGGCGGAGGAGCTGGGCCAGCACAGACAGTATTTAGACTCTGCCAAAGAGGAGGGGGCTGTGATGTGCAAGGAGGGGGCTGTGCTAGAGAATGTTGTCACCTTTTTTTTTAAAGTTCAAAGGAACCCGGCAAGTGAATTAAAAAAACTAAAACGTTTGAAAGCAAAAGTCCTTTTACTTAATGGTTCCTAAATGATCAATCGGGGTAACTCATGGCCCGGTACATATTATACCCCGACTCTTTTATCCTCCGGTATAGACTATGTGCAGCATATGAAACAACTTACTATTTCTCCCATATCAATTCAAGGTCAAGGTTGTTGTCCTTGGTGACTATCTGTGTTTGGGTTTTGTCTTTTGTTTTTTGTGATTTTATGTCCTGTTTATCGGAGCCGGGATACGCCCAGAGGCTCTATTTTGTATTTTGTCTTTGGCTTTTGCCTGAAAGCGGAGCTACACTGCCCCTGACGTTTTTTTTTTTTTTTTTTTCAATGGTGATTAATAAAGAAATTAATTTGTAATTTAGTAACTCACCTGTCCTGTTTCTATCACTTGTGCCTTTCGTTTTTTTTCGCTCACATCGAACATTTGTTTTCGGAAATTCTGACCGTATGTACGCGGCATTAAGACGTCAGCATACCAAGACATTTTGGACAATTTCATGCTCCCAACTTTGTGGGAACAGTTTGGGGACGTCCCCTTCCTGTCCCAACATAACTGCGCACCAGTGCACAAAGCAAGGTCCATAAAGATGAGTGAGTCTGGGGTGGAGAAACTTATCTGGCCTGCACAGAGTCCTGACCTCAACCCAATAGAACACCCTTGGAATGAATTGGAGCGGAGAGTGCGAGCCAGGCGTGTCAATGGAGGTGGGTGGCATGACCGTGAATAATCTTCTACTTATGAGCCAACCCCTATATCCAAGATGGTACCACAGGTCCACGGGAGCCAACAGCCACAGCTACAAAACAGGCTGGCACAGATATTTATCTGGGTTTTCTGGATCAAAGAAGTACACCCAGCCAAGGACTGGACAGCGGTCCAACACAAAAACGAATAAGCAAGCGCACTAGAACTACCAGCTAGAAGACATCTGTTAAAAACAAAGCTTGTGACTAATGGTATAGCCAAGCTGCAGCACAACCAAAATCTGCACTATTTTACTATAATAGGTCTACCAGGGATCTACCTGAGCTCCAGGAAAATGATACTGTATGTCTTCACAGCACACTGAGGCAATGAACAGTCCAGTGCTTTGTATTTGGAGAAGGGTAATATGGGATGCCCACTTGACTTCAGTAGAACTTTTCGGGGACAAACTTCTTCTCTACAGCTATTTACACCCCTCGGCTTCCTCCAGCACAACACTTGCTTGAAGCACTACAACTCCCAGGACCAGCTGGCACTGTTAGATTGGTAGCAAATGCCCTTTACAGGCAGGGACCGCGGGCCCCTTGGTTGTGCAGCAAAGTCCTAGTGCCCATCTATCCTCCTGGGGCTACTGATCCCAGAACCACCTCTTGGGGCACTGCCAGCCCACCTGGCTGCAGCTGCCCCTTTCTCCAGGCCTCTTGGCTAATCTTCCACAGTCCTCCCATACTGAATCTGCGTCCATCTCAGACTGCTCTCACCCAGTCCTCTCAGGCATGCCTCTCAGTCCTCTGACTGTAATGCCCCGTACACACGGTCAGAAATACCGACCACAAAATCCGTCGGATTTTTTTTCCGACGGATTTTGTCCGACACTGGTGTTGCATACACGCGGTCGGACAAAGTTGTCGGAAAATCCGATCATCCTGAACGTGGTGACGTTCGTTGCGTACGACGGGACTACGTAGAGGCTAGTAGCCAATAGCTTTGGTCTTGTAATGTGATCTGAGCATGCGTGGCACTTTGTCCGTCGGAATTCGCTACACACGATCGGAAAAAGTCCGATAGAACTTTGTTGTCGGAAAATTTGAGAGCAGGATCTCAAACTTTTTCTGTCGGAAATTCAGACGGAAAAAGTCCGATGGAGCCCACACACGTCGGAATTTCCGACAACATGGTCCGATCGGACATTTTCCGTCGGAAAATCCGACCGTGTGTACGGGGCATAACACTCATCAGCCCACCTGGCTGACTTTTTCCCTGGAGCTTTGCCTGGCAGTGTTCTCCTGCTGTCCTCCTCCTGCTCCTGTTTCTCTGGTCAGGACATCTCTGTGTGTGTCGTGAAGAGGGTCCCTTCCGCACCTGAGGTCCCCTCATCCCAGACTAGTGGGATATCCTCAAGGGTCTACGACAGCCTTCTAACACTCCATCTCCGGTTTCCACCCCAAATCTACCTGAGTATTTGAGGGGGCTTGCCCCCTGCCAACCCATATGTTGGAGATTGGTCAGGGCCCTCAGAACACTTCAGACAGCTCCTCCTCACCTCCCCTCCCATTCTTCTGGAAGTTTTCAGCAAGTTCTAGAAGTAGGGGGAGGTCTCAGAGATGCTGCCTGTGAGTCATCCAGCCCTCCCTGAATCACTCACCCTGACCCAGAAAAAAAACACAAGCTTGGCAGCCAAGCCTAAACAATTTTCCTACACTAACAAAAGCCTATTCTAGTACAAAAGAGGGTGCTACACCTGTTTCACAAGCCAAGGACTGGATGGGACTACAAGTCCCAGGTTGACAGGAATATGCAGCAGTAGAAAAGGGAAAGGGGAGCCCGTGTTGGGGCAGTCTCATGTGGGATGTGAGAGGAGACCACAGAGTGGACGGCTGTGTTGGAAAGCTGCCTTTTGTGGTGTCGGCATATCGGCTATGCAGACATGAAGTGATCCAGGAGAACAGAAAATTGTTACCTGATACTTAAAGTGGTTGTAAACCCTTTACAACCACTTTAAAGTACAGGCAAGCCTATAATTAGGCTTACCTGTAGCTGCACTGGATATCTCCGAAACCTGCCGCGATAGCCGGAAGTAACCTCCGGGATAGATGTTGCCGGATTTTTCTTGTGTGGGAACTGAATGAACGATTTTCATCTAATGTGTACAGTTTTCGTACGATTTCTGTACAAGAAATATCAGAAAAGCAAGACTGCGCATGAACAGAAAGAATATACAACAAAAAAAGCTTTTGTCGTAAGAGTTTTTGTACAAATTTTCTTTCATTGGTTCCGATTTGCTGTGAAACATCGAGAAAAATCGGACGAACGTTCGCCCAATTTTCTTATAGTGTGTACCCCACTTTACATAATTGCCAACTGTCCCGAATTTCCCGGGACATTCCCAGGATTTAGACCTTTGTCCCGCTTTTAGCGTTTCCCAGGAAATGTCCTGGGAAATCCGTGTTTTCCCGTTTTTTTTCCGCCGCCGCTAGAGGTCTGCGTCCGGCATTACTTGTCTCCGCCGGCCGCCATTTTACAGAAGACCCGAAGTAACAGGTCACTCGCCGAGGGGAACAAGAGGCAGGGCCAGCCGTGTGGCTGCCAATAGAAACTGAGCTGCCTCTGCCTCGTGACAGCTCGATTTCTATTGGCAGCCACCCGGCCGGCTCCGCTTCTTGTTTGTTCCCTGCCTCGACAAGTGACCTGTTAGTACTTCTGGTCTTCTGTAATGGCGGCGGAGACTCTGCTGCTGAGACACCTGATGTAAGGGGGGGGGGGGCTCCACTGGGGGACACCTGATGTAAGGGGGGGGGGGGCTCCACTGGGGGACACCTGATGTAAGGGGGGAACCTGATGTAAGGGGGGGCTCCACTAGGTGACACCTGATGTAAGGGGGGCACCGCTGCTGGGACACCTGATGTAAGGGGGGGCTCCACTGGGGACACCTGGTGTAAGGGGGAAACCTGATGTTAGGGGGGCTCCACTGGGGGACACCTGATGTAAGGGGGCTCCACTGGGTGACACCTGATGTAAGGGGGAAACCTGATGTAAGAGGGCGCTCCACTAGGGGACACCTGATGTAAGAGGGACACTGCTGCTGGGACACCTGATGTAAAGGGGGGCTCCACTGGGGGACACCTGGTGTAAGGGGGAAACCTGATGTAAGGGGGGCTCCGCTGGGGGACACCTGATGTAAGGGGGGCTCCACTGGGGGACACCTGGTGTAAGGGGGAAACCTGATGTAAGGGGGGTTCCACTAGCGGACACCTGATGTAAGAGGGAGACCGCTGCTGGGACACCTGATGTAAAGGGAGGCTCCACTGGGGGACACCTGGTGTAAGGGGGAAACCTGATGTAAGGGGGGATCCACTGGGGGACACCTGATGTAAGGGGGGCTCCACTGGGGACACCTGATGTAAGGGGTGCTCCACTGGGGGACACCTGATGTAAGGGGGACACCACTGGTGGGACACCTGATGTAAGGGGGGCTCTACTGGGTGACACCTAATGTAAGGGGGACACCACTGGTGGGACACCTGATGTAATGGAGGCTCCACTGGGGGACACCTAATGTAAGGGGGACACCTGATGTAAGGGGGGCTCCACTGGGGGACACCTGGTGTAAGGGGGACACCGCTGCTGGGACACCTGATGTAAAGGGGGCTCCACTGGGGGACACTTGATGTAAGTGGTGTAAGGAAACCTGATGTAAGGAAACCTGATGTTATCCCCTTCAGATCCACGCTATAGCCGAATGATGGCTACAGTGCAGAACTTCTTTGCCGGGGGGGGGGGGGGGGGCGTCAATAGACGTCCTCCCATGCTCGAGCGGCCTGCACGCCCCCTGCAGGGCGCGCACGGCCCGCTCTGTCATCAGCGAGTCTATGAGACTTGGCTGATCACAGATCCTAATAAGGGGTCAATCCCGATGACAGTTGATCATGTGATGTAAACAGACCCGGTAATCGGCTATTTTTTTCTGCTCAGCGCGAGGAGAAAAAAAAAGCCGATCTTCGGCGGCTGTCGGTGATCGGTCCGGACATCGGTCCCGATCAAGGAGAGCAGCCTCCGCCTCATCTGTACCCACCTGTGCCACCTGCCAGTGCACAACAGTGCCGCCTACCAGTGCCACCTATCAGTGCCCACAGTGCCACCCATCAGTGCCCACAGTGCCACCTATCAATGTCAGCAATAAGTGCCTCATCAACAGTGCTGCCCATCAGTGTCACCTACCAGTGCCCACCAGCGCCACCTATCAGTGCCCACAGTGCCACCTATCAGTGCCCACAGTGCCACCTATCAATGTCAGCAATAAGTGCCTCATCAACAGTGCTGCCCATCAGTGTCACCTACCAGTGCCCACCAGCGCCACCTATCAGTGCCCACAGTGCCACCTATCAGTGCCCACAGTGCCACCTATCAATGTCAGCAATAAGTGCCTCATCAACAGTGCTGCCCATCAGTATCACCTATCAGTGCCCTCTATCAGTGCCACCTATGAGGACCCATCAGTGCCGTCTTATCAGTGGCCATCAGTGCAGCCTTATATGTGCCTATCAGTGCAGCCCATCAGGGCATATCAATGAAGGAGAAAAATACCTGTTTGCAAAATGTTATAACAAACTATGAAACATGTTTTGTTTTTCAAACTTTTCTGTCTTTTTTTGTTTGTTTAGCAAAAAATAAAAAACCCAGATGTGATTAAATACCACCAAAAGAAAGCTCTAGACCTGTAATTCACAATAAAGATTTTTGAATGTAAAAAAAAAAAAAAAAAAAAAGATCAATGAGAGGTTCTCTTTAATTGGCATGGCACCAATACCGCCATCACCAGGGCAACAGGCTCTGGTCACATGACGTCGCATCAACCAACCAGCCAGAGCGCTAACGGTAAAAGTTCGCCAATCGGCGGAGGCGCGTGAACCGGTTTCAGAATTAAAAAACTAGACTAAGCCCGCCCTCTGGTGGGGGGGTGACTGACAGATCTGGGACGCCGCCGCCAGCTGATTGGTGGAGATTGGCCAGCGAGCGCCCAATAGGTAATGGCGCTGGTGGGGGGAGTGGGGGCGAGGCGTGCATGTGTGTGTGAGAGAGCGGTGCGGGGGCGGGTTTCCCGTGACGTCACGGCGCCTGCTAGATGCCGGTTACAGCGGCTCCCGCTCTGAGTGTGGATTCAGTTGTGCGCTGAGTGAGGAGGCAGCCGCGCGGCGGACAGGTAGGAGAGCTGGTGTGGCTCTGCGCATGCGTGACATGTCTCTATTGTATTGTACGCCGGCTCATCTGCATACCATTACCCGTCACCCCCCTACTGTGCCCGTGTGAGTGTGTGTCACCCTGTGTGAGGGGACCGGGGCCCCCAGGGGGACCTGGACTGTCTGGGGTCAGTGTGGTGCCTCTGCTCTCTTATACTCTTTATATAGGGTGGGGATAGTCCTGCATGAGCTGCAACCAACTTGAAAAGTATCTATCTAGAGTTTATTCATTTATATTTATTTATTATAATTACAATGTTATTATTGGATGTGAATTTGTATCCTTCATGGTGGGGTGGGGGGGTCTGCCGATAGTCCTTGTACTGGGACCATAGATGGTTCTTCATGGTGAGGTTCCTCGTTACTCGTGGGGTGGGGGGGGGGGGGTCTGCCGATAGTCCTTGTACTGGGACCATAGATGGTTCTTCATGGTGAGGTTCCTCGTTACTCGTGGGGTGGGGGGGGGGGGGGGTCTGCCGATAGTCCTTGTACTGGGACCATAGATGGTTCTTCATGGTGAGGTTCCTCGTGGGGTGGGGTGGGGGGTCTGCTGATAGTCCTTGTACTGGGACCATAGATGGTTCTTCATGGTGAGGTTCCTCGTGGGGTGGGGTGGGGGGTCTGCTGATAGTCCTTGTACTGGGACCATAGATGGTTCTTCATGGTGAGGTTCCTCGTGGGGTGGGGTGGGGGGTCTGCTGATAGTCCTTGTACTGGGACCATAGATGGTTCTTCATGGTGAGGTTCCTCGTTACTCGTGGGGTCTGCCGATAGTCCTTGTACTGGGACCATAGATGGTTCTTCATGACCCCCCCCCCCCCCCCTTTCCAAAACTTTCTCCCCCCCCCCTCTTCGTCCCATCACCGTCAACGTTCCTCCTTCATTGGGTGCTGGTAATCTTCGAGACCCCCCTTTTGATGATCTCCTTGTACACAGGTCCTCATAGTCTTACCACCCCCCCCCCCCCCCCCCCCTATAATAAATACCCTACCCCTGTCATGGATGAGGCTGGTGACAACCCCGGCTACCCTCCACCATTGTAACCAGGACCCTTCCCGGAAAAGTGGATGTGCTTTGGGGGTCAGTTCTAGGTGGACACTCCTCACTTATGATGTCAGAACCCTTGTGTGCTATTGGTTAACCCCCCCCCCCAAATGTGTTTACCTCTGGACCCCCTATATCTTCACCATGGCTTGTTATACTCGGGGGACCCTCAATGTCTGCCTCATCCCTTGTGATTTTGGCTGCCTTGCCAGCTTTTTCATTGGTGCTCCTGCCCCTGGCATGATGTGCCCCTCCATGACTGGTTATGCTGGACATTCTATTATAGAGGAGCCCCCTTATCTGTCCTTCCCTTCATACGTCTTCCCGGATATAACCCTTCTATAAAAGCTGCCCTCACAGATTTTTTTTGGGGTGCTTCTGCCTTCCTACTGCTGATCACCTCCATGGCATGATCTGCCCCTCTATGACTGGCTAGGCTGGACATTCCATGTTGTCTATGGAGGAGCCCTCTTATCTGTCCTGCCCCTGGCATGATGTGCCCCTCCATGACTGGTTATGCTGGACATTCCATGGTGTCTTATGGAGGAGCCCCCTTATCTGTCCTTCCCTTCATACTTCTGCCTGGATATAACCCTTCTATAATGGCTGCCCTCCCAGCTTTTCCTAGGGTGCCCTTACCCTCCCTCCACTGGGCAGTCTTAAGCCCTCTTATCTTACATATGGGCCCAGACCCCCTTATTAGCCATTATCTAGGCTCTTCATTCTTCTGCCTAGCCTAAACACTTTTTATAATGGCTACCTTCACAAATTTATCAAAGGTGCTCCTGCCCCAACACCGCTTGGGCAAATCCATGGCATGATCTGCCCATCCACACTTGGCTATGTTGGACATTGTATGGTGTGTTATGGCAGAGCCCCCTTATGTTACCCATGGACCGCAAAGGGCAGAACCCCTATATTACCCATGGACTCCCAGTGGCAGAGCCCCCTTATGTTACCCATGGACCGCAAATGGCAGAACCCCTATGTTACCCATGGACCCCCCAGTGGCAAAGCCCTTATGTTACCCATGGACCCCCCAGTGGCAAAGCCCTTATGTTACCCATGGACCCCCCAGTGGCAAAGCCCTTATGTTACCCATGGACTCCCAGTGGCAAAGCCCATATGTTACCCATGGACTCCCAGTGGCAGAATTCCTATCTTGCCCAAAGACCCCAATGGCAAAGCCCCTATATTACCCATGGACTCCCAATGACAGAGCCCCTGTATTCCCCGTGCCACCCACCCTCCCCAATGGCAAAGCCCCTATATTACCCATGGACACTCAATTTCTCAGAGCCCATATATTACCCATGGACCCCCAATCGCAATGCTCCTATATTACCCATGGACGTGGCAGAGCCCCTATGTTACCTATGGACCCCCAATCCTCTTTTATCACCTTCTGTCTGATCCCTTTATTATTCTGCCCTGGCCTGACCCCTCCATAATTGCTGCCCGGTGACAGAAGCCTCCAGTACCCTCTGGGTCTCCCCACCCCCATAGTCTGCCAACAGACAACTTGGCTGCCCCATGTGACTGGCAGTTCATGTATGATGAAATATTCTGATTATTTCTTCACCTCTTGCTGATCTGGCATCTTCACTTTGCACTTTGTGTTCTTATCGGGTGCCAATGGATATTACCCTGGTGGAACCCTATAGCTTTGGTTGCTCTTTGGGCTTTGACTATGCCAGAGGATCTAATTGGAGAAACCCTTCCAAACTGTAGATCGGCATTAATAATGGGAAATGGGGTGACTATAGGGCATTGCTGTCAGCTCTGATTGGCATTGAGTCTGTGACCCCCCCCCCCCCCACCTTGCTCCTTCGTAAAGGACTCTCCAGCAGTCTGTGCCCATTGGTGTGAACTACAAGTACCAGCATGGTGGGGGGGGTTTGCAGGCACCCGGATGGCTGCGTTCCTTGAAGACCGCTAAATCCTCCACTCTTGCAGATTTAACCCTCACAATAAAACGTTTGCCTCAACTCGGCATGTTGAAGCCTCTGCTGCTGGCTTGCATGCTATATGGGTCTGCCTGAAGGGAATTGTGCCTTGCCCGTTCTAGGTCAGTGCCCCCCCCCCCTGTCTTGTCTCAGTGCCCAGGAACAATGGCACCCTGGTTGAGCTGCGCCTTGGGGCAACAAATGGTGTGATTTACCGCTTTTCTCCTGCTTTTGCTGCCTCCCCTCCACCATGTCCTCAGCTTGGAGTTCATGCTTAGTAACGTGACAGGCTCGTACCAGGCTTCATTGATGGGAAAAGCCGGCATTTCGCTGTCATGGCACCAAATTGCCCTTTGAGTAATCGGGAGTAGGAAATGTTTGCAGCCATCAAGCCCTGGTATCTTCTCTAGTCAAACATAATGGAAATTGGGACAAAAGCATTTATTGTGGGGGGGGTATGATGTAATGCTTCTGGATCTGGGTGGGTGCCGGTTAACCCCTTTGGGCGCAAGGTTCCTCTTGTTTCAATGAGGGTCTCAAATTGGGGAGGAACAGACCAGCGTGGGCTTTACAGCCTGGCGGAACAATCTGGGTGGGTGGTGTGGCATTGATGGCAAGGATCGGACAGGACCGGCTGCCGGTTGGGGGGGGGGGGGGGGGGGCTCTGGGCCATGATGTAATGCTTCTGGATCTGGGTGGGTGCCGGTTAACCCTTTGGGCGCAAGGTTCCTCTTGTTTCAATGAGGGTCTCAAATTGGGAAGGAACAGACCAGCGTGGGCTTTACAGCCTGGCGGAACAATCTGTCTGGATGGTGTGGCATTGATGGCAAGGATCGGACAGCAGTCTGTCCTCCCAGCTGGGTGAGCATAATGCTGGCTTTCCTTATTGGGTCTCCAGCAGCCTGTGCCATCCAGATTGTAGGTGGCTTGGGGAAGGGTGTAAGGGGCCAATTTAGCCTGGCACTAATTAATGCTTTTCGTGATTGGCGCTGGAAGGGGCGCTCTGTTCTTGACACGCACAGTAATACAAGCCCTAGAAGAATGCACAATGACATGGAGAAGCTTCCTGCAACCCCCCCCTCAGCTGAGATCCTGCGGCTGGTGTGTCCTATATCCATCCCCGGAATGTACTTCCTCCTCCTCCTGCAATTCCCAGAATCCCAGCTCGGGAGAAGAAATCCATGTGTTTTCCCTGCTGCTCAGTTGTGTTGATGAGTCCAAACAACATGCACCAAAATAAGTCCTCGCTGGTCAGACCGTGACCTTCTGTCATTATGGAACTTCAAGCCTGGATCAGTCTAGCTGGGATGATTTCTGACCACCACCACCAACTGAAAGGACCAGTCCATCCCAACATGAGGTTCAGTTATGAGATGGAGTCTAATCGATTTTGATTTACCTTCTGGATCCTAATATTCTTTGGGAATGCTACTGAGACCCAGCTGCCATAATTCCCACCCCATGAGCAAAAAAGAATTCTGGTTGGCGGCACGTCCAGTAAAATCGCCTTTTATTTCAGCAAGACCATAAAAACATGTCCAAAACCACACAGAGGAGAACAGCATCACCAGCTAACGAGTTTCACGCTTCCTTGGCACCTAGTCATAGCTAACATATTCGCATATTTTTGGCCACCTCCTATTTCATTCTTGAATTGATATGTAATGGGAAATGCAACAGGGATGGTGGGAACCCCTCATAATGGGCACAGTAGGTGTACAGAACTGGGAACTCAGCACAGGGATGGTGGGAGCCCCTCATAATGGGCACAGCAGGTTTACAGACCTGGGAACTCGGTACAGGGATGGTGGGAACCCCTCAGTGGGCACAGTAGATGTACAGACCTGGGAACACGGCAAAGGGATGGTGGGAACCCCTCATAATGGGCACAGCAGGTTTACAGACATGGAAACGCAGCACAGGGATGGTGGGAACCCCTCATAATGGGCACAGCAGGTGTACAGACCTGGGAACTCAGCACAGGGATGGTGGGAACCCCTCATAATGGTCACAGCAGGTGTACAGACCTGGGAACTCTGTATAGGGATGGTGGGAACCCCTCATAATGGGCACAGCAGGTTTACAGACCTGGGAACTCTGTATAGGGATGATGGGAACCCCTCCTAATGGGCACAGCAGGTGTACAGTCCTGGGAACTCAGTACAGGGATGGTGGGAACCCCTCATAATGGGCACAGCAGGTTTACAGACCTGGGAACTAAGTACAGGGATGGTGGGAACCCCTCATAATGGGCACAGCAGATTTACAGACCTGGGAACTAAGTACAGGGATGGTGGGAACCCCTCAGTGGGCACAGATGTACACACCTGGGAACACGGGACAGGGATGGTGGGAACCCCTCATAATGGGCACAGCGGGTGTACAGACCTGAGAACTCAGCACAGGGATGGTGGGAATCCCTCACAATGGGCACAGCAGGCGTACAGACTTGGGAACTCGGGTACTTACCAGTGCTTAGAGTCAACACTGTCTTCCCACAGCCGCTTCTTCTTATACCGGGTCTCTGGTGCGCCATCTTGTATATGGGAGCCGGCTGTGTCTTCCGGAAGAATCCCAACCGGCTCCCCATTGCACATGCGCGAGATTGAGCGGCGAGGTGGGACTGGTCCTGCAGCCTCGTGCCACATGTCCCAGGAGGCTGCAGGCAGGGTGGAGTTTGCGGGGGGAGGGGTGTGCATAAATGATATTTAACCACTAAAGGACCAGCCCATCCGCAATGTACTGCAGACAGGCGGCCCGTGCAGGCAAAGCGATGTACTGCTATGTCGCTGCCTGCTTCCAAGTTTAGGACACAGCGGGAGTCTGTCAGCGGGTCCCAGCCAATGATTCATGGCTGGGACTTGCTGATCGGCTGTGTCTAATCACAGCCCAGAGCTCTGTGTTGACACTCAACACAGAGCTCTGCACAGAGGGATCAAACTCTGTGTTCCTTATCCCTGCAAAGGGATAAGAAACACAGAGATCATTAGTAAAAAGCAGCACGTAATCAGGGCTGGTGCAAGGATTTTTGACACCCTAGGCGAAACCTAATTTTGCTGCCCCCAATGGCTCCACCCCTGACTCCACCCCCTTCACCCAGCCCATGTGACAGAATGCGCCGCTTTACATGAAGCATTGGCTTTGCTTCCTCTAGCGCTGGCTCCAGTGCTGCATCTTAATTACACTACTAGTCGGACTAGGTGGTTGCATGCTGCAGCTTGCAGAGCATGCAGACGTGGAGGGAAACCAGCGGCCGGGTGGCCCTAGGCGGCTGCCTAGTTTGCCTAGTGGTAGCACTGGCCCTACAAGTAATGCACACATTTTACCCTTTGATCGCCCCTAGATGTTAACCCTTTCCCAGCCAGTGACAGTGTATAGTATTAGCACTGATCACTGTACATGACCGTATTGTTGTCACTGGTGATGTTGGTGTCAGATTGCCCGCTACACTATTACAGCCCTATTATATGTCGCTAATCACCGCCATTAGCAGTATTTAAAAAAATAAACATAAAATTCCAGTACAGAGTGATGCCAGCAGGAGTGTTCAGGGTGGCAGCACATTTCATGGTTTGCATACTGAATGCACCGGGGTTCAGGGCTCAGAATAAACGCCGTGGTGCCTGCTGCCAGCTATTTTATATATTGCTTTTGCATATATTTTCCTTTTTTTTTTTTTTTTTTCTTTTTTTAAGACTGTTTTCCTCTAAATGCCAAGATGTGTTTTAATCTACAAATCCTCATTGGCGGTAAACTTCCAGGGCCACCGGCGGGGGGTGAATCAGCCTCCCAAGCAGATTGCAGCATTTTGCATTCACGTCGGTTGTATTCAGACAGCTTGTAGTAGGCAGCAGACTCGCACTTCTCATTAGTGACTCACTCAGCCCATCATTTGCTGCAAATAGCAAAAAATCCCCAGCCTTCCGCTTTGTCCTTATCGGGATGTATTCCCAGCTGATGATGGTCTCGTATTTGTCACATGGAGGGGAGGAGAGACCGCTGCACACAGTGACCGATGGAGCTTAAAGCACAACTGGCATCAGATACTCCGTACATGTGTGTGTGCCCAGTAATGTGTCCGTGTTCTGTCCCCCCCCGCTACCACGTTTTCCTTTTCTACACAACAAGCAGCTAAACCCGCCTATTCTGCAATAAGCGCCAGACTTGGCGTCATTTTGAAGCTTTATTAACAAAACAGGGTGGGGGGGGGGGGGGAAATTATAAAAAGTACATATAATCCATATATGAAATATACTGAATAAGCCTAGGCTGTAGGGAATAAGTAATTCTCACCAGTGATGCTGCATTTTAGGGGATGCAAGTTTTAGTCCAACATGTGCTCTGATAGCTGGTTCCGTCTTTCAGTCTCCTAAGAATGGAGTCTGAGCTCCCAGGGTGCCCCTGTTGGCTTTTCTTAGACTGAAGGCTAATGGGAACTTTTATTAAAGCTGAACAGTTTTCTAGTTCCATGTTAAACCAGTAAATGTTACCGATTCCATCTAGTGGTCAAATTTGATATTGCAGGCTGAATTTTTTTTTTTTCCTGCTGGAGGCAGAACGGTAACCCTTTCCCCCGGTACGTATCACCTCTCTCCCTGGCTATATCCATTTACTTTTCTCTCCAGAAGAACAACGCCATCTCAGTTTTCAGGCATCATCCAGGGTCACTATCTACTTGCTGTACAGAGATCATGTAAATCCTGGGTCCTATGCAGTGCTTGGCTGTATTCACAAATATCTGACACAGCTCTACCCCGCTGCAACCTCTCTCACCTTGTGACTTGCTACAGGATTACAATGTACAGTCTGATCACTGGGGGGAATGGGGGGGGGCGGGATCCAAAGCACTCGCATATCAAAGCGAGTTTCCCCATAGAAGTCAATGAAAACGAAGATAATTCGTTCCACATTGACTTCTATTGTATGCAGTACCGCATGTGGCCAGAGGTGCGGGGGTGCTGGTGACACTCAGAGCTGTTCGGATGCACTCGGAAACACTCTGCTCCCGAGCTGTCTCAGAGTATTCCCGAGTGTCTCCAGCTCCCCCCACCTCTGGCCACATGCGGTACTGCATACAATAGCAGTCAATGTAGAACAAATTATCTTCGTTTCCATTAACTTCTATGGGGAAACTCGCTTTGATTTGCGAGTGCTTTGGATTACAAGCATTCTCCTGGAACGGATTCTGCTTGTAATCCAAGGTTCCATTGTATATGTTTTGCCTTTTTAAAGCCAAGGGTAGGCAAGCTTGGCACTCTAGCTGAGAGACATTGCAAGACTCCGACGGTCACAGGCATGACTCCTAGAGGCAGAGGCATGATGGGATTTGTAGTTTCACCACAGCTGGAGTGCCAAGCTTGCCTACCCCTGGCTTAAAGCATAACTAAAGACAAAACCTATACAGTGGAACCTTGGATTACGAGCATAATCCGTTCCAGGGGAATGC
The DNA here is from genome assembly GCA_028564925.1 of Lithobates sylvaticus. NCBI lineage: Eukaryota > Metazoa > Chordata > Amphibia > Anura > Ranidae > Lithobates > Lithobates sylvaticus. Next base: position 32,591,452 of record CM053026.1, on the reverse strand, counting down.
TTGTAATCCAAAGCACTCGCATATCAAAGCGAGTTTCCCCATAGAAGTCAATAGAAACTAAGATAATTAGTTCCGCATTGACTTGTATTGTATGCAATACCGCATGTGGCCAGAGGTGCGGGTGGGGCGCGGGAGAGACTCAGAAACACTCTAGAAACTGAGTGTTTTAGTGAATCGGAACGGCTCCGAGTGTCACCGCCGCCCCCCCCCCCCGCACCTCTGGCCAAATGCGGTACTGCACACCGCAGAGGCTTGAATCCTGCTCGTTTTGCGAGACAACACTTACAAACCAAGAATTTAAAAAAAATACGAGCCATTATTTTGTAAAATTTTTCGGATAGAGTGGAGATCACTTAGAACCCCTGTCAGGTGTTTATTGATGTCTGTGCCCTCTTTAGGCCCCTTTCACACTGGGGCGGTTTTCAGGCGGTACATCGCTAAAAATAGCGCCTGTACACCACCTGAAAAAAAAACGGCCCCATTCACTCCAGTGTGAAAGCCGGCGGGCTTTCACACTGGAGCGGTGCGCTAGCAGGACGGCAAAAAGTCCTGCTAGCAGCATCTTTGGAGCGGTATAGGAGCCGTGTATTCACCGCTCCTATACCGCTCCTTCCCATTGATTTGAATGGGACACCGCGGTAAAACCGTGGCAATACCGCCGCAAAGCGCCACTACGGCGGCGCTCTGCGGGGGATTTTAACCCTGTTTCGGCCGTTCGCGGGGGGGTAAAACCGCACCGCGAGCGGCCGCATCCTGCGTTCAAAATGATGGTAAAGCAGTGCTAAATATACTAAATATATTTACCGTCACCGCAGCTCCCGCCCCAGTGTGAAAGGGGCCTTAGGGAGATTTTTCCTCTATTAGTCCAGTTTGCTGCCTTGGAAGAATCAACAGGTAGCTTAAAGCCGTGTTTCCAGCACAAAAAAAAAAAAATTAAAATTCCTAAAAAAAATTGGAAATGTTTTTTTTTTTTTTCACTCGCCTCTAAATGCTTGTTGCTAAGGGGTCCCTCGTAGTCTGCCTCCTTCAGTGCCCGGGCACTGACATCACTTCCCCCTCGGCGCAGTCAGTCATCTGGGACATGTGACAGGTTCCAGATGACTGCGCGGCGTATAACAGCGCGCGGCGCCACTGGTGCCCACAGTAAGAATGCCGGCGTCGCGGGCGGAGCGAGGAACGAGAAGGGGCTTCGTTCCCCCGCATCGATGGACCCTGGGACAGGTAAGTGTCCGATTTATTAAAAGTCGGCAGCTGCAGTATTTGTAGCTGTTGACTTTAAAAAAAAAATTTTTTTAAGGGGCGCCCCACTTTAACTCTTCAATAAGACACACAAGGTAAAGTATAACTAAAGGCTTGTTTCAATTACACGGTCAGTCCCAGGACTGTGCAAAGCAGCGAGCCAATCGCATGAGCCGGAGATTAGATTGCTGCTGCCATGGTAACAGAGATAGAACGTTGGAATTTTGTAGCAGTGTCGTTAGCGAGGAGCGGTTTCCTTTTTAAACGCGGTGGTGCGAGATGAAGGGGAGCGCGCTCTGCGTTGGCCGGAGTCACGTTCCCAGCTGCGGTCCCCTGATTCATGGCATTAATAAATGCGGGTTCTCGGAGAGAAGCGTTCCGAGCACGCTGAGATACAAGTACAGTACATCACGCCGCAAAAGCCTTGGGAGGAGGGGCTCGCCGATTTGGTTCTCCGCAGACATTTTCTCCCGGAATGTTATTAATAGACGCCTAACAAGTGCGATACGTACTGTACGCCGATCACCGCCTGACACATGGCAGAGAAATTCCAGGAATTACCTCCATGGCAGGCTGGATGTGTCAGCTGCTCCTGGGGGGGGGGGGCTCTCCGATTTCCAGGCTTTTCTGGCCAAAGAGGAAAAATCGTCACTTCGCTCCTGGGGGGGGGGGGGGGGGTCACCGCGGCCCCCCCCCCCCCCCCCCCCCCATAAAAGCGTAATCCTGGGATTCCGGATTTAGTGCTGAAGTTTAATCTGCTTATATTTTTTCTTCCTCATCAGCATGCTAATGAAATTTTTATATTCAACCTTTCCGACTTGCATTGACATCATCACTGGGTCGCTGTGCTTCTCTAGCCACCTACCGTCCGCGCTATACCCGGAAGACGGCTGCAGCGCGGACCTACTTTGCCGGGAGGGCGTCCATAGACTTCCATGGAGGGCGTCCATAGACATCCATGGAGGGCGTCCATAGACGTCCTCCCGTGCGCGAGCGGCCCTGCATGCAGGGAGCGCGGCACGCTCTGTGATCAGCGAGTCTATGACTCGGCTGGTCTCAGATCGGATTAAGGGGTCGATCCCGACCCCCCCCTTACCATGTGATCAGCTGTCAGCCAATGACAGCTGATCATGTGATGTAAAGAGAGCCGGTAATCGGCTATTTTTTCTCCTTATGCTAAGAAAAAGCGATCACTGGCGGCTGTGAGAGGGACATCAGTCCTGATCGTGGAGAGCCTCTGCAGAGGCTTCTGTGCCACCCATCAGTGTATGACAGGGGTCTCAAACTGGTGGCCCTCCAGCTGTTGCAAAACTACAAGTCCCATCATGCCTCTGCCTGAGGGAGTCATGCTCGTAACTGTCAGCCTTGCAATGCCTCATGGGACTTGTAGTTTCGCAACAGCTGGAGGGCCGCCAGTTTGAGATCCCTGGTGTACGACAGTACCACCCTTCAGTGCCCACAGTGCCACCTATAAATGTCACCAATCAGTGCCTCATCACCAGTGCTGCCTATCAGTGCCTCATCATTAGAATTAATCACAAAGAACAATTAATCGTCAAGAATCGTTATCGCGAACTTGACTAAAGTGTTTCCCGATTTTCTTTCTATGCAAAGAATTCTCTCTGCTCTTCTGAAGCCATCAAAAGAAAGGAAGAGAAAAACCGGGCAGTCTGCCAAGAATCAAAACATTTCTCAGTTGAACTTAAGTATAAACATTGTAACAATTTGTCAATGGAATAGACTTCTGTGTGTAAGTGAAAAAAGTTTAACCACTTAAAGTGGAGGGCCACCCTAAAAAAAAAAAGAGCATTAATATTCTTAAAAAAATAAAAAATTAAAACATTTGAAAAAAATATATATTTTTTACCTTACCAGAAATCCCTGTTGCTAGGCAGTCTTCCTAATCTGCCTCCTTCCTACTCCGCGATGATCTTTGGTCTTCTCTCCTCCTCCGCGTTGTCTTCTGGGTAATGGGGCACACTGTTCTGGGAACTGTGTGTGTTCCCTAACACAGCACGTCCCTTTCACAAAGCGCCGTGTGACTCGCACATGCGCGGTAGGAAACGAAGCAGTGAAGCCACAAGGCTCCACTGCCTGTTTCCCTTAGTCAGGATGGCGGCGCCAGGACCCGAGAGCCGAGGGACATGTCGGGCTCGGCGGCTGACATCGCGGGCGCCCTGGAAAGGTAAGTTTTCTTATTAAAAGTCAGCAGCTACTTTTTTATTTTATATTTATTTTTTTTCTGGGCAGGAGGGGGAGTTTAAGTGCCCGGTAAGCAAGTGGCTAGGCAGTGCAAGCAGATTATAGCTGGTGGGAGGGGCCTGAAAAATATCACAGCTTCCTTTCTTCCATTCTTCCTTTCTTCCGTTCTTCCTCTATGCAATACAGACAAATCATGGCTGGTGGGAGGGGCCGTCAGGATGCTGTACATGTCTTCCTGAAATCACAGTCCCTGAGGCAAGCAGTGGGCTGGCACTTGGGCGGAGTTATGCAAATACCAAAAAATGCCTTGATGGTCGGGTGTCAGTCTGGAGGAGGGGGCGTTCCTAGGCAGGCTGTATTTGCATAGGTAACGCCCACAGTTGATGCTGAGCCTCCATGATTGAAAGAACTGAAATCCAATGAATGAAAGGGGGCGGGGCCAGGGACAGCTAGGCTTGGGGAAAGCACTGGATCAGGGGTAGGCAACCTGGGGCCCCTCCCAGCTGTTGCAGAACTAAAAGTCCCATCGTGCCTCTGGGACTAGTAATTGTAACTGCCAGCCTTGCAATGCCTTATGGGAAATGTAGTTCCACAACAGCTGGCGGGCCCCAGGTTTGACTACCTCTGCAGGAAATGAGGCGGGGCTCTGCCTGACTTGCTGCAGCTTCTGCTGTACATTGGGAGGAGCTCACAGTGGACAGTGAAATACAAGTAGGCCATTTCAGTCCACATTCCGAGGGCCCCCCACCTGCCTGCATTGCATAGAGATGGGGGGGGGGTGGGGAGGGCAGGAAAGGCAGATTAAACTGCCTGCATTCCATAGAGAAGCACAGGGACCCGGCGATGAGGTCACTGGGTCTAAAAGAGGAACGTTTAGAAATCGGAAAGGTTTTATATATATATATATATATATATATATATATATATATATATATATATATATATATATATATATATATATATATATATATATATATATATATATATATATATATATCTATCATTATCCTGTTGATGGGGGAGGGGGGGAGGGGAGGCACATTATAAGCAGATTAAATGTCATGTACAGAAGAGTTAATCAGTAAACACTGCGAGCAAAAGAGAGCGTTCCGCTTTACACAAAGCACTCGGCGTGACAGCGGGCCACGTACCGCGGAGAACATTGGCAGCCTTCAAACCATGCCGTACCGCCACCCACACAGCTCACCGCCGGCACATACTGTACCCGGCACATACTGTACCCGGCACGGGGACACCGAGTGCACTGGGACATTAACCCTTTCCCTGCCATTCCCCCAGTGGGGGGAGGGGGGGGGGGGGAGCAATCCTCAGACAAAGCTACCTTCTGCCATTACTAAGGACCAGGACTAAAACTCAGACTAAATGAGGAGCTCTGCAGATGGATGGCAACGAGATCCTGCCAGGGTACCGGTCATGATTGGTCCTAGGTGGGCATAAATGGAACTGTCATTAAAAGCCTAATTTAATCGATTTAAACTATCTTCCACTCAGCGGTTGTTTTCTTGGTGAGGAACAATCGATTCAGTTGAAGTTGGTTAGATCCGATCTATACTTTTCTCATCAATATGACTCTCCTTTATTGATCGATCCATCCGACAAAAGATACAATTCTTTCTTTGGAACAATTATTTATGCATTGATCGTACGGCACCATGTGGGGGAGCAATTTAGATCTGTGTTACTTACCAGATGTTCAGTAAAGCAGTAAAGTCAGTGTTTTGAATTGTAGGGGGCCTACTCAGAAGTCTGGGGGGGGGGGGTGCGGTCCTTGGGTTCCTTCCTCCCCTGCCTTAGGGGGCTCTCTCTCTTCAGGAGAGCCTCTAACCTAATACTCATTCGTCTGTTTCAGCTGACAATGAGGAGCGGAGTCCTCCAGGCCTCTTGACTAGGGGCACCTGAGTGTGCCATGGCCACCAGTCTAGGGCAGTCATGGAAAGGTCTTTCCTCTTTGGGAGAGCCCCTAACTTAGTACTCATTGGTTGGCTTCGTCTGACCCATGAGGAGGAGTATGGGGACCATATGATGCACTTTTTTGGTGTTTTGTCTTTCGCACTGCAAAAGAGGAGAAAACAAAAAGTGATTTGCATTGGGCTGTAGACATTAAGGAGGGTGACAACACTTTCCAGAGCCTGCAGTTCTGTAGCGCATGTGTCACAGACCCACCCTTACTCCCCCTCCATGGTAGGCCAACTAGGTTACCCTCTCTCCTGCTGCACCCAGTGCAAACCTTTGCTTTAACCCATTGCTTTGTTGTGCCCATTTCAATGTGGGGTGTGGCGGATCTCGCCATAATGTGCCAGGATGCACAACCGCTCACTATTTTTTTTTTTTTTTGTCAATTCTGTAAACTGTAAGACAATGGTGGCCTTAAGTGCAGCCCATGACATCACCAGAGGGCCACACTTAATATTTAGTGGCTGGAATGCTACAGAAAGCTGTCAGGGATCCCAGACATACAACAGGAGCTGGTCAGAGGCTGGAGACATGTTGCGGGAGCTGGTCAGAGGCTGGAGACATGTTGCGGGAGCTGGTCAGAGGCTGGAGACATGTTGCGGGAGCTGGTCAGAGGCTGGAGACATGTTGCGGGAGCTGGTCAGAGGCTGGAGACATGTTGCGGGAGCTGGTCAGAGGCTGGAGACATGTTGCGGGAGCTGGTCAGAGGCTGGAGACATGTTGCGGGAGCTGGTCAGAGGCTGGAGACATGTTGCGGGAGCTGGTCAGAGGCTGGAGACATGTTGCGGGAGCTGGTCAGAGGCTGGAGACATGTTGCGGGAGCTGGTCAGAGGCTGGAGACATGTTGCGGGAGCTGGTCAGAGGCTGGAGACATGTTGCGGGAGCTGGTCAGAGGCTGGAGACATGTTGCGGGAGCTGGTCAGAGGCTGGAGACATGTTGCGGCAGGTGGTCAGAGGCTGGAGACATGTTGCGGCAGGTGGCCAGAGGCTGGAGACATGTTGCGGGAGGTGGCCAGAGGCTGGAGACATGTTGCGGGAGGTGGTCAGAGGCTGGAGACATGTTGCGGGAGGTGGTCAGAGGCTGGAGACATGTTGCGGGAGGTGGTCAGAGGCTGGAGACATGTTGCGGGAGGTGGTCAGAGGCTGGAGACATGTTGCGGGAGGTGGCCAGAGGCTGGAGACATGTTGCGGCAGGTGGCCAGAGGCTGGTGACATGTTGCGGGAGGTGGTCAGAGGCGGGAGACATGTTGCGGGAGACGGTCAGAGGCTGGAGACATGTTGCGGGAGACGGTCAGAGGCTGGAGACATGTTGCGGCAAATCCTTGGGTCCATACAATAAGTGCCAAAGGGCCATTAGAGCAGTAAAGTTTAAAAGTCCCAGAAAGTTGGCAGTTTCTCATATTCCACACCCTACACATACCACTAACAGCCATTCCACTGTCAACATTGCATAGATGACTAATTTTCCCAATTCTAATATTTAATTGGACAATTGAGCTGCAACCACAGGGTTCAGTTTTTGCCTTTTAACAAGCACCTAAAGTAGCAGTAAATATTGATGGTTTGAGTTATGATGTCACTGATGACATCAGTTTCCTGTAGTAGTGTCATGAATGTTCCCCCTGAAAAGAAGTTGAGTTCCCTTCCCCCGGCCGGTGTACATAGGAAGAAGCTCTCTTCTTAACTTTATGCTACAGAAGAATTTAATTAACACAAGTTTAAAAGCAAATTAAATCCCCATAGCAGATGTAGCCATTCGAAAACTCAACGTTATTAGCGGATAATTAAAGCTAACTGAGCATGGACAGCCATTAAGTGATGCAGCTTCCGCTAATAATTGAATGCAGTGTGGGGAAATTTCTGCTAAGTGCCTGGCAGATAGACGGCCAAAGCCAAGGGAAAGCAGTTTATTCTCACCCAGCTCAGATTTTTCACAAACTCCATTGTATATACATTAAAAAAAAAGCATCAATTGCATAACAAGGAGTGATCATTCTCAATAACAATTATTGGTATACATCACAGAGCTTTCCAACATGGTGGAAGAAATTCTGCAAGATTCATTCATGAAAAACCTGATCACAGACGAAAGCACTGGATGTTCATTTAAGTATTTATATATATTTAACAAGCAATAAATTAGGTTTACATCAAGCCCTCACTAACCTCTCTCGCTCTCCCTTCCCAGCAGTGGGGGCTTGACAGAAACCGTTAAATCACACTTGTTTAAAGAATAAAGTAAATAGAACAGAGTCAAAAGACTCAAAACATAGCCAGAGTTCAGGAACCGGAGCGGATAGCCAAACAAGCCAAATGTCAGGGAGCCGGAGATGAGCGTAGTAAAACAGCAAGCAGGATCTGGAGCCAGAAGGGATGTCAGCCAAACAAGTCTTTTAACAGGAATGCAGGCGATGGTCTCTGTGATGTTTGACCAAGGCGAAGGCAGAGTTCCTCTGGACTGGACGGCTTAAGTAGGCAGGACTGACAAGCAGGATATCATCAACAGCTGAGTAACTGTGGAGAGAGATGGGAGCTGGCAATTAGCCAACAGCTGAGCGGCCAGATCAGAGAAGGAAGGGCTGAGCCCAGCCCTGACATTGAGCAGCTCATCTATACCTGCTTCTACTACCAGAGGATTGTGGGGCAAGAATCTAAGAACCAGCAATCTGAAAATGAGCTTCAATGTGGCAAGTTAACTAAGTAATTGACCCCTTTATACACACACACACACACACACACACACACACACACACACACACACACACACACACACACACACACACACACACACACACACACACACACACACACACACACACACACACACACACACACCAGCCACTACCATGAGTTTTAACGAAAAAGGTCAGTTCTGAACTTTAAAACAGGAATGCCTGGATCACTCGATTCCACAACCAGGCAGGAATGTAACAGAGTTTACACTATGGTAGCTTCTTCAAAGAATCCAAAAGTTATTGCATTTCTAATTAGAGCATTCAGAGATTCAGCTTAATGATTTTAAAATATAGTTTTAATGAAAAGATAAATTATACATTTTTTAACATTTTACAGAGAATATATTGCGCAACAATAAAAATAAAGATTTAAAAAGTGAAAAACAAAATCATCATCTGGTCTTGGGTTCAGTGCAGATCATATCCAATCTGATGATGAGCAAGGACTCTCCGATCATGAGAAACAAAATTCTCTGGTCTGATGAAACAAAGATTGAACTCTTTGGCCTGAATAGCGGGTGTCATGTCTGGAGGAAACCAGGCACCGCTCATCACCTGGCCAATACCATCCCTACAGTGAAGCATGGTGGTGGCAGCATCATGTTGTGGGGATGGTTTTCAGTGGCAGTCAGGATCGAGGGAAAGATGAATGCAGCAATGTACAGAGACATCCTTGATGAAAACTTGCTCTGGACCTCAGACTGGGGCAAAGGGTTATCTTCCAAAAGAATAACGATCCCAAGCACACAGCCAAGATAACAAAGGAGTGGCTGCGGGACAACTCTGTGAATGTCCTTGAGTCACCCAGCCAGAGCCCAGACTTGAACCCGATTTGAACATCTCTGGAAAGATCTGAAAATAGCTGTGCACCGACGCTCCACATCCAGTCTGATGGGGCTTGAGAGGTCCTGCAAAGAAGAATGGGAGAAACTGCCCAAAAATAGGTGTGCCGAGCTTGTAGCATCATACTAAAAAAGACTTGAGGCTGTAATTGGTCCCACAGGGGCTCCAACAAAGTATTTAGCAAAGGCTGTAAATACTTCTGTACATGGGATTTCTTTTTATCATGTTTTTTTTTTTTTTTTTACTTTTAATACATTTGCAAAGATTTCAAACAAACTTCTTTCACGTCAATAGAATTTTGAGGAAAATAATAAATGTAATCCAGTTTTGGAATAAGGCTGTAACATAACAATGTGGAAAAAGTGAAGCGCTGTGAATACTTTCCTGATACACTGTAGATAAAGTTAGGCTTTTCTTCCACCTTTTTATGTGATTCTCACTATCCTTAGTAGTTCCATCAGTTTAACCACTTGCCGCCCGCCATATAGCAGAATGACGGCGGCAAAGTGGTTTCAAAATCCTGACATGACATCCTCAGGATTTTGAGCCGCTGCGCCCCCCGGGGGGCGCGCATCGTGGCAATTGTTGCGGGGTGTCAGACTGACACCCCGCAACTACGATCTCAGTAAAGAGTCTCCGACGGAGACTCTTTACCACGTGATCAGCCGTGTCCAATCACGGCTGATCACAGTGTAAATAGGAAATGTCGTTGATCGGCTTTTCCTCACTCGCGTCTGTCAGACGTAGAGGAGAGAACGATCGGCTGCTCCTCTGACGGGGGGGGGGGTCTGTGCTGATCGATTATCAGCGCAGCCCCCCCCCCCGAGGATGCCCACACTAGACCACCATGGATGCCCAGCACCAGGTATGCCACCCTAGACCACCAGGGATGCCAGTCAGTGCCCACAATGGGCATCACTGATTTGCATGCATTTTTGTTTGGCACTGATTGGCATCCATCAGTACAATACATTACACTGCAATGCCGCCTATCCGTGCCACCTATCCATGCCCAGGTGTGCCGCCTATCCACGCCCATCCGTCCTGCCCAGCTGTGCCGCCTATCCATGCCCAGCTGTGCCGCCTATCCATGCCCAGCTGTGCCGCCTATCCATGCCCAGCTGTGCCGCCTATCCATGCCCAGCTGTGCCGCCTATCCATGCCCAGCTGTGCCGCCTATCCATGCCCAGCTGTGCCGCCTATCAGTGCCACTTTGGTGCCCATCAGTGCCGCCTTATCAGTGCCCCTCAGTGAAGGAGAAAACGTACTTATTTACAAAGTTTTGAAACTGAAACATAAAAAAAAAACATTTTTTTTTTTTTTTAGAAAATTTTCGGTCTTCTTTTTTTATTTGTTTAGCAGAAAATAAAAATCCCAGAGGTGATCAAATACCACCAAAATAAAGCTCTATTTGTGGTAACAAAATGATAAAAATTTAGTTTGGGTACAGTGTAGCATGACCGCGCAATTTGTCATTCAAAGTGCGACAGCGCAGAAAGCTGAAAATTGGTCTGGGCAGGAAGGTGTTTAAGTGCCCCCCGGTATTGAAGTGGTTAAAAAAATAAAAATAAAAAAAATACCAATTTAATAAGCTCTGAGTCCCCAAGGAGAAAAGCGCTATAGAAATATTATTATTTTTAAATACTAAAATATTAAAAATTTTATTTTTTTTGGTCGAAAATGTAACACTAATTTGAATTCTGATGGTGCTGTCCCACTAATAAGGGGCAGGTTGTCACCCGTCTGCTCTGGAGAGGAGCACAGTGCTGACATTTTTGCCTTTTTCCCCAGTTGACGGTGATCAGCCTCTGCTGAGTTGGTCATTTCCATTCATTCAGCCACAGGAGTGTGAGGTCCCCCCGTCCTTCCCAATCTCCGTCCTAGAACATTCCTGCATGCTCTGTCCAACAACCAGCTCAGTGTGTAGAACATCCTATTATCCCTCAACCACTCCACTGACAGCTGCAAATCCGCCTTAAAGGGAAACTATTCTAGATTTTCTGGAAGTATTCGCTGGGTCCTGTTAGTGAACCATCTACCGCGAAAAAAAATATTTTTCGATTCATGGATTGCGGTGTCAATTTTTTTTTTTTCCCCCCGATATTTCCTGCATGGTTGTTTTCTTTGTGATAAATTGCATTAACTGGCGTTTACTTTGCTTACTATGACGCTCCTACTATTTGTATTGTAAAAAATAAATAAAAAGAAAGACGTCTTGAATGCACTTTATAAATTATTTTAATGTGGCGCTCTTACTTATCAATAAATAATGCATCTGAAGGTGTACTCTAGGGCCCATCTGTATTTTACAGCACGCAGTCAGCATGCCACTTACCAATGTTAATGCAGAACCGGAAGAACTGCATTCATACATAACGAGCGGATCTGGCTGCCTTCATAGACCTGTGTGATTAACCACTTGCCTACCAGGCACAAACACCCCCTTCCTGACCAGGCCATTTTTCAGCTTTCAGCGCTGTCGCATTTTGAATGACAATTGCGCGGTCATGCAACGCTGTACCCAAATTAAATTTTTATCATTTTTTCCCCACAGATAGAGCTTTATTTTGGTGGTATTTGATCACCTCTGCAGTTTTAATTTCTTGCGCTATAAACAAAAGAACAGCGACAAGTTTGAAAAAACAACATATTTTTTTTACTTTTTATTATAATATCCAATTTTTTTTTTTTTTTTTTTTTTTTTTAACAAATTTTTTTCCTCAGTTTAGGCCGATACGTATTCTTCTACATATTTTTGTTAAAAAAAAATCGCAATAAGCGTATATTGATTGGTTTGTGCAAAAGTTATAGCGTCTACAAAATAGGGGATAGATTTATGCCATTTTTATTATTTTTTTTTTTACTAGTAACGGCGGCGATCTGCGATTTTTTTTTTTTTTTTTTTTTTTTTTTTTTTTTTTTTTTTTTTTTTTTTTTTTTTTTTTTTTTTTATCGTGACTGCGACATTGCGGCGGACATATCGGACACCTTTGACACATTTTTGGGACCATTTACACAGCGATCAGTGCTGCATTGATTACTGTATAAATGTGACTGGCAGGGAAGGTGTTAACACTAGGGGGCGCTGCAGGGGTTACATCGGTGTCCCTATGTACAAGGGACACACCATCTCTGAGACAGAGAGAGAGAGAGACTTAGCCCATAATGAGTAAAGTAACAGGATAGCTGTATTGTAGGAACCCTAAAGAGGCATCAACTCGTATCTCTGTACCCCTTCTCCCCATTCTGGGTCCCCTAAAAACACCCCGTATTTCTTTGGGGGAACATGTGACACAACCCAAGCTTTCCCAAAGTACTCGTCAAGTCAAAACTTAAATAAAACAAATCCTTTTGGGGCCCCCTCCCTTGTACCTTCTTGAATGTTGCATGTTGAGGATAAATGTTGTGTAGTGTTTCATTCTGAAGTCAATATATTTCGAATGTGTGTAAATGGTTAACTTACATCTGTCCTATATCCGGTCCTCTTCATCTCTTGGTTCATCCCGCACCTGGAATGTCCCAAAGCCATTGTCAAGTGCATTTTTTGGCCAATATATTTTTTGTTGTAGGCATCTCACAGACTTCTCATAAGTGTCACAGAATAAGTTTGCCCCCCCTTTTTATTTTGTCTGATCACTTCTGTCCATACAGTCTTATGTGCCATAAAAAAGTTCCAGGTTTCTCTTAAATATTTACAGCAGATCACGCTGACGGTGGAAAGAAACAACTGCATCTGCTGGTTGAAAAAAAATCTACAGAAAATTTTCCAAAAAGCTGAAAGATCAATTTGCTACGTTTCGAGAGAGAGAGTTTCGAGAGAGAGAGTTTCGAGAGAGAGAGTTTCGAGAGAGAGAGTTTCGAGAGAGAGAGTTTCGAGAGAGAGAGAGTTTCGAGAGAGAGAGAGTTTCGAGAGAGAGAGAGTTTCGAGAGAGAGAGAGTTTCGAGAGAGAGAGAGTTTCGAGAGAGAGAGAGTTTCGAGAGAGAGAGAGTTTCGAGAGAGAGAGAGTTTCGAGAGAGAGAGAGTTTCGAGAGAGAGAGAGTTTCGAGAGAGAGAGAGTTTCGAGAGAGAGAGAGTTTCGAGAGAGAGAGAGTTTCGAGAGAGAGAGAGTTTCGAGAGAGAGAGAGTTTCGAGAGAGAGAGAGTTTCGAGAGAGAGAGAGTTTCGAGAGAGAGAGAGTTTCGAGAGAGAGAGAGTTTCGAGAGAGAGAGAGTTTCGAGAGAGAGAGAGTTTCGAGAGAGAGAGAGTTTCGAGAGAGAGAGAGTTTCGAGAGAGAGAGAGTTTCGAGAGAGAGAGAGTTTCGAGAGAGAGAGAGTTTCGAGAGAGAGAGAGTTTCGAGAGAGAGAGAGTTTCGAGAGAGAGAGAGTTTCGAGAGAGAGAGAGTTTCGAGAGAGAGAGAGTTTCGAGAGAGAGAGAGAGTTTCGAGAGAGAGAGAGTTTCGAGAGAGAGAGAGAGTTTCGAGAGAGAGAGAGAGTTTCGAGAGAGAGAGAGAGTTTCGAGAGAGAGAGAGAGTTTCGAGAGAGAGAGAGAGTTTCGAGAGAGAGAGAGAGAGTTTCGAGAGAGAGAGAGAGAGTTTCGAGAGAGAGAGAGAGAGAGTTTCGAGAGAGAGAGAGAGAGTTTCGAGAGAGAGAGAGAGAGAGTTTTCGAGAGAGAGAGAGAGAGAGTTTCGAGAGAGAGAGAGAGAGTTTCGAGAGAGAGAGAGAGAGTTTCGAGAGAGAGAGAGAGAGTTTCGAGAGAGAGAGAGAGAGTTTCGAGAGAGAGAGAGAGAGTTTCGAGAGAGAGAGAGAGTTTCGAGAGAGAGAGAGAGTTTCGAGAGAGAGAGAGTTTCGAGAGATTCGAGAGAGAGTTTCGAGAGAGAGAGAGAGTTTCGAGAGAGTTTCTCGAGAGAGAGAGAGAGAGTTTCGAGAGAGAGAGTTTCTCGAGAGTTTCTCGAGAGTTTCTCGAGAGAGAGAGAGTTTCTCGAGAGAGAGAGAGAGAGAGTTTCTCGAGAGAGAGAGAGAGAGAGAGTTTCTCGAGAGAGAGAGAGAGAGATTCGAGAGAGATTCGAGAGTTTCGAGAGAGATTCGAGAGTTTCGAGAGAGAGAGAGAGAGAGTTTCGAGAGAGAGAGAGAGAGAGAAGTTTCGAGAGAGAGAGAGAGTTTCTCGAGAGAGAGAGAGAGAGAGTTTCTCGAGAGAGAGAGAGTTTCGAGAGAGTTTCTCGAGAGAGAGAGAGAGTTTCTCGAGAGAGAGAGAGAGAGTTTCTCGAGAGAGAGAGAGTTTCTCGAGAGTTTCTCGAGAGAGAGAGAGAGAGTTTCTCGAGAGAGAGAGAGAGAGAGAGTTTCTCGAGAGAGAGAGAGAGAGAGAGAGTTTCTCGAGAGAGAGAGAGAGAGAGTTTCTCGAGAGAGAGAGTTTCGAGAGATTCGAGAGAGAGTTTCGAGAGAGAGAGAGAGTTTCTCGAGAGTTTCTCGAGAGAGAGAGAGAGTTTCTCGAGAGAGAGAGAGAGAGAGTTTCTCGAGAGAGAGAGAGAGTTTCGAGAGTTTCTCGAGAGAGAGAGTTTCGAGAGAGAGAGAGAGAGAGAGAGAGAGATTCGAGAGAGAGAGAGAGAGAGATTTCGAGAGAGAGAGAGATTCGAGAGAGAGAGAGAGAGATTCGAGAGAGAGAGAGAGAGATTCGAGAGAGAGAGAGAGATTCGAGAGAGATTCGAGAGAGAGAGAGATTCGAGAGAGAGAGAGATTCGAGAGAGAGAGAGAGAGAGAGAGATTCGAGAGAGAGAGAGAGAGAGAGAGAGATTCGAGAGAGAGAGAGAGTTTCGAGAGAGAGACCACTTACACACGATCGGAATTCTCGCCGGAAAAAGCTCTGACTGTTTTCCCGACGGAAATCCGCTCAAACTGTCTTGCCTACACACGGTCACACCAAATTCCGACCGTCAAGAACGCGGTGACGTACAACACTATAAGCTGAGTTCAATGCTTCCAAGCATGCGTTGAATTGTTGCCGAGCATGCGTAGGAATTTTGCGCGTCGGAATTGCTACAGACGATCGGAATTTCCGATAGAAACCTTTTCCGTTGGAAGAATTGAGAACATGCTCTCAATTTTTTGCTGTCGGAAATTCGTCCAGCAAAATTCCGTTGGAGCCTACACACGGTCGCATTTTCCGATTGAAAAGCTCTCATCTGTCTTTTTTCCGGCCCGGAATTCCGATCGTGTGTACGCAGCATTAGAGTACATAAAAAGTACTGGCAGATGGCCCAGAGGTACTGTTTCTCAGCAGAAAACAGTCATATGAGGATGGCCGAGCTTCAGGAATCCTTATAACCTGCTATGGGGATTTGGAGGCCTCCACAAGTTGTTCCTGGGTGAAATTAAAGTTTGGTGCCATCCTGCTTTGAGTGGTGGTTACCAGCCTCTCGACACGTATATCTCCGCAATCTATTTCCAAGATTAAACCTAAGCCTACAGAGTTTATCTTTTGACCTAGAAAAAAACTCCATTGTGAAACGCCATCTTGTAGCCACCTCCATCACATGTTTCCTCCACTCATGTCAAGACTCATCCTTCCATCACCTGGGTCCAACTTGCTTCCAAACAAACTGTGTTTCCTTCTACTAGATGTCTGTGTAAAAGCCTAGAAAGAAGCTTGCAATACTACCGCCGCAGTGGGAAGCCCACACCAACGAGCTCTTGGGCCCACAAATCATGTTTAAGTGTGAACCCAGGCAAAAAGCCAGCAACGATTTTTTTATCAAGTCTATTGGGGACGGAGCTCAGGAGAAGCGAAGGACCACATTTTTCAGAGTGGGCATTACCTTAGGAATTTTATCCGCCCACTTCGGGGGTAGGTATATTTCCGCCATCTGTCAGTAATGCATGCATAACTTGTATCTGTCGATCTGTGTCTAGGAAACAGAAGAATTATATTAATGGACGCATTTACATTGTCAGGGTTAACTTATTTGCCATAGATAGGCAGATGTCTTACTGAGAATGATGGCAATGAGTAGTTTTTCCACAAGCTGATTAAAGTGCCCCTGTCATGCCTTATGCCTTTATGACAGTATTGCAGGCATCTAGAAGCCTTCATGAGGTCCTTAGAAACGTTGAAGACTTGGGCCGTCCAAGACCCGAGGCGGGGGGGGGGGGGGGGGGACAGACTTGGGCCGTCCAAGACCCGAGGCGGGGGGGGGGACAGACTTGGGCCGTCCAAGACCCGAGGCGGGGGGGGGGGGGGGGACAGACTTGGGCCGTCCAAGACCCGAGGCGGGGGGGGGGGGGGGGACAGACTTGGGCCGTCCAAGACCCGAGGCGGGGGGGGGGACAGACTTGGGCCGTCCAAGACCCGAGGCGGGGGGGGGGACAGACTTGGGCCGTCCAAGACCCGAGGCGGGGGGGGGGGGGACAGACTTGGGCCGTCCAAGACCCGAGGCGGGGGGGGGGACAGACTTGGGCCGTCCAAGACCCGAGGCGGGGGGGGGGGACAGACTTGGGCCGTCCAAGACCCGAGGCGGGGGGGGGGGGGGGGACAGACTTGGGCCGTCCAAGACCCGAGGCGGGGGGGGGGGGACAGACTTGGGCCGTCCAAGACCCGAGGCGGGGGGGGGGGGGACAGACTTGGGCCGTCCAAGACCCGAGGCGGGGGGGGGGACAGACTTGGGCCGTCCAAGACCCGAGGCGGGGTGGGGGCAGACTTGGGCCGTCCAAGACCCGAGGCGGGGTGGGGGCAGACTTGGGCCGTCCAAGACCCGAGGCGGGGGGGTGGGGGCAGACTTGGGCCGTCCAAGACCCGAGGCGGGGGGGACGGGACAGACTTGGCCCGTCCAAGACCCGAGGCGGGGGGGACGGGACAGACTTGGCCCGTCCAAGACCCGAGGCGGGGGGGACGGGACAGACTTGGCCCGTCCAAGACCCGAGGCGGGGGGGGGGACAGACTTGGCCCGTCCAAGACACGAGGCGGGGGGGGGGGACAGACTTGGCCCGTCCAAGACACGAGGCGGGGGGGGGGACAGACTTGGCCCGTCCAAGACCCGAGGCGGGGGGGGGGGGGGGGGGGGACAGACTTGGGCCGTCCAAGACCCGAGGCGGGGGGGGGGGGGGGGGGGGGGGGGGGGGGGGGGGGGACAGACTTGGGCCGTCCAAGACCCGAGGCGGGGGGGGGGGGGGACAGACTTGGGCCGTCCAAGACCCGAGGCGGGGGGGGGGGGACAGACTTGGGCCGTCCAAGACCTGAGCCGGGGGGGGGGGGGGGGGACAGACTTGCTTAAGTCCTTGTTCACTTGGGGTGCCCTAATAGAAGGCAAAGATGACATTCAATTACAGCATCCAAAAGGTCTCCTAAATGGTAATCCTTTATCAATGGCTTCCACCCAGAACTACAAAATAATTTTTTTTAGATTTGTATTCTCTTATTAACATTATAAGTACATTCTCGCAGAAACCTATTCCCTTTTAATTTCTGGAGTGTCGCATTGCACTACCAGTAGTATCATGATTTATATAAAGCTGTGAGCTCTGTCAGCATAAGTCATTAAACGATCATCGCTAACTTAATACTGTCCAGAAATAGTCTGTGTAAGTGTCGCATCAACAACCCGATATTAATACGAGCCTTAGACGTACAAAGGTGAAATGACTTCTTGGACTCGTCTCCCAACCTTGCATGTCCATAGATTGTTTTTCTGATGAGTAGTCGTGTCGGCGCTCACTGGTGACATCACTTCGTTCTAATGTGGATAAACCTCATACCTTTCCAAAGCAACATTAAATTGCTGTAAATCAGTCATTAAAATTAATGTTGGACAGTGTGATAGTACTGTGGGTTCCTTCCTTTGTTGTTGTTGTTGTTTTTGTAGTAATAATGGCTCAGGCAACCTGGAAGAGCTTATTTATACTTTTTACAGCTCTTGGCTCTACCAAGGTATCTTTACCTTGAAGGGTGTGACAACACTTTGACTACCTTCTAATTACTTCCCAGATTATCGCTGGTCTGAAATTGATGGCTTGCATGCAGGGAACAATGGCTACCCGTATATACTCGAGTATAAGCCGACCCGAATATAAGCCGAGGCACCTAATTTTACCACAAACTGGGAAAACGTATTGACTCGAGTATAAGCCTAGGGTGAGAAAATGCGCAGCTACTGTAAGTGGAAAAGAGGGTCAACAATGCCCATTTGCAGCCTCAATGTGCCCATTTGCAGCCATAGGTCCCCCAAACTTGGTAGTTAAGGGTTCCTAGATGCCCCCTTAGCTGCAGCCAAAATTTCGTGTCTCCTGGACCCAAAGGGTCCCGAAATGACATTGCTGCAGATGGACACAGTTGACCGACTTTGGGGCCCCGTATCTCAGGGTCACTTGGTGCTAGAAACCCCCACATTGGATATGTTGTAGCACTTTTCTGCAGCAGAGAATGACATTTTCTGAACCGATTTTGGGGCCCCGTATCTTGGGGCCACTTAGTGCTAGATATCTTTGGATATGTTGTAGTGCTAGGTCCACTGGGTTGGTATACCAAATTTGGGGTTCCTAACACCAAGTGGTCCCCGAGATACAGGGGCCCCAAAGTCGGGTCAGGAAATGTAATTTTCTGCTGCAGAAAAGTGCTTGACTCGAGTATATGCCGAGAGGGGGGGGGGGGGGGGCACTTTCAGTACAAAAAAATGTGCTGAAAAACTCGGCTTGTACTTGAGTATATACGGTATTTAATTTTAAGGAAGGGTTATCAGTAATTACACATAAATACTTAAAGCGGGATTCCACCCTAAAGTGGAACTTCCGCTCATCGGAACCCTCCCCCCCCCCCCCCCCCCTCCGGTGTCACATTTGGCACCTTTCAGGGGGAGGGGGGTGCAGATACCTGTCTAAGACAGGTATTTACACCCACTTCCGGGCATAAATCCCACGGGAGTTTACGCCACTTCCTGTCCCGGCGCGCTGTCTGTAGGGAACCGGGGAAGTGAAGCCGCAAAGCCTCACTTCCTGATTCCCTCACCGAGAATGGCGCCGGCAGCAGCAGAGAGCCGAGCGATTGATCGGCCTCTGCTGCCGACATCGCTGGAACCTGGGACAGGTAAGTGTCCATTTATTAAAAGCCAGCAGCTGCAGTATTTGTAGCTGCTGGCTTTTACATAATTTTTTTTTTTTTTCTAGGTACAGTCCCTCTTTAAGTTGAGCTATTGTTTCTTTCATGTTCCTTCTTATTGTCCCCAACTCCTCTCTCTGTCTCTCTTCCTCCTCCTCCCCGCTCTCATTTCCTAGGAAGGTCATAGTTGCTGTCGTCACAAGGAGGTGACTTTTGAAACGCATTAGACAGGTTCTCTTTGCTGAGTGCTGGGACATTTTGTGTTGTGTGAGTGTGTATTCAGACTTATAGGATTTGCCTTTTTTTATTTATTTTTTGCATTACACTTAAATAGGTGGCAGATCTGAGATTCTTCTTGGGTGACGGAATTTAATGAGCTTTGCTGTGTGCTCGGCCCCAGTGTTGAAAACATCCGACCGATCCTCCTAACATCTCTGTTCTCTTTCCAGGGACGAGGATTCTCGATCAGAAGCCTCAGACAGTGGACATGGGAAAAGATTATTACAAGATTCTGGGCATCCCTAATGGGGCCAACGAGGATGAGATCAAGAAGGCCTATCGCAAGATGGCCCTGAAATATCACCCCGACAAGAACAAGGACTCCAACGCCGAGGACAAGTTCAAGGAGATCGCAGAGGCCTACGACGTCCTCAGCGACCCCAAGAAGAGGGTGGTGTACGATCAGTATGGGGAGGAAGGTGAGGAACGCTGGATATACTGGAGTACTTTGCATGTTGACCACAGTGTTGGAGAGCAGATTAGCAATGTATCAAATTTCCTCTCTAAGTGCATGTCAGTTATCAGCAGTGGAAGGGCTGTGAAGTTACGATGGAACTACAGCCAAGACTTTTCAGCTTTGGAAAGAGTGGGGAAAGAGCCTGTATCATGTTTTGATGGTTGTATCCATGTTAGGGAAATTTCCTCTTACTTGGGCAAAGCATAGGTCTGGTGCAGGAAAAAATGAAACTGCCTCCCCCACTTCTTAGCAATGTCCCTTGCTTGTTTTTTAGAATCAAGTTTATAACATACATCAGTGCTCGACAAAACCCGGGCGCCAGGTCGCATTTGCGACTAGAATTAGCCTGGGGCAGCACAGCTGGGGTATCCTGTCTCCATGGCGCACCCCCCCGCTGTGCGATGGGCCGGCCGGTAATTGAGGCCGCGGCTTTGCGGCCTTGTGCAGTCCTATGGTTACTTCTAGAATTTGGCGCCCTCTTGTGGTGGCCGCTGGTATGACATCCAGCAATGCTAATGGAGCTGTTTGTTTTCACTGCCTTACCATCTCCTTCCCTTTACTTAGAACCCTCAAACATTATATATATTTTTTATTCTACACCCTAGAGCATGGGTCTTCAAACTATGGCCCTCCAGTTGTTCAGGAACTACAAATCCCATCATGCCTAGTCATGTCTGTGAATGTCAGAGTTCTACAATGCCTCATGGGATGTGTAGTTCCGCAACAGCTGGAGGGCCATAGTTCGAGGATCCCTGCCCTAGAGAATAAAATGGTGGTCGTTGCAATACTTTCTGTCACACCGTATTTGCGCAGCGGACTTACCAGCGCACTTTTTTGTGAAAAACATTTTTTTTTTTTTAAATTAAATAACACAACAGTAAAGTTAGCCCAATTTTTTTCTATATTGTGAAAGATAATGTTACGGCGAGTAAATTGATACCCAACATGTCACACTTCAAAATTGTGCCCGCTCGTGGAATGGCGACAAACTTTTACCCTTTAAAATCTCCATAGGCAACGTTTGCAAATTCTACAGGTTGCATGTTTTGAGTTACAGAGATCTGGGGCTAGAATTATTGCTCTCACTCTACCGATCGCGGCGATACCTCACATGTGTGGTTTGAACACCGCTTTCATATGCGGGCGCTACTCACGTATGCATTCGCTTCTGCAAACAAGCTCGGCGGGAAGGGGGCGTGTTTAAAATTATTATGGCGGCGGGGATATGGCGGTCTTGTGTCCCTGCAAGGCAGGAAATAAAAGCAGTCACATTCGTTCTAGCTGTCTATGTAAATTTAAGATTTATATTGAAAATAAAGCTTTGTCGGTCGTTATAAAAAAAAAAAAAAAAAAAAAAAACCTGGCTCCTAACTTTTTTAGCTGGATTCCAAGCAAATTTGTCAAGCCCTGACATATACACTTTTTTTCTTCTGGTTTAAGAAATAATGTATCGGACTTTACTGGCATGACCGAGTACGCATTTTAAGTCAAATTTTATTACAAAATAATAATTCCTTAGACATATACAACAATAAGAACAATGTTATATTTTGTATCAACTATCTGCAGGACCATATTACATAAAAAAAAAAGTGTAATAATACAGGCAAGTTTGCCTAATATAAGTTTGCAATCCTCATGGGTCAACGCGTTTCTCATTTAGACTTCATCAGGACTCATGAAGATGACTAGTTGTGATAACTATACAAAAGAAAACAAATTTTATAATCGTACATAATTATTTGTTACCAATATCATTTGAAAATGATATTAGTAACGATTAATTATGTATGATTATGAAATTTGTGGCTTCTTTTGTATAATTATCACAACTGCCGTCCTGAGAAAGCTATAACTAACGCAAATCTGCTTTAACTGTAATCGGTGCAGGACCAGCATCGTCAGGGTGGGACATGGCTGCTGGTAGGATTGCCTGCCCATATTGTGTTGCTGAAAAGCAGAGGACTGGGTTGCCAGTTGTTGCTGGGTCATGGATTACAGTATTGGTGGATGGGGGGCACAGGAATAACATGTAATACTTACCTTATTCCTCACTCTGGCAGCGTTTCTCAACGCTGTGCGACCAGTCACTCAAAGCCTCTTCACTAAGGCTCTCTGGTTGGCAGTCGCATGCTGACATCAAGTACAATGCAAGACCAATAATCCTGCATTATACATGAGGACAGCAAGGGGCCGGCCATAACTCGGAGCATTGAGGAGAGGTGGAGAGTGCTGAAATTCTGCCGCAGTGGAGAATAAGGCAAGTATTACAACTTATTCCTTTCCCCCAAGACTTAATGAGCATTTAACCGCTTCCCGACCGCCTCCTGCACATATACGTCAGCAAATGGCATGGCTAGGCAAACGCACGTACAGGTACGTCCCCTTTAATTGCCTAGCCGTGGGGTCGCGCGCGCCGGCGCGCTCGCGACCCAGTACTGAGCTCCGCGGCCGCGGGACCAGCGGACCCGATTGCCACTGGTGTCCCGCGATCGGGTCACAGAGCTGAAGAACGGGGAGAGGTCTGTGTAAACAAACCTCTCCCCGCGCTTCCTTCCTGTCACTAATCGGCTGTTCCCTGTCATCAGGAAGGCCGATCAGTGACGTCAGCCCCGCCCCCTAATGTAAAAAAAAAACACACACAAGTCACAGACCATAACCCCTCCCCTCCCCCCTAGTGGTTAACTTTCACTGCCAGTGTCATTTATACAGGAATCAATGCATTTAAATCGCACTGATTGCTGTATAAATGACAATGGTCCCAAAAATGTGTCAAAAATGTCCGATGTGTCCGCCATAATGTCGCAGTCAAAAAGAAAAATCGTGGATCGCCGCCATTACTAGTAAAAAAAAAAAATATATTAATAAAAATGCTATAAAACTATCCCCTATTTTGTAAACGCTCTAACTTTTGCGCAAACCAATCAATCGCTAATTGCGTTTTTTTTTTTTTTTTTTTTACCAAAAATATGTAGAACACGTATCGGCCTAAACTGAGGAAAAAAATGTTTTTTTTTTATATTTTTTGGGGATATTTATTATAGCAAAAAGTAAAAAATATTGAATTTTTTTCAAAATTGTCGCTCTATTTTTGTTTATAGCGCAAAAAATAAAAACCGCAGGGGCGATCAAATGCCACCAAAAGAAAGCTCTATTTGTGGGAAAAAAAGGACGCCAATTTTGTTTGGGAGCCACGTCGCACGACCGCGCAATTGTCAGTTAAAGCGACGCAGCGCCGAATCGCAAAAAGGGGCCTCTTCCTTTTGGCTGCAAATTGGTCCGGGGCTGAAGTGGTTAACTTTTGCAGGGGAGATGGGGACCCCCTACAAGGGTAGATTTTACTACAATCAGGTTTAAAGTCCAAATCTTTTTTCCACTTAGCATGGGGGATAGAGTAGTACTAGGGTTCCTCCAGAGGTTGCTAGGAGTTCATTGAGCAGTTCCTGCCTCTCTAAGTTCCCACTGACACCTTTGATCATTTTAGCTATCTATAAGGGGGGTAATTCTTCCAGATAACCAAGTGTGAGGAGCATTCTTCCCATTGACCATCAAACTTTATGTAGTAATGAGTTGCAGCTTTAGTATTTTTTTTTTAGCAGGTGCTCCCTGAGTGCAGAAAGTTATTTTTAAGGGTTCCTAAGCACTGAAAAGTTTATGAAAAGGCTGGAGTAGGAAATGGTTACCATTGGTGTTTTTCCCTAATGCCGCGTACACACGGTCGGAATTCTCGTCGGAAAAAGCTCTGATGGTTTTCCCGTCGGAATTCCGACGGAATTTCGCTCAAACTGTCTTGCCTACACACGGTCACACCAAATTCCGACGGTCTGTAACACAGCGGCATAAAACACGTTCGACAGCACTATAAAAGGGAAGTTTAATGCTTCCGAGCATGCGTCGAATTGTTTCCGAGCATGCGTCCGAATTTTGCGTGTCGGAATTGCATACACACGATCGGAAAATCCGATAGAAAGGTTTTCCGTCTGAAAAATTGAGAACAGGTTCTCAATTCAAAGTCCGTCGGAAATTCCGACAGAAAAAGACTGATGGGCGTACACACGGTCGGAAAATCTGTTGAAAAGCTCCCATCGGACTGTTTCCATCGGAAATTCCGACCGTGTGTACGCCGCATTAGTTTTTCCATCACTCCATTTCCAAAAAGTGAAAGGAAAAATCTGTACAGCGAGGGGACATCCTTCTCTGACACTAAATGTGTGTCTCCATTGGAATATTTCCCTCTACCTCCGATTCTGGTGACAACTGTCTGGCTTAGGTCAATGTTAAGTTAGTTAGTAGTGGGACTGTGATGGATGCAGGGGCGGACTGACAACTCATGGGGCCCCCGGGGCAATAGGAGATTATGGGGCCCCCCCCCCGGCAATAGGAGATTATGGGGCCCCCCCCCGGGCAATAGGAGATTATGGGCCCCCCCCCCCCGGGCAATAGGAGCTTATGGGGCCTCCCGGGCATAAGGAGCTTATGGGGCCTCCCGGGCAATAGAATATGGGGCCACACACACACACACAATATACACACACTGAAAAGGTACTGGAGAGGCGGGGGAGCTATAATCTTAAAAAAAAAGAAAAGATTTTTACATACTGTCCCTGGTTTTATTGAGGCTGGCAGCCCTGATGGGGCCCCTTAGTGGCAGTGCCCGAATGGTCAGTCCGCCCCTGGATAGATGTGCACCAAAATATTACATGTGGTTAAAGTGTGAAAAACATATGGGAAATGAGAATCTACTTGTACTGTTTTTAGTATGGACCGACCCTAAGACTATGAAGATGCCATTCTGTTCTTCCATAAATCCCTGGCTCCATTTTTAAACACCATTTCCTCTTTAATTTTTCTAGGTCTAAAAACTGGAGGTGGCTCATCCGGTAACACAGGCAGCTCCTTCCATTACACGTTCCACGGTGACCCTCATGCAACCTTCGCTTCCTTCTTTGGAGGCTCCAATCCCTTTGATATCTTCTTTGGCTCAAATCGCACGCGCATGGCCAACGGCTTTGACCACGAAGACATGGACATCGACGATGACAACGATGACCCCTTCGGCAGCTTCAACCACTTCGGCTTCAACGGCGTGAATGGTTTCCACCGGCGGCACCAGGACCAAATACCCAACCGCCGGAAGGTGCAGGACCCTCCGGTGATCCACGAGCTGAAAGTGTCCTTGGAGGAGATTTATCACGGCTGTACGAAACGCATGAAGATCACGCGGCGGAGGCTGAACCCAGATGGCCGCACTGTAAGAACGGAGGACAAGATTCTCAACGTGGTCATCAAGAAAGGGTGGAAAGAGGGCACCAAGATCACTTTCCCGAAAGAGGGCGACGCCACATCGGAAAACATCCCCGCAGACATTGTGTTCCTACTGAAGGACAAACCACACGCACATTTCAAAAGAGACGGGTCAAACATTGTGTACACTGCCAAGATCACACTAAAAGAGGTACGGAATCCCAGGATTGAGGCGATGCATGTGCCAATAATAGCAACCACACCGTTTTCTTTCTTTTAGACCTCACCGGGAGAACTAAATGAGAGAAATTGTTGGCTGTTATTTTTGTTAAATGTGGTGTACTTTATATTCATGTCTCCTCCCAATACGTTTTTATATGGCTAACGGAGACGGTGTGTGAGGTCAGGGCAGCAATTGTCAGACTTCAGGTGACCTGTGAACCCTGACTTTCAAGTCAAAGTGTCAGGCTCGGACAAAGTAAAATAAGCAGGCCTAAATCTTTTAAATGTTAGACCCCCCTTCACACCACGCCGCCCATAGCGTCGGCGGTAAAAGGCCGCTATTTTTAGCGTTGTTTTACCGTCGGATTTGGGGCGCATTTAGGCCGCTAGCGGGGTGCTTTTTTTCCCCCTGCTAGCGGCCGAGAAAGGGTTAAAACCGCCCGCAATAGCATCGTTTTAACGGCGATATTACAGCGCTGCCCCATTGATTTCAATGGGGAGCGGTAAACACACCGATCCTCCACCGCTCCAAAGAAGCTGCTGGCAGGACTTTTCCTGACGTCCTGCCAGTGCACCGCTCCAGTGTGAAAGCCCTCTGGCTTTCACACTGGAGACAATGGTGCAGCTTTTTTAGGGCGGATTGCAGGCGCTATTTCTAACGCTATAGCGCCTGCAATACGCCCTCGGTGTGAAAGGGGTCTTAGGCCCCTTTCACACTGGGGCGGTTTGCAGGCGCTATTGCGCTAAAAATAGCGCCTGCAAACCGACCCGAAACAGCTGTTGCTGTATCTTCAGTGTGAAAGCCCAAGGGCTTTCACACTGAAGCGGTGCGCTTGCAGGACGCTGGAAAATGTCCTGCAAGCCGCATCTTTGGCTAGCTATAGGAGCGGTGTATTTACCGCTCCTATAGCGCCCGTTCCCATTGGAAACAATGGGGCAGCGCTCCAAACCCGCCCACAAAACGCCGCTGCAGCCTGACCCTTTTTCGGACACTCGCGGGGGGGTAAAACCACCCCGCTAGCGGCCGAAATGCGCCGCTAAAACGCCGGTAAAGCGGTAAATATAGCGCCGCTTTACCGCCAGTGCCCCCACCGCTCCAGTGTGAAAGTAGCCTTAGACTGCACATTTAAAGCTGAACTCCTGACACATATGAAAGACACAAATGTATGCCTTTCTGTATTATTTAATACATTATTAAATGTCTTTTTTATTTAATGCAAGCAATGTACCGTATATAATCGAATATAAGCCGAGGCACCTAATTTTACCACGAAAAAATTGAAAAACGTATTGACTCGAGTATAAGCCTAGGGTGAGCCTAGGGTGAGAAATGCGCAGCTACTGTGGAAAAGAGGGTCAACAATGCCCATTTGCAGCCTCACTGTGCCCATTTTCAGCCATAGGTCCCCAAACTTCAAACTTGGTAGTTAAGGGTTCCTAGATGCCCCCTAGCTGCAGCCAAAATTTGGGGTCTCTGGACCCAAAGGGTCCTGAAATAACATTGCTGCAGGTTGACACAGTTGACCGATTTTGGGGCCCTGTATCTTGGTATTTGGTATGCAAACTCAGTCGATCTAGCACTACAACATATCCAAAGATGGGGTTCCTATTACAAAGTGGACCCGAGATACGGGGCCCCAAATTTGGTTCAGAAAATGTCAAGCTCTTTTCTGCAGCAGAGAATGACATTTTCCGAACCGACTTCGGGGCCCCGTATCTCGGGGCCACTTAGTGCTAGGAATCCCATCTTTGGATATGTTGTAGTGTTGGGTCCACTGGGTTTGGGGTTCCTAGCTCCAAGAGGCCCCGAGATACGGGGCCCCAATGCCGGTCGGAAAATGTCATTTTTTGCTGCAGAAAAGTACTTGACTCGAGTATAAGCCGAGGGGGGGGACTTTCAGCACAATAAAATGTGCTGAAAAACTCGGCTTGTACTCGAGTATATACGGTAAGTACCTGAATTTGACCTGGTATCAGCCTTTTGCAGACTCTAACAGCAGAGCTCAGACTGAGGAAGTTAGAAGCAGCACAGTGAGCCATTTGGTTTTTACAGTTCGCATCCAATCTACTACAGTGCCTCAAAGTGTAATTAGACTTGAAATTTTATGCTTGAAGAACGCCTGATGGTGCTCCCTGCATGTTGGGCCTCTGTATGTGGCCAGGCTGTGTAAAAGTCTCACACATGTGGTATCGCCATACTCAGGAGGAGTAGCAGAATGTGTTTTGGGGTGTAATTTGTGGTATGCATATGCTGTGTGTGAGAAATAACCTGCTAATATGAATTTTGTGGGGAAAAAAAAAAAACTCCACCATGCCTCTTTCTAAATACCTTGGAATGTCTACTTTCCAAAAAGTGGCCATTTCGGGGGTATTTGTACTTTTTCGGCATGTTGGGGTCTCAAGAAATTAGATAGGCCGTCAGTACTTCAGGTGTGATCAATTTTCAGAGATTGTCACCATAGCTTGTGGACTCTATAACTTTCTCACCGACCCAAATAATATACACCAATTTGATTATTTTTACCAAAGATATGTAGCACTAACCCCCGAAGGAGCTGCTGGTTTTGTTTTTGGGCTTACCGTAGCCTCACCTGCTCGCTTCTCCGTCTCAGAGGTCCCGTTGGAAAGTGGCCCAAAGAATGTTAGTTCTGACACTAATGCCCCGTACACACGGTCGGATATTCCGATGGAAAAAGTCAGATCGGATTATGTTGTCGGAAAATCCGATCGTGTGTGGGCTCTAGCGGACTTTCCGACGGAAAAAAATTTGAGAGCAGGATCTCAAATTTTTCCGACAACAAAATACGATCGGACTTTTTCCGATCGCGTGTAGGGAATTCCGACGG
Organism: Lithobates sylvaticus; assembly: GCA_028564925.1. NCBI lineage: Eukaryota > Metazoa > Chordata > Amphibia > Anura > Ranidae > Lithobates > Lithobates sylvaticus. Next base: position 32,563,355 of record CM053026.1, on the reverse strand, counting down.
ACAAAGTGCCACGCATGCTCAGATCAAATTACGAGACCAAAGCTATTGGCTACTAGCCTCTACGTAGTTCCGTAGTACGCAACGAACGTCACCACGTTCGGAACGATCGGATTTTCCGACAACTTTTGTCCGACCGTGTGTATGCAACACCAGTTTCGGACAAAATCCGTCTGAAAAAATCCGACTAATTTTGTGGTCGGAATTTCCGACCGTGTGTACAGGGGCTTAGTCCTTCTTTTTTTTTTTTTTTTTCCCCTCTTTTATTTAGAATTAAAGTGGAAGTAAACCCCCCTATCGTTTTCAGCCAAGGAAGCTGCCATCTTTGCCTCTGTTTAATCTTCAACTGCCACAGTGCTGCACATGTGATCCGTTATGACACCAGCCATTGGATGGTTTGACTGTTTGGTTGAGAGCACAGCCAATGTGCAGTTAGCATTCCCGGCATGCCTTTTTTTTTTTTTTAAACTGTTAAATCGATGGGTTTACTTCCGCTTTAACACAAAGTCCTTCAATAGAGGGTCAGAGTTAAGGGGAGTTCAGGCACCTGATGATTGCGGGTTAGCGTTATACTTCAGATCCAGAGGACAAACAGCTCCACAGACTGGATCCAGCAACCACCGGATAGGCCTCTCTCACTTGACCTAGCAGCCGGTGCAATGCTCAACAAAGTCTCTGCCGCAGACTTGTATATTAGACTAAAGCACTAAGAGATCTTGAGAACTGCTAATACTGTACCAGTTTCTTGCAGCCCGATCCGGCGATGCTGTATGGGTGTTGATCCGGGGTTGCGTCCTCCCAACTGAGTTTCCAGGCTCCTGCAGAGATACCAGCCTTGCGCTTGGTCCTCTCCTAGAAAAGTCCTCCCCTGGATCCTCCTCCAGTTTCTGCGCCTCTCTCCGCAGGCGAGACGGCACCGGAACCACCCCTGGATCAGTAGGCCCCCGAGACTTTTTCTGGGCCTACCCTTTCAGTTGCACAGCCTCGGGCCAGAGGCACAGGATCTTGCGATGCACACCTCAGGCCAGGAGGGCCATGAGGCCTTGACCCCAGAAAGAAAAGGAGAGCAATCCTCTCACAAAAGAAAAGACAAAATATGGAGTCAATACCTTTTTAAAGTGGATGTTAACCCATAATGTAGAGAATACGATTTCCTTTCATTTGAGCCCAGTCTTGCCACATAGATTTACTCCAGCCCTAAGAAATCCTCTTTTATTGTTCAGTTAGAAAAATCTTGACAAAGTGCTGAAAACTTTGTCAAAAACGCCCCCCTTGCTGTGAGTGACAGGTGATTTACATATCTCATGCACTAGCCTGAGACCGGCACATCCTGTGTTTTTATAAAAAGTGAGAAATCCACCCCTCCCCCCACATATTCCTTTCCATCACCAGGATTTGTTATCTGTGATCAGGTGACCTCAGACACACACACTGCACTATAACAATCATCAGATCACTGCATGTTCTACTCTGCCCAACTCTGACTACATACATCTCCCCTATATTCTTCTTGCTGTTCACTCGAGAATACATTTTCTTTCACTCTGGTCTGTGGATCTGTCTGCCTGTCTCAGGCTAGTGCATGAGATGTGTAAATCACCTGTCACTCACAGCAAGGGGGCGTTTTTGACAAAGATTTCAGCACTTTGTCAAGATTTTTCTAACTGAACAATAAAAGAGGATTTCTCAGGGCTGGAGAAAATCTGTGTGGCAAGACTGGGCTCAAATGAAAGGAAATATTATTCTTTACATCCACTTTAAATACCCTCTCCCAGAATTCACAGCAGGAAAACACTCCCACTGGGCTATTTCCGAGCAGAGGTGGTATTTACCACTTCAGCCCCGGACCAATTGGCAGCCAAAGGACCAGGCCCCTTTTTGCGATTCGGCACTACGTCGCTTTAACTGACAATTGCGTGGTCGTGCGACGTGGCTCCAAAACAAAATTGGCGTCCTTTTTTTCCACAAATAGAGCTTTCTTTTAGTGGTATTTGATCGCCCCTGCGGTTTTTATTTTTTTGCGCTATAAACAAAAATAGAGCGACAATTTTGAAAAAAAAATGCAATATTTTTTGCTTTTTGCTATACTAAATATCCCCAAAAAATATATAAAAAAAAATTTTTTTCCTCAGTTTCGGCCGATACGTATTCTTCTACATATTTTTGGTAAAAAAAAATCGCAATTAGCGATTATTGATTGGTTTGCGCAAAAGTTATAGCGTTTACAAAAATAGGGGATAGTTTTATAGCATTTTTATTAATATTTTTTTTTTTTACTAGTAATGGCGGCGATCAGCGATTTTTAGTGTGACTGCGACATTACGGCGGACACATCGGACATTTTTGACACATTTTTGGGACCATTGTCATTTATACAGCAATCAATGCTATTTAAATGCATGGATTCCTGTATAAATGACAGTTGTAGTGAAAGAGTTAACCACTACGGGGAGGGGAGGGGTTATGGGCTGTGACGTGTGTTGTGTTTTTTACATTAGGGGGCGGGACGTCTGACGTCATTGATTGGCTGTTCCCGGTCATCGGGAAAGCCAATCAATGACAGGCAGTGTAGGAAGCGCGGGGAGAGGTTTGTTTACACAGACCTCTCCCCGTTCTTCAGCTCCGTAACCCGATCGCGGGACACCAGCGGCGATCGGGTCCGCTGGTCCCGCGGCCGGGGTCACGGAGCTCCCGACCGGGTCACGAGCGCGCCCCACGGGCAGGCATTTGAAGGGCCACGTACAGGTACGTGGTTTTTGCCTGCCCGTGCCATTCTGTAGACGTATATCTACATGGGGCGGTCGGGAAGTGGTTAATACATCCAGCTTGCTGCGTTTCCACACTTACCGACGGTGACAGCGATACCTACAGTCAAGTGGAAACCAGTGCAACCCAGCTGAACTGGCACAGAAGCCAGAACTTTTTATAATAATTAGCCTGAGCCCAACTGCAGCTTCAGACAACTATATTTGAAAAAAAAACAATAGCGTCTGCTCATTAGGAGCAGGGTGCTACAGGTATGTAGCAGTATAAATTTTGACCCAAATTTATGAAGAAAAATTACAAATTTGCTAAATTTTAACACACATTTTAATTTTTTTTTTTATTTATTTTTTTTTTTTACAGAATTTTCAGTATTTTTTTGATTTGTAGCACAAAAAATAAAAAAAATGCACTGATCACTGCATAAATGTGAATGGTCCCAAAATCGCGCCAAAAGTGTCCCTTATAATGTCGCAGTCACGATACAAATCGATGATCGCTGCCTTTTCTTAGTTTAAAAATAATAATAATTAATAAAAATGCCATAAAACTATCCCCTATTTTGTAGACTACTATAACACTATAAACCAATCAATAATGGCTTATTGCGATATTTATTTATTTTTTATTTTTTTTACCAAAAATATGCAGAAGAATACGTATCTGCCAAAAATGAGAGAATTTTTTTTTTATATATTTTTTGGGATATTTATTATAGCAAAAAGTAAAACGTAATGCATTTTTTTTTCAAAATTGTTGCTCTTTTTTTGTTTATAGCGCAAAAAATAAAAACTGCAGAGGTGATCAGATACCACCAAAAGAAAGCTCTGTTTTTTTTGTAAAAAAAAGGAGGTCAATTTTGTTTGGGAGCCACGCGCACGACCGCGCAATTGTCAGTTAAAGCGATGCACTGCCGAATCGCAAAAAGTGCTCTGGTCTTTGGCCAGCCAAATGGTCCGGGGCTGAAGTGGTTAAGCAACGCTGATCTGGATGAGGCAATCTTGCTGCATTAGAATGCTGATAAGGAACCCACGTGGGCTCAGCATGTCTTGGTATGCTTTTAGATTGTGAACATCCCTGTTGCAGGCGTGCGCACGTGACAGCTGTCATACATGGCAGCTGTGGCAGCATTGAGATCCGGTGTGATCACCGATGCTTTCCTTGGGTGGAAACTCACTAATGATTCAGAGTGCGAGGATCTGCCGTCACTGAATATATTCCAAGAGTGATGTCATAGTTTAACTGTGTAAATACAGGGCCACAGTTGGGGTTTTTGGGTTATGAATGGCATTTAAGCCTGTTTATGATGTCACCATTGAATGGATCCAGGTGGGAAGATGCAGAAATTGAGAAGACACAATGGGATTGATTTACTAAAACTGGAGAGTACAAAATCTGGTGCAGCTGTGCAAAGAAACCGATCAGCTTCCAGGTCGTTTTGTCAAAGCTTAAATTGAACAAGTTGAAGTTGTTGTTGTTATACAAGATTTATATAGCGCCAACAATTTGTGCAGTGCTTTACAATGTTAGGGCAGACAGTACAGTTACCGATCCGTGATCCGAACGGGTCACCCTGTTCGCATTGGCACACGCCGCGATCCGCGGAGCGCGCCTCGGCCTTGGGAAAGGCCGCGGCTTTGGCCTAGCTCCGGAGCGGCGGCCATCTTGGTGCACCCGTTGGCCGTTTACAATGTGATCGCTCCGTCAAATGACAGAGCGATCACTTGACTAAAGGTGACGCCGGTTCCTCTCTCCCCTCTGTGTACAGATGTGTACAGTGGAGGGGAGAGATCGGATGGCAGCAGCGCTGTGGGCTGGATCTGTAGTGCCCACAGCGCTGCTCTGTGACAATTGCAGTCACATCCATCCCTCAATACCCTGTCAATATCCGGCGATACCCAGCCAATACTCTGCCAATACCCAGCCAATATTACAGTGGGGGAGATTGAGGATATTACAGTGGGGACTATATGGTGGAATTTTCACAGGTTTTTGCAAATTCAATTACTATTTGCTGATCTGAAAAATGATCCGATCCGTGACTCTGATCTAAGGATCGATCCGATCCGTGAGTTTTTTTTTTTTTTTTTTTTGATCCGTCGTACCCCTAGTATTTGATCACCTATGCGGTTTTTATTTTTTGGGCTACTAACCAAAAAAGAGTGACAATTTTGAAAAAATATATAAACAGTATATATATTTTTTACTTTACTGCTATAAAACACATCCAATAAAAAAAATGTAAATAAGCTTATTTCTTCATCAGTTTAGGCCCGATGTATATTCTGCTACATATTTTTGGTAAAAAAAATCCCAATAGGCATATATTGATTGTTGTACGCAAAAGTTACAAACTATGGGATATTTTTAATACATTAACCACTTCCCTACCCGCCCATGTACATATGACGCCCACAAGGTGGATCTCCCATCCTGGGTGGGCGTCATATGACGTCCTCTCATTCCCGGCTGCCTGGGGGGCGCGCGCGGCATCGCTCGGGACCCGGTGCGAGTGCCCGGCGGCCGCGATGTCCGCCGGGCACCCGCGATTGCCCGTTAAACACACAGCTCCACGTCCTGTCAGCGGAGAGGAGACCGATGGTGTGTTCCCAGTACGGAGGATCACTGATCGGTCTCCTCCCCTTGTGAGTCCCCTCCCCCCACAGTTAGAATCACTCCTATAGGGAACACATTAACCCCTGCAGCGCCCCCTAGTGTTAACCCCGTCCCTGCCAGTCACATTTACACAGTAATCACTGCAATTTTATAGCAACGATCGCTGTGTAAATGTGAATGGTTCCAAAAATGTGTCAAAAGTTTCCGAAGTGTCCGCCGCAATGTCGCAGTCACGAAAAAAAAAAAAACGCAGATCGCCGCCATTACTAGTAAAAAAAAAAAAAAAATGCAATAAATCTATCCCCTATTTTGCGCAAACCGATCAATATACGCTTATTGCGATTTTTTATTTTTTTTCTTTTTTTTTTTACCAAAAATATGTAGAAGAATACGTATCGGCCTAAACTGAGTAAAAAAATTGTTTTTTTTAAAAAAAAAATGGGATATTTATTATAGCAAAAAGTAAAAAATATTGTGTTTTTTTTTTCAAAATTGTCGCTCTTTTTTGTTTATAGCGCAAAAAATAAAAACCGCAGAGGTGATCAAATGCCACCAAAAGAAAGCTCTATTTGTGGGAAAAAAAGGACATCAATTTTGTTTGGGTGTAACGTCGCACGACCGCGCAATTGTCAGTTAAAGCGACGCAGTGCCGAATCGCAAAAAGTGCTCTGGTAAGGAAGGGGGTAAAATGGCCCGGTGCTGAAGTGGTTAAAAGGGTGAGTCTGACACAGCGGTGATCATCGATTTTTTTTTTTTTTTTTTTTAGCGGGACTGCGACATTGCGGCAGACAAATCAGACTCCTAACTGACACTTTTTTGGGAACCAGTGACATTATTACAGTGATCAGTGCTAAAAATACAGTAGTTACAGTATGACACTGGCAGGGGGGGGGGGTTAACATCAGGGGCGATCAAGGGGTTAAGTGTGCTCCTAGATCAGGGATATGCAATTAGCGGACCTCCAGCTGTTGCAAAACTACAAGTCCCATCACGCCTCTGGGTGTCATGCTTGTGGCTGTCAGTCTTGCTATGCGTCATGGGAATTGTAGTTCTGCAACAGCTGGCGGTCCGCTAATTGCATATCCCTGTCCTAGCTGGTGCTGGCTAACTGGGGGATGGTCTGACTGGATGAAGACCGAGATCGGTGTTCCTGCTTGGCAGTAACACAAGATCTCCATCCTCTTCCTTGTCAGAACAGCGATCTGCCTTTTTTTCTGGGAAACCATCGTGGGTGGCCGGCAGACATCGTGTCCTCTGGACCCGCTGATTAGCATCCCCGGAGTCCAATTCGGTTGCGCACCACCCAGTGGCTATTGCACTAAATGACGTACAGGTTCGTGATTTCGCGCAATGGAGTCGACCTGCCGCAGTAAACATGCGGTCGGCAAATGGTGAAAAGTCGCCATTCCCCATTTCGTACACCCTCTGTAGTACCCAGGAAAAGCATTATGAATTACGTCGCCGCTCGCTGTAGTGGGCAGACAAGAGCATTTCGAAACTCCTGGTCTGACCTGCCCACTTGGCATGCATTGATTGTTTGTTAGAAGACGAAGATGGGCATATACAGAAGGCAGTAATTGGCAATTTACATGAATAAATTGCATGATCCCAATCCATCCCACATTAATAGAATTACAGCCAAAGCTTGTTTGGCTGTACTTCCCCTGTGGATCACAGGAGTGCAGATCGTTCTGCACTCCTGTGACCCGTTTTCAGCAGACAGCGGTCTGAACCCCCACTGTCGGCTGATGTCACAGAGCCGGTGACTGTCAGTAACCAGCTCTGTGCTCTCCCCCCCCCCCCCCCCCCCCCCCACTCACTGGAGTGCTGGGCTGTGGAGGGGGTGGGAGCGGCCGGCTCAGCCTCTCAGCGGCTCGCTGAGAGGCTGAGCCGGTCCAGGCATGTGGGCGGATCCTGACCATATGGTTGTGATCCTTCCAGAGCCTGAACCAGCTCAGCCTCTCAGCGGGCCGGCCGGCCGCTCCCACCCCCTCCACAGCCCAGCACTCCAGTGAGGGGGGGGGGGGTGGGGAGAGCAGAGAGCTGGTTACTGACAGTCACAGGGAGCTGTAAGAGCCCGAGTGATCGGTAGTGCTTGATCGCTCGGTTCTCAGTGTTGGAGCCAACGGGGGATGCTGCATCCACCTAGGTATGATCCAACAAAAAATTTATTCCCATACATCTTTTTTTGCCCATGCCATGATAAGTGATAAGTAGCAAGGCCACCCAGTGATGTATCTGCTCTATTGATACGTCTTCCGGGTGCCATATATGCGTTTGCTCCATGGGAGGTAGTACATGATGCTGTTTCCAAAGGTTTTTTTTTTTTTTTTTTCTCCTAATTGTTGAAGTTTCAATATAAAAAAATATCAGCTTTTTTATGTACAGAAGTCCCAGAACCTATCCATCAACTCATCTTGTATCCTAGGAGTTCAGCTATAAGTAGCTGTGGGATCTCTGACTCTTAGGGTCCCGTCGTTGTAAATTTGCACGTCCAGTTCAGCCCTTGTAGCACTCGGATATACTAGCCGACTATAAACAGTAAATTCAGAACTTTAACCAACCCCCCCCCCCCCCCCCTATTCCCGGTGACCTTTTATCCTCTCCCACCTGGTGAATGCAGAACCTCCATGGCTGCTATTTTTAAAGCCGTGTGTGTATTTATACCCCGAGCTGCTGGGAAGGCAAGGCGGAGGGATGCGCGGTCTGTGCTGCTCCACATTTCTCTCCGAGATTTCACTCCTGGGATCTGGGAAAAGCCGGCTCGTTTGTGTATAGAGGACGAAGGTCACATGGTCCGAGTGCCAAGTCCCCGGTCACATCTGCATGTTAGGAAAAAGCCATGATTGCTGCGTGTGGTTTGTTCTGGTTTCCAGCAAGGACATGCACCAACTTGGGGTTCATTGGCAGCACGCGTAAAACACCCCGAAAAAAAACACACCTTCCGTAGAAGGAACTGCACCAAAAAAAATGGGGCTTTTGGGTACAAAGTAAGGGACCCTCAGGATAGTTTTCAATTTGCACCAATAATTTCTGTCCCTATGTACACTGTAAAAAAAAAAAGAAACAACCTAGTTTTTTTAATTAACGTACCTTAGAAAAGTCGATGATGTCATAGTTTGCAAACATCTTTGCCCAGGCCCCTTGTGGGAGGTATTAGGGAGGTACTGATGTCACATAAAACATTGTTGGAACAAACAATTCCCATCATGCAATGAGAATGGTTGCCGTCTATATGCGTCAGTGTGGGCGCGATTCTAGTGGTTGTGATAGACCAGGAGTCTTTTTGACCTGTCAGTCCAGGTATAATGTCATAGTGGGTAGAACAGATCAGGAGTCTCCTGGCCTGTCAGCCAAGGTTTGATGTCATAGTAGGTGGGTCAGACTAAAGCCTCGTACACACGATCTGATTTTTTTTTGTCCGGTAATTGTGTGATGACAGACTGTTTGCCTAAAATCTGACCGTTGGTACGCTCCATCAGACAATTGTTGGCCAACTTTCCGCCAACAAATGTTGGTTAGCAGGCTAATACATTTTCGGCGGACAACAGTCTGTTGTCAGATGTTCGTATTGTGTGTACAAAAGTCCAAAGTACAAACACGCATGCTCGGAATCCATGCTCGCCATACACAATGTTAGCAGAAGGTGCCCAAAGGGTGGCGCTCAAGAGCATGAAATTCCTCGTAGTACGTCACTACGTTCGTGTTTGTTGGCCGACAATTGTGTGCTGTTAGTATGCAAAGACAAGTTCACGGCACGCGCCCTTCGGACAAAAGTCTGGCACTTTGTCTGTCAACAATCCGATCGTGTGTACGAGGCTTATTAGTCTCCTGACCTGTCAGTCAAGATTTGATGTTATAGTAGGTGGGACAGAGTAAGATTCTCCTGGCCTGGTAATCAAATCTTGATGTTATAGTAGGTAGAACAGACTATTATTATTATTATCATTATTATATTTTTTATTTTTTTTTCATTATTATCATTATAATTTTTATACAGGATTTATTTAGCGCCAACAGTTTGCGCAGCTCTTTACAATGTAGGGAGATACTACACCAACAGTACAATTCAAAACAAGAGGGTTAGAGGAGCCCTGCGAGCGTACAATCTAAGAGGGAGGGGCTGGTGAAACAAAAGGTAGGGACTGGTTGAGGGATGAACTGATGAGGGGAGTAGAAGATTTGGTCGTTAGCTGGAGACAGGATAGGCCTCCCTGAAGAGATGAGTTTTCAGGGATCACCTAAAAGTGGACAGAGTAGAAGATAACCAGACAGAGTAGAAGATAACCAGACAGAGTAGAAGATAACCAGACAGAGTAGAAGATAACCAGACAGAGTAGAAGATAACCAGACAGATTGGGGTAGTGAGTTCCAAAGGATGGGAGAGGCTCTGGAGAAGTCCTGGAGATGAGCATGGGAGGAGGAGAAGAGGGAGCTAGAGAGCAGAAGGTCTTGGGAAGAGCGAAGAGGCCGGTTTGGGTGATATTTGGAGATGAGATTGGTGATGTAGCTCGGGGGAGAATCGTGAATGGCTTTGTATGTTATTGTTAGTGTTCTGAATTTTATTTGTTGGGCAATGGGAAGCAAGTGGAGGGATTGGCAGAGAGGGGTGGCAGACACTGAACGATTGGTAAGGTGGATGAGCCTGGCAGCAGTATTCATGATAGACTGAAGAGGGGATAGCCTATGAAGAGGTAGGCCAATGAGGAGCGAGTTACAATAGTAAAGGGGAGAAATAACGAGGGAGTGAATGTTTCTTAGTGGTGTCAATGGTTAGAAAGGGGCGTATTTTGGAGATGTTTCAGAGGTGAAGTCTGGACGATTTGGAGACTAGGAGTCTCCTGGCCTGGTAATCAAGACTTGATGTTCTAGTAGGTCGGACATACTAGGAGTCTCCAGGCCTGGTAAATAAGGCTTGATGTCATGGGAGGTGGGACAGACTAGGAGTCTCCTGGTCTGTCAGCCAGGGTATGATGTCATGGTAGGAGGCACAGACTAGGAGTCTCCTGGCCTGGTAATCGAGGCTTGACGTCATGGGAGGTGGGACAGACTAGGAGTCTCCTGGTCTGTCAGCCAGGGTATGATGTCATGGTAGGAGGCACAGACTAGGAGTCTCCTGGCCTGGTAATCAAGGGTTGATGTTATAGTACAGTAATGGCGAACCTTGGCACCCCAGATGTTTTGGAACTACATTTTCCATAATGCTCAACTACACTGCAGAGTGCATGAGCATCATGGGAAATGTAGTTCCAAAACATCTGGGGTGCCAAGGTTCTCCATCACTGTTATAGTAGGTCGGACATACTAGAAGTTTCCTGGCCTGGTAAATAAGGCTTGATGTCATGGGAGGTGGGACAGACTAGGAGTCTCCTGGCCTGGTAATCGAGGCTTGACGTCATGGGAGGTGGGACAGACTAGGAGTCTCCTGGTCTGTCGGCCAGGGTATGATGTCATTGTAGGACGCACAGACTAGGAGTCTCCTGGCCTGGTAATCGAGGCTTGACGTCATGGGAGGTGGGACAGACTAGGAGTCTCCTGGTCTGTCGGCCAGGGTATGATGTCATTGTAGGACGCACAGACTGAGTCTTCTGGCCTGGTAATCAAGGCTTGATATGAAACATGCAGCCAGGGAGGCAACACAGCACAATGATGTCTGGTGGATGAACCACAATTGCGACCATTTTATATTGCATAGTGATAAAATACATGCAATAAAACAAGGAAAATGTAATTCCATAACATAATACATAGTAGTATAATAGCTGATTGACATGGCGACATAGTGGTATCACAGTAGTAACCTCATAATACCGCCAGACTGGTTAATGTGTGTCTCCACAGTAATAGACATAATGTGTATTCAAGTTGATAGAATACAAAAGAGCATGTAATTGGTAGTATAGGAAAGTAGCATAGAAGGCATCAGATATCTCGATGCGTTTTTCATGGCTACCTTGGCACTCTTCAGGAGAAGATGTGGTGTAGATGTCTATAGAAACATTAAAGGTAAGTATTAGGTAGGATAATAATTAAAAGGAATAGTACAAGAGTAAGTTCCCCCGCTCATACTTAGACCAGTCATGAGTCTGGGCACAGGTAGTGGAGGGCAAGGGCATCAAGCAGAATTGGATGACCCATTGATGACTCGGTTTTCAGTATTCGTGTTGGCCAATCCCATAACTAGCACCAGGCTGAATCTTTGAAATGATTCAACTCGGGTTGGCTTCTAGAGAATGGTGGTCAGGCCCACTCCTATTTGTCCTTGTAGACACCGCTCATCATTTGTTCTAGGATTGGCTGCACTGAAGGCTGTAAGCACTGCACACATCATGCGTTGTTGTTTCCAAGGAGCCCCCAATCTGTATGGTCTGTATAGGTTTATCTTTTCTTTTTACTTAAAGTGGAGGTTTTACTTCCATCCGAGGCCGGAGTTCTTCTTTAAGGCCTCCCTCAAAGGTTAGGGAAACATTGAACCTGCCAAGGAGATTACACACTCTGTTTCAGTTTATGATGTTATTTTATTTAGTAGTTTGGAGAAGGGGGGCATGTAGCCCCTAAGGCAGAGGTCTCAAACTGGCGGCCCTCCAGCTGTTGCAAAACTACATGTCCCATGAGGCATTGCAAGGCTGACCATTACAAGCATGACTCCCACAGGCAGAGGCATGACTTGTAGTTTTGCAACAGCTGAAGGGCCAAGTCCCATCATGCCTCTGCCTGTGGGAGTCATGCTTGTAATGGTCAGCCTTGCAATGCCTCATGGGACATGTAGTTTTGCAACAGCTGGAGGGCCGCCAGTTTGAGACCTCTGCCCTAAGGTCTATGGCAGGGAGATCCCACCGCCAGAGTTCTCAGGAGTCCAGTGGTGGATTCGGCCCATTTTAGCAATCGCAAAAGGTGCTAAGTATCTTTAAAGCTAGAGCAGAATATGTAGTATCAAAATAATCAAACATTTACTGAGGAAGTTACAAATCTCATCGCGCCAAGGCTGTGGCTGGCAGAAGGCCCAGCCAGTTCCCCTGAACTGAAGAGAAGCAAATTGCCGCAGCTCAGCGACTAGTTCTGCTCCATTAAAGGTGATGGCTTTGGAGAGCGATTCTCCCACGGGATACTGAGATGAACATTTTTCCTCTCTGTTGCCATATTTAGTACAGCACTCCTGTGCCAAGAATAGTCTGTCAGGCTCTGCGGGAGGCACATGAATCACAGATGAGGAGAACTTGCCCGCTGCAATATATACAGCATTGTCCTAAAGGGCACCTTATACCTGCCATGGACAAGTCACCTTTTTATAATACTGTGTATCCCTAGGGGCACCGGTGTCTTCTGCCAGAACTTAATTCTGATGTGCCAAGGACAAGTCACCCTTATAATACTGTGTATCTCTAGTGGCACCCGGTGTCCTCTGCCAGGACTTAGTATTGCGTGCCAAGGACAGGTCACCTATGTATCCTTAGGGGCACCCTGTGTCCTCTTTTGGGACTTATTCGCATGTGCTAAGGACAGGTCCTCCTACTGGTGACCCCTCTAGTGATATAAAGATCTATATAGAAGAATCAGGACCTCCTTCCTCCTGCTGGTGACCCCTCTAGTGATATAAAGATCTATATAGAGAATCAGGACCTCCTTCCTCCTGCTGGTGATCCCTCTAGTGATATAATATAAAGATCTATATAGAGGAATCAGGACCTCCTTCTGGTGACTTCTCTAGTAATATAAAGATCTATATAGAAGAATCGGGACCTCCTTCCTCCTACTGGTGACCCCTTAAGTGATATAAAGATCTATATAGAGGAATCGGGACCTCCTTCTGGTGACTTCTCTAGTAATATAAAGATCTATATAGAAGAATCAGGACCTCCTTCCTCCTACTGGTGACCCCTCTAGTGATATAAAGATCTATATAGAGGAATCAGGACCTCCTTCTGGTGACCCCTCTAGTGATATAAAGATCTATAAAGGGGAATCAGGACCTCCTTCCTCCTGCTGGTGACCCCTCTAGTGATTTAAAGCTCTATATAGAGGAATCGGGACCTCCTTCCTCCTGATAATAAAAACCTGACAGAGGGTCTAGTGCTTCTCCAGGGTGCAGTAACTCATAGCAGTCAATTAGAATACATTTTACATTTATTGCTATGCCCCCCTTGCAGCTGATTATACGCCATTATGTACCGGCCTGTCTCAAGATTAGCTGCTGAGACATTGCCTCCATGTTTGTGAAGCTGTTTTTATAAAAGGACATTGACAACCATGTATTACGATTCTTCCTCTGTGACGCCATTGTCTTTTTTTTCCTCTTCTATCCTCAGGCTCTTTGTGGCTGCACCGTCAACATTCCCACCATTGATGGACGGGTCATCCCGCTGCCTTGCAGCGACGTCATCAAGCCCGCAACGGTGAAGCGCCTGCGGGGCGAAGGACTACCGTTTCCGAAAGTCCCCACCCAACGGGGCGATTTAATAGTTGAGTTTCAGGTCCGCTTCCCAGACAGAATACCCCAACCCACCCGTGAACTCCTCAAACAACACCTGCCCTGCTCCTAGTACTGTAAGTGGAGATGGGGAAGGGGGGGGGGTGGAGACAAGAGACTCCCCCGTGCAATACTCCAGACATAATGCCGATAAACCCTGCAGGATCCCGGGACAGCCGTCGTCACAACACATCCTATGCACAAGAAGAAGACAAGAGACGTTTTGTTAAGTTTGTATTTTGTAAAAGAACTTCAGAACTCGCGTCACGGACCGTGTGCGCAGATCACTCCGACGCAATGGTGCCACTACGGGAACGCGCTACCTCTATTCCGCCATCGTGCGACAATGCCCTGCTGGCAGTGTAAAGGGTTAAAAAGGACTTCTTAGATAACCTAGTATTAATAAAGAGCCAGTCCATCCAGAATTTATGTTCCATATGTTGGCATTTTTTTGTATCACTCTGGGTCTCCAGGGTCAAAGTCTTCTCAATTCCCTGCTCTGCCACCCTCTGCATGGCACTCACTCCTGGTCAATGACACAGAAAATCAGCTTATGTGACAGGGGGGCGGAGCTAGGAACTCAAGAGCCAACAAATATCACCCATGGAGTCCCCAAAAACCAGTATCCCAAGGACAATGGAAATATCGAATTTTGGGTGGACTGACCCTTTAAAAAAAAAAAAAGTGTAGACTTTTATCAGCTGGTATGTGTGTATATATTTCCGCTTTAGAAAGTGATTTTATCAGTATTTTTAAATATTAGAAGACAGAGGAATGACTTTTCGAAAAACATTTTTTTTTTAAGCGAATTGAAGGTTTGTAAATATAATTTAAACTGACCTGTGAATTTTGACATTTCTACACACTGAGCTGAAATGAAATAAAATGATTTGTGGATTTTCTATGGCTGTTCATGTTTATTATATACCTAGGTGGAGTGATGAAGCTGTAGGTGGGTGGGGGAGGGGTGTCTTCTATGGCTGTTCATGTTTATTATATATGTCTAGGTGGAGTGATGAGGCTGTGGGGGGGGGGGGGGTGTCTTCTATGACTGTAGTCCATGTTTATGATGTGTCTAGGTGGGGAGGGGGGGGGGTCTTCTATTGCTGTAGTTCATGTTTATTATATGTCTAGGTGGAGTGATGAGGCTATAGGTGGGTTGGGAGGGGGGTGTAGTTTTCTATGGCTGTAGTCCATGTTTATTATATGTCTAGGTGGAATGATGACGCTGTTGGGGGGGAGGGTCTTCTATGGCTGTAGTCCATGTTTATTATACGTCTAGGTGGAGTGATGTGGCTATAGGTGGGGGGGGGGGGGTGTCTTCTATGACTGTAGTCCATGTTTATTATATGTCTAGGTGGGTGGGGGGGGGGGTGTCTTCTATGGCTGTAGTCCATGTTTATTATATGTCTAGGTGGAGTGATGAGGCTGTGGGGGGGGGGGGGGGGTTGTCTTCTATGGCTGTAGTCCATGTTTATTATATGTCTAGGTGGAGTGATGAGGCTATAGGTGGGGGGGGGGGTGTCTTCTATGGCTGGTAGTCCTTGTTTATTACATGTCTAGGTGGAGTGATGAGGCTGTGGGGGGGGGGGGGGGGGGTCTTCTATGACTGTAGTCCATGTTTATTATATGTCTAGGTGGAGTGATGGGGTGGAGGGGTATCTTTTATGGCTGGTAGTCCTTGTTTATTACATGTCTAGGTGGAGTAATGAGGCTGTGGGGGGGGGGGGGGGTGTCTTCTATGACTGTTGTCCATGTTTATTATATGTCTAGGTGGAGTGATGAGAACAACCTTAATGCACCAATGGAGCTCTTGGTCTATTGATGCCAGAGCTGCCATCCCAGAGATCCGGGTCAGCACAAGGGACAGGAGGGGCAGCTGCTCTGGGTGCAGCGTTTTCATGCGTGGGGGGGGCATCATTTTATTCACACGTTTGGCACCTTGCAGAGTGGTAAGTTGGGAGTGAAATTCAACATCTTTGCTCTGGGCACCGGACTACCTTGTCTCAATATTAAAGTAAAAAGGCAGAGGATCTAAGGCAACTGTGGACTTTCATGGTACGGTAAGGACTTGCATACATGTGTATAAAAATCTATACATTTATTTAGAAAAAACACAGGAGTTTAAAAGGTCCTCAAGAGAAAATATACAGAACGTATAAATATATTCTCTGTACAAGACCTGAACAATGGAGCGTGCATTCATCCAAGATTAGGAATAGGAATGACGTTCAAAACCAGTTCAAACTCAACATGTTTCGCGGGATGACCGCTTATTCAGGAGTATATTTTCAGAGACATTATATGCAGTAATCTCTATAAAGAATAAACATATAAATAACTCATGAAAAAACAAGTATATACACTAATGATTGTAGGGATAGGAACGTGTGGACAATCCTCAATTCTGCCATAGAGGTGAGCCCATTCAACAATACTGTAATTAATAAATCACATACAGGATTCCACTCACAAATCCCCATGAAAGATAATTAGCAGGGCTTACCAGGACTGGACCAACCAAAGAGAAGGGCATCTATAGGTCCCTAAGGGCAAATTCCCGGGTGAGTGTGGGAACCAGGACGAGATAAAAAAAGTAAATTTGTTCCATTTTAATTATCTTTCATGGGGATGCATTTGTGAGTGGAATCCTGTATGTGATTTATTAATTACAGTAATGTTGGTATTGTTGAATGTGCTCACCTCTATGGCAGAATGGAGGATTGTCCACATATATGTTCCTATCCCTACAATCCATTGTATATACTTCTTTTTTTTTTTTTTTCATGCGTTTTTGATTATTTATAGGTTTATTCTTTATAGAGATTACTGCATATAATGTCTCTGGAAATATACTCCTGAAAAAGCGGTCATCCCGCGAAACATGTTGAGTTCAAACTAATTCATCCTAATCTTGGATGAATGCACGCTCCATTGTTCAGGTCTTGAACAGAGAATATGTTTATATGTACTGTATATTTTCTCTCTTGAGGACCTTTTAAACTCCTGTGTTTTTTTCTAAATAAATTTATAGATTTTTATACACATGTGTATGCAAGTCCTTACCGTACCATGAAAATCCACAGTTGCCTTAGATCAGGGGTGCCCAACCAGTGGCCCGCGGAGCCCTCTGATGTGGCCCGCGACCTCCTGCTCTGGGATGGCAGGTTGGCAAGCCCAGATTGCAGGTTGTCTAGCCGTCATGCCAGAGCATCAGTGTTGTGAATGAAGCCAGCGGTAGAGGAAGCTGCGGAGCAGAGCCGCATAAGCCAATGCTTACTGTATAGCACCGACTCCTGTCATAGGTGGAGTGATGCCAAATGCACTCTGCCTGGGACAGCAAGTTTATTACTAAAATCACAGTGTATATATATGGACATATCTGTTCTGCAGTGGTTACTGGGCTGCTTTTAAACTGATCCGCAGGTGTAGCGCAGTGTACCTGCGGCTTACCTGCACTGAGCCACAGACTTCGAGGTCCCAGAGTCTGGAGGAAGAGTGGAGAGGCACAGAATCCAAGATGCAGGAGGTCCAGTTTGAAGTTTCCACAGTCGGTGATGATTTGGGAAGCCATCCATGTCTTCTGCTGGTGTTGGTCCTCTGTTTTATCAAGACCAAAGCCAGCTCAGCCCTCTAGCAGGAAATTCTAGAGCACTTCATGCTTCCCTCTGCCGACCATCTTTATCCACTTCAGCCCCGGGCCAATTGGCAGCCAAAGGACCAGGCCCCTTTTTGCGATTCGGCACTGCGTCGCTTTAACTGACAATTGCGCGGTCGTGCGACGTGGCTCGAAAAAACAAAATTGACATCCTTTTTTTTTTTTCCCCACAAATAGAGCTTTCTTTTGGTGGTATTTGATCGTCCCTGCGGTTTTTATTTTTTGCGCTATAAACAAAAATAGAGCGACAATTTTGAAAACAATGCAATATTTTTTGCTTTTTGCTATAATAAATATCCCCAAAAAATATATAAAAAAACATTTTTTTTCCTCAGTTTAGGCCGATACGTATTCTTCTACATATTTTTGGTAAAATTAGCGATTATTGATTGGTTTGCGCAAAAGTTATAGCGTTTACAAAATAGGGATAGTTTTATAGCATTTTTATTAATAAAAATTTTTTTACTAGTAATGGCGGCGATCAGCGATTTTTATTGTGACTGTGACATTATGGCGGACACATGGACATTTTTGACACATTTTTGGGACCATTGTCATTTATACAGCAATCAATGCTATTTAAATGCATTGATTCCTGTATAAATGACAGTTGTAGTGAAGGGGTTAACCACTAGGGGGGGGGGGTTATGGTGTGTGTGTGTGTGTGTGTGTGTGTGTGTGTGTGTGTGTGTGGTGTGTGTGTGTTTGTTTTTTTTTTTTTTTTTTTTTTTTTTTTTTTTTTTTACATTAGGGGGCCGGGCTGACTTCTGACGTCATTGATCGGCTTTCCCGATGACCGGGAACAGCCAATCAATGACAGGCAGAGTAGGAAGCGTGGGGAGAGGTTTGTTTACACAGACCTCTCCCCGTTCTTCAGCTCCGTGACCTGATCGCGGGACACCAGCGGCGATCGGGTCGCTGGTCCCGCGGCCGGGGGTCACGGAGCTCCCGACCGTGTCGCAAGCGCGCCGCCCTTGGCTGGGCGAGTGCGACCCACAGGCAGGCAAATGCGAAATCACGTATATATACACGTGATTTTGCCTGCCCGTGCCATTCTGCTGACGTATATATGCAGTGGGCGGTCGGGAAGCGGTTATTGAGATGCGGATTTCATTTTCCAGCAGGACTTGGCACCGGCCCACATTGCCAAAAGTACCAATACCTGGTTTAATGATCATGGTATCACTGTCTTATGGTATCCACCTCAGAGGGTGGTGTATCCATAACGGAGCAGCCTGCGGGAGAGGTCTTTTCTATTTTTGCAAAACATTTTGGACATTTTTTATTTAAACTTCTTTTTTTTTTTTTTTTTTTAACAGTCTATCCTACCCAGTACTGCCCCTTTTTATTTGCTGTAAACTACTTTGGCAGCATAGATGGCAAGTTCCGCCCGTTTTTTGTGCCCAAGGTGGGCTCATCTGCCTACCCCTTGGCCCAGCCCTGATGCCTTACCTGGTAATATGCCAGAAATTCCTCAAAGTCCAACTCTTGCCAACTAAAAAAATGATCCCTTGCAGTAGGGCTGTGCCTGCACTCTGTGGGTAAATAGCTTGTTTTGTCTAGGGGAGAGGAGAACGTTTTTTTACTTACCTGATCCCCCCAGCAGATGGAGCTCCCCCAAGTGGACTGTCCCTTCGGCTCCATAGTTGTACCGACTTTGGAGTGCAGCTTTGGATGGGTGTGACTTGGATAGGGTTTTAGCTTTGCCCAGTGATAATGGACAACTGTTGCGTTGTGTAACATTCAGGTACAACTTTTAAGGGTTGACATTGAAGTCTATGGTCCCTCAAGATAAATGTAGTGTAACTTGAGGACCAAAGTAGTGCTAGAAATACTTTGAAGTCGCTGCAACTTTTAAGTTGCACATATATGAATGGTTATCATTGGAAAACATGGGGGAGCGACCTTGTCATGCGACTTTGATGTCCAAAGTTGCATGACAGGTTGCCCAAGTGTGAATGGAGCCTTAGCGCCATCACGTCAAATGCATGGTTATGGGCCCTGCTATTGCTCTTGAGGAAGTCAAGACCCTACATCACTGGAGCGTGGGGGAGAAGAAGCTACAAGGGTTTTGGAGGATGGGGTAAGTAAAATCATTTTCTGCTCCCTTTACCAAAACAAACAATTAACCCCTGCCGTGCAGGCACAGCCCTGATGCACGGGGGGGGGGGGGGGGGCATTTTGTTTTTTGGTAGTTAACCTTTAAACTAATAGGCAGGGCTGGTGCTACCACTAGGCAAACTAGGCAGCCACCTAGGGGGCCCAGCCACTGGTGTTCCTACTCTCTTCTCTCTGCACCAAGCAACTAAGGGCTCTTTCACACGGACGGACCGTATGTCCGTTTTTCATCCTTCCGTTTTAGGAAGAAAAACGGACATGCATGTATCCCTATGGGATAGCGGGTGTCAGCGGATGAGCATCCGCTGACACCCGATCTCGTCCGTGTCCGCTATGCGCCGTTTCTGCAGACGGAAGAAAAACCCTATTTTTTCATCCGTCTGCGGATCGGATGACGACAGACTCTACGGTCCGTCGTCACCCGATCTCCCATAGGGGAGAGCAGCGCTCTGACAGGTCCGTCCCTGCGCTGTGTGCAGAGACGGACCTGTCATCTTCGGCGATCCCCGCTGAGCAAGCGGATATCCACGGGGCGGATCTGCACTGATCTGCCCCGTGTGAAAGAGCCCTAAGTCTCGGCATCAGCCGCTGTTCTGTTCACACATAGTGTCAGAGGCGCATCGGCGGCGGAGGACTGTGTCTGTGTCCCGACTCCCGAATGAATGGAAGCAAGCAAACATTCATTGATGGGCGCTGGTGAGGCTGCATTTGATGGGCGCTGGTGAGGTTGCATTTGATGGGCGCTGGTGAGGCTGCGTTTGATGGGTGCTGGTGAGGCTGCGTTTGATGGGCGCTGGTGAGGCTGCATTTGATGGGCGCTGGTGAGGCTGCATTTGATGGGCGCTGGTGAGGTTGCATTTGATGGGCGCTGGTGAGGTTGCATTTGATGGGCGCTGGTGAGGTTGCATTTGATGGGCGCTGGTGAGGTTGCATTTGATGGGCGCTGGTGAGGTTGCATTTGATGAGCGCTCTGGTGAGGCTGCATTTGATGGGCGCTCTGGTGAGGCTGCATTTGATGGGCGCTCTGGTGAGGCTGCATTTGATGGGCGCTCTGGTGAGGCTGCATTTGATGGGCGCTCTGGTGAGGCTGCATTTGATGGGCGCTCTGGTGAGGCTGCATTTGATGGGCGCTCTGGTGAGGCTGCATTTGACGGGCGCTCTGGTGAGGCTGCATTTGATGGGCGCTCTGGTGAGGCTGCATTTGATGGGCGCTCTGGTGAGGCTGCATTTGACGGGCGCTCTGGTGAGGCTGCATTTGACGGGCGCTCTGGTGAGGCTGCAGTGACGGGCGCTCTGGTGAGGCTGCATTTGACGGGCGCTCTGGTGAGGCTGCATTTGATGGGCGCTCTGGTGAGGCTGCATTTGACGGGCGCTCTGGTGAGGCTGCATTTGACGGGCGCTCTGGTGAGGCTGCATTTGACGGGCGCTCTGGTGAGGCTGCATTTGACGGGCGCTCTGGTGAGGCTGCATTTGACGGGCGCTCTGGTGAGGCTGCAGTGACGGGCGCTCTGGTGAGGCTGCAGTGACGGGCGCTCTGGTGAGGCTGCATTGACGGGCGCTCTGGTGAGGCTGCATTTGACGGGCGCTCTGGTGAGGCTGCATTGGATGGGCGCTCTGGTGAGGCTGCATTGATGGGCGCTCTGGTGAGGCTGCATTGACGGGCGCTCTGGTGAGGCTGCATTGATGGTAGCTGCCTAGTGGTAGCGCCAGCCCTGAGTGGATGTTGGGAGTCAAGAATCCAGAAAGCACACCAAAGACACTTTTAACCGCATTTTTAAGCGCACCAGTGTTAAAGGGTTCAAAAGGACACAGCAAAGATTGGTTGATCTTGATTGCTGCGGGTGGCACTATAACTCAGCATCCAAGATATACGAATCTTCACTGTGTCCTTCATTGAATGCAAAGAAAATGATTTCATGGCGAGTACAAAAACTTTTATTTTTTACTTTTTGTGGTGTGCCTATCTTATTTTTTTTATTTTTATTTTTTATAGTAACTCCCTAAACTCGCTCTTCTCAATAATGGATGATGATAGTAGCGAGGGTGGCACCGGTTCTGGGAGCTCCGGGTCCATCTGGGAGCCGGGCACACAAGGCCCCTATTATGGTGCTGTCAGTGACTGTTAATATCACCGGCCTCTATCAGCGCTGACACGTCAGCCGCCTCCATACATAGAGCGCTGTGAGTCACATGCAATGAATAGCAGCAAATGTTTGGACTGACTTTTTTTTCCATTTTGTACTTGAGAAGATGACAGGTCCTCACTTAACGTGATTAAAAGCTAAGCGGTGTGTGCCAGCGGAGAAGAACATTAACCCCCGCCGCAGGGAGCGGCCCTGACTCACAGGAATACAGCACAGTAAATGGAACTTCCTAACTAAATGACATTTAGGGGGTTATTTACTAAAGGAAAATCCGCTTTGCACTGCAAGTGCACTTGGAAGTAAAGTCGCTGTAGATCCGAGGGGGACATGCAAGGAAAATAAAAACCAGCGTTTTAGCTTGCACATGATTGGATGATAAAGTCAGCAGAGCTTCCACTCATTTCAGATCTACCCCTTAGATTTACAAGGACTGCACTTGCAGTGCAAAGTGGATTTGCCTTTCGTAAATAACCCCCTTAGTTTGCTAAAAGCACCATGTACTGTAAACCAGGGATTCCCAACTGTATTGAGGCCCAAAAACCCCAATAACCTCCTTCCATACCCCAACAGTAAGAAAAGAAAAAAAATATATCAATACTTGCACAATAATAGTACTGGAATGCAAAATATGTATTGAAATGCTGGAAGGCTCTGGATGGAGATGGAAACATCAACAAAGGGCGCCAATTAAGTGCAGTATATAGGAAAAGACTTTATTTAAAAAAAAAAAAAAAAAGTCACACTGGATGGGGCTGGGTGTCGTGGTGGTGGTGGGTGGCGAAAGTTAGAGGACTCTGGAGAAGACTTGGTGGCCCTGTGGGGGGGATGAGGATTCTGGAGGGGGCTGGCGGTCAGTGGGGGGGCTTTGCAGGGGGTTGGGGGCACTACGGGGGGGGGGGGGGGGCTAGAGGGTTTGCAAAAAACTGGGGGGGCTGGAGGATCTACAGCAGACTGGGGAGTACTGTGGGAGCTTAGGTCTCTCTGGGGGCACGATGGGAGCTGGGGGACACTGTTAGAGGTTAGGGTGCATTGTGGGACCCTGTTGGAATTCATTGTGGGACACTGCTGGTGGTTGGGGGAACTACGGGGGGGGGGGCTGGAGGATCTGCAAAAAACTGGGGGGGGGGGCGGAGGGGGGGGGGGGGGGGCTGGAGGATCTACAGCAGACTGGGGGGTACTGTGGGAGCTTAGGTGCACTATGGGAGCTGGGGGACACTGTTAGAGGTAAGGGTGCATTGTGGGACACTGTTGGTGGTTGGGAGCACTATGGTGGGCTGAAGGATCTGCAGCAAGCTGTGGGGGCTGGGCAGTACTGTGGGGGCTGAGGGCCTGAGGGCCTGAGGCCTCTCTGGGGGCACTATGGGAGCTGGGGGACACTGTTGGTTGGGGGCACTACAGTGGGCTGAAGGATCTGCAGCAAGCTGTGGGGGCTGAGGGCTCTCTGGGGGCACTATGGGAGCTGGGTGACACTGTTGGAGGTAAGGGTGCATTGTGGGACACTGTTGGTGGTTGGGAGCACTATGGTGGGCTGGAGGATCTGCAGCAAACGGGGGGGGGGGCGGCTTAGGGTGCATTGTTGGTGGTTGGGGGCACTACGGTGGGGGGGCTAGAGGATCTGCAGAAAACGGGAGGTGGGGGGGGAAAGAGGATCCACAGCAGGCTGGGGGTACTGTGGGAGCTGGGGGACACGGATAGAGGTTAGGATGCATTGTTGGGGGTACACTGTTAGAGGTTAGGGTGCATTGTGGGACACTGTTGGTGGGTGCAGCAAGCTGTGGGGGCTGGGCAGTATAGGAGCTGGGGCACACTGTCGGTTGGGGGCACTACGGTGGGCTGAAGGATCTGCAGCAAGCTGTGGGGGCTGAGGGCTCTCTGGGGGGCACTATGGGAGCTGGGGGACACTGTTAGAGGTTAGGGTGCATTGTGGGACACTGTTGGTGGTTGGGGGGGGGGGCACTACTGGGGGGGCTGAAAGATCTGCAGCAAGCTGTGGGTGGCTGGGCAGCATTGTGGGGGCTTAGGGCTCTCTGGGGGCCATTGTGGGCGGTTGAGAGGCTCTATGGCAGCTGGGAGGCGCTGTGAGAGGTTACAAGATCGTTTTCACAATTTGTTCATTTTTTTGGTTTTGTTTTGCATTTCAGTGCTGCTGATCTCCTGCAGCCTTTTGGTGGCCACTTCCCGTCTCCCTGCACTCCAGCGTTGTCCGCCTGGCATTTCTCTGGTTTTCCAGGTGATGACAGCAGTGGGCCCATGCCTGTGTAATGTGATGCAATGGCTCCATCAGAAGTCCACGTGACAACGCAGGAGCATAATTAGGATGCAGGATATGAGCGTTGTCACCCTATGACAGGAAGTGCCTGAACCAGGATCACCAGGGATTACTGTAATAAAACGTGGCAGATATAAATATTTGGAAGATAACTTTTGAGCTCCACGTTGTGCAGCTTGTATGAGATTTTAGTGATTTGGGTTTATAGCGATGTCAACCCCTTTTCAGGCACTGCAGTCCGGGGACCTCACTGAACATGGCCGCCCCCGTCATGGTTTAATCACAGCGGTGACTGCGCGTCTGTAGGCAACGCCAGCGAAATGCGCCAACAAGCGACAATCCATTCTAAGAAAAAAAACAGCCGTTGGCACAACGTCCAGCATTGGTTTATTATTCCAGGACAAGCCCCACCTGGGACCTCCTCTAACGCATTTCATCCAACGCTGGGCTCAGATCTCTGCATGCAAAATCTGATGTTATCAGCACTTCAATGATCCATGGGGGAGATGGGGGGGGGGGGGTAATCTTTTCCTGGAAGCTCAATTCCCCCCCCTTCATGGTGAATGTGTCATGTTTACTATTCCCGACGCTCCAAGAACTGACATCCTAATTATATCCGCTGCCATCATTTGACATGTCAACAGGTAGAGACGTCTGTGCATTCCCCTCCCCCCGGGGGGCTTTATAGAAACTTAAAGCTGAACTCCGACCACCAAAACCTTTATTTAACCACCTCAATGCCAGGCACGTTCACCCCTTTCCTGCCCAGGCCGATTTTTACCTTTCAGCGCTCTCACACTTTGAATGACAATTGCGCGGTCACGTTACACTGTACCCAGATGAGATTTTTATCTTTTTTCACACAACAAGCTTTTTTTATGGTGGTATTTAATCACCACTGGGGTTTTTATTTTTTTTCTAAACAAATGAAAAAAGACAAAAAAAATAACATAATAATTTTTCAGTTTCTGTTATAAAATTTTGCAAACAGGTACATTTCTCCTTTACTGATGTGCACTGATGGGCACTAATGAGGCAGCACTGATGGGCACTAATGAGGTGGCACTACTAATGCGCCGCTCATGGGCACTAATGAGCACTGAGGCTGCACTGATGGACACTAATGAGGTGGAACTAATAATGCGGCACTCATGGGCACTAATGAGGCTGCACTGATGGGCACTAATGAGGCTGCACTGATGGGCACTAATGAGGTGGCACTAATAATGCGGCACTCATGGGCACTAATGAGCACTGAGTCGGCACTGATGGGCACTAATGAGGCTGCACTGATGGATACTAATGAGGCTGCACTGATGGGCACTAATGAGGCTGCACTGATGGACACTAATGAGGTGGCACTAATAATGCGGCACTCATGGGCACTAATGAGCACTGAGTCGGCACTAATGAGGCTGCACTGGTGGATACTAATGAGGCTGCACTGATGGACACTAATGAGGTGGCACTAATAATGCGGCACTCATGGGCACTAATGAGCACTGAGTCGGCACTAATGAGGCTGCACTGATGGACACTAATGAGGTGGCACTAATAATGCGGCACTCATGGGCACTAATGAGCACTGAGGCTGCACTGATGGGCACTAATGAGGCTGCACTGATGGATACTAATGAGGCTGCACTGATGGACACTAATGAGGCTGCACTGATGGACACTAATGAGGTGGCACTAATAATGCGGCACTCATGGGCACTAATGAGCACTGAGTCGGCACTAATGAGGCTGCACTGATGGACACTAATGAGGTGGCACTAATAATGCGGCACTCATGGGCACTAATGAGCACTGAGGCTGCACTGATGGGCACTAATGAGGCTGCACTGATGGATACTAATGAGGCTGCACTGATGTGCACTAATGAGGCTGCACTGATGGACACTAATCAGGTGGCACTAATAATGCGGCACTCATGGGCACTGAGTTGGCACTAATGAGGCAGCACTGATGGACACTAATTGGGTGGCACTAATAATGCGGCAGTCACGGGCACTAATGAGCACTAAGTCGGCACTGATGGGCACTAATGAGGCTGCACTGATGGGCACTAATAATGCAGCACTCATGGGCACTAATGAACACTGAGTCAGCACTAATGAGGCCGCACTGATGGGCACTGATTTTGCGAACAGGTAATTTTTCTCCTTCACTGATGTGTGCTGATGAGGCAGGCACTGATGGGCACTGATATGCTACACTGATGAGGCAGCACTAATGGGCATTAATGAGACTGCACTGATGGGCACTAATGAGGCTGATGATGACGAAACGTGTCCCGGGACGAGCCCCGCTGATGTCATTGTGTTACCCACAAACTTAAATTTTAAGCGCTTGATCCACTTTCTAAATGTGAGTGTTTCCCAACTTTCTTTTAATAAATTTTACGTTTATGCGGATTCACACTATGTGGAGTATTTTCTTTTTTGGTCTTGCTATTTTGAACACTTGAGACGATTTGGTCTGACAAGTTGGCTGCTTCTGAAGATCACTTCTTGGGGACATCTCTTGACCAATTGGATTGCCTTACAACTTGATCTGGAACCCAGACGTGGAGGTCCCATATTTTGGTGGTTGCACCATAAGCCTTGTTGACTCGCTGACCATGTGCCCATTGGAGTCCTCTCACTCCGGTAAGCCTCGGTTCTATTGTCTGTGTCCTCACCTCAACATTGATGTCACCTGGAATCCCACACAATTTGTTTTCACTGTTCATTTAAAGACTGCAATGTTTATGTTTTAAAACAACTTTTGTATGATGGCACATGGACTTTAGTTTGGGTGTGAATTAAATTTTCATTATTATTAGTTTTTGTGGTCATTGCATAGTGTACATTAGTTTGTATACATATGTATTTCCATGTCTGAGCGCTGCACATAATTTAATTTTTGCCACTAATGAGGCTGCACTGATGGGCACTGAGGTGGCACTAATAATGCAGCACACATGGGCACTAATGAGGCGGCATTGATGAGGCTGGACTGATGGGCACTAATGAGGCGGCACTAATAATGCAGCACTCATGGGCACTAATGAGGCAGCACTGATGAGGCTGGACTGATGGGCCCTAATGAGGCGGCACTGATGGGCACTAATAATGCAGCACTAATGAGGCAGCACTGATGAGGCTGGACTAATGGGCACTAATGAGGTGGCACTAATAATGCAGCACTCATGGGCACTAATGAGGCAGCACTGATGAGGCTGGACTGATGGGCACTAATGAGGTCGGCACTGAGGTGACACTAATAATGCAGCACTCATGGGCACTAATGAGGCAGCACTGATGAGGCTGGACTAATGGGCACTAATGAGGCGGCACTGAGGTGGCACTAATAATGCAGCACTCATGGGCACTAATGAGGCAGCACTGATGAGGCTGGACTGATGAGCACTAATGAGGCGGCACTGATGAGGCTGGACTGATGGGCACTAATGAGGCAGCACTGATGGGCACTAATGAGGCAGCACTGATGGGCACTAATGAGGCGGCACTGATGAGGCTGGACTGATGGGCACTAATGAGGCGGCACTGATGAGGCTGCACGAATAATCAGGACACTGATGATCAGTGCATTGATTATCAGTGTAGAGGTCCCCTTTCACACTTGCTGGTTACTGGCTCTCTCCTCACACGGTGACAGCGTGAGGAAATGGAGATAACCAACAAGTGTGTTTACATCATGATCAGCTTTGATTGGACACAGCTGATCAAGTGGTAAAGAGCCACTGTGATTGGCTGTTTACCCCAATCTAATCAGCGGTTTCCAAAGGACACAGCAATCACAGAGCTCGCTGGGTGCGCACCGCAGGGGGCGCGGTTCTGGGAGGACGTCAATAGACACCCTCCCGGAAGTGGAAGGACCCCGCTGTAGCGGTCACTGGGCTAAAATAAAATATTTTCCTCAATTGCCACAAAGGATATAAATCCACTTTCTGTGCACCAGAAGCAGACCCAGATATGACCTTGCAGAGACATCATCACTGGGCTGTACAGAGCCTGAGCAGAGAGCAGAGCTGTGGGAGGGACCCAGCAGGCTCCACCCACTACAGTAAACTAGAGGAGGGGGAGCGGAGACAAGAGTGGATGATGTGAAGATCGTGACATCACCTCTCCACCTCATCCAATCAGAGAAGGCCTTGTATTCTTTGAGAAAAATGCAAGGCGCTCTGTGAATGGCACCCGTGCCGAGGAAACCCCCCCCGTGTTCACTATGCAGCAGGGCAGCCACTCAGCACGGGACCCGGAATACGGCCACAACTACTACTACATTGATTTCCAGCTTCCACAGGAATCCCATAGGTATGAGTTCAGCTTTGAAGGAAATATATTAAATTATATACCGATCAGCCATAACATTACGACCACTGGCGGTAAAGTGAATAACATGGATTATCTCATTACAATGGCACCTGAATGTGGGTGGGATATATTAGGCAGCAAGTGAACATGTTGTCTCTGAAGTTATGGGCTGAAAGCAGAATAAAATGGGCAAGCGTAAAAATTTGAGTGACTGACAAGGACTAAAATTGTAATGGCAAGACGGCTGGTCAGAGCAACTCCAGAACTGCAGCTCTTGTGGGAAGTTCCCGATCTGCAGTGGTCAGAACCGACCAAATGAGGTCAAAGAAAAGAAAACCCCATTCATTCGAATGGGCTGAAATCACGTGGGGCGGCACCAGAAGTAGCACATGCACTACTTTATACAGCACCACGCAATCCAGTGCAGCCTTTGGGGTGTGTCGTTAACACCGACACCCGCTGAAGAGCGCAAGTGCGTTGTGTTTGGAATGCGGTTCCGGAAACACTAACGGAACGCAGGTTTCCTGCGTCGTGTTCTGCTGTGGACTGGCTCTGATGGTAGTGGCCTCTTTCAGTAGGTTAATGCGCCCCGCCAATCTGCAAGAATGGTTCAAGAATGGTTGGGAGGAACACAACAACAAGTTTGAGGTGTGGACTTGGCCTCCAAATTCTCCAGATAATCCAAACGAGCATCAAAGGTTGAGGTGTTGACTTGGCCTCCAAGGGATGTGCTGGAATAACAAGTCCGATCCATGGAGGCCCCACCTCACAACTTACAGGACTTAAAGGATCTGCTACTGACGGCTTGGTGCCAGATACCACAGCATGTCTCCAGAGGTCTAGTGGAGTCCATGCTGTGACAGGTTATGGTGGGTGGTCATAATGTTATGGCTGATCAGTGTACTTCTCCATTTCTATGGGAGGTTGTTGCAATTTTATAAAACTTAAAAAAAAAAATTATATGACAACCTTGAGGTGTTCTGTACATCACTGGTGTCCAGGGTGTCCCCAGAAATGTCATATTCTGCTTCTGTGATTGGGGGACTGATTTTCTCAATAGTCTTCATTAAGGTACAAGTAGAATTTTAGGCATCCTCTGCAATAGGAACTTCATTTTTGGTGAGATACTTTTCTAATGTTTGTCTACTAAAGGGATGCAGACACTGCACCTTTCCTAGTTAGAACACTGAGATTTATAGAGGATTATAATGAAGGCTGACCTTGCCATTCAGGAATCAGACCCCTCCCATCGTGGAATCGGACCCCTCCCATTCAGGAATCAGACCCCCTCCCCTCCCCTTCAGGGAATCAGATTACTCCCTCCCATTCAGGGAAGATGACTCTTCCCATTAGGGAATTAGACCCCTCCCTCCCATTCAGGGAATCAGACCCCCTCCCTCCCATTCGGGGAATCAGACGCTTCCCATTCACGAGTTGTACTTCTCCCATTCTGGAATCAGAACTTTCCTATTAAGGAATCAGACCCCTCCCATTCAGGAATTAAACCGCTCCAATTTTGGAATCAGATTCCTCCCATTCAGCAAATCAGACCCCTTCCTCCAATCAGGAATCAGACCCCCTCTCTCCCATTCAGCAAGCAGACCCCTTCCTCCAATCAGGAATCAGACCCCCTCCCTCTCATTCAGCAAGCAGACCCCTTCCTCCAATCAGGAATCAGACCCCCTCCCTCTCATTCAGCAAGCAGACCCCTTCCTCCAATCAGGAATCAGACCCCTCATATTTAGGGATCAGACGCTTCCCATTCTGGAATCAAACTCCTCCCCTCCTGTTCATGGAATCAAACCCTTCCCATTCTGGAATCAAACCCCTCCCCTACCATTCAGGGAATCGGATCCCTCCCCTCCCATTCAGGGAATAGGACCCCTCCCTCCCACTTAGGGAATAGGACCCCCTCCCTCCCATTCAGGGAATAGGACCCCTCCCTCCCATTCAGGGAATAGGACCCCCTCTCTCCCATTCAGGGAATAGGACCCCCTCTCTCCCATTCAGGGAATAGGACCCCCTCTCTCCCATTCAGGGAATAGGACCCCCTCTCTCCCATTCAGGGAATAGGACCCCCTCTCTCCCATTCAGGAAATAGGACCCCTCCCTCCCACTTAGGGAATAGGACCCCCTCCCTCCCATTCAGGGAATAGGACCCCCTCCCTCCCATTCAGGAAATAGGACCCCTCCCTCCCATTCAGGGAATAGGACCCCCTCTCTCTTATTCAGGGAATAGGACCCCCTCACTCCCATTCAGGAAATAGGACCCCCTCACTCCCATTCAGGAAATAGGACCCCTTCCCTCCCATTCAGGAAATAGGACCCCCTCCCTCCCATTCAGGGAATAGGACCCCCTCCCTCCCATTCAGGGAACAAGACCCCTCCTATTCAGGGAATAAGACCCCTCCCATTCAGGGAATAAGATCCCCTCCCTCCCATTCAGGGAATAGGACCCCCTCCCTCCCATTCAGGGAACAAGACCCCTCCCATTCACAAGTTGTACTCCTCCTATTCTGGAATCAGACCCCTCCCATTCATAAATCTGACCCCTCCCATTCAGGAATCAGTCTGAAGAGTATTGATGAGCCAATCTACCCCCGGTTCGGTTCTGGCAGGGCTTGGTGAACCTCAACAAAGTTTGAATGCTGATCCTTACTGAAATAATAGGTAGCTGAATCTGTCAAATTAAAAAAAATGCCCATTTTCTGGGCTAATTGGCAAGGGGGTGACAAAATATGGAATGGGGGGGGGGGGGGCACTGACCTGGGAAACCAAAAAAAAAAAAATGTAAATCCATTTGACCAGGAGCAATGTTTTTTTTTTATTTGCTTAAAGTAAAACATTAAAAACGTTAATTTCCTTTAATTAACAGATGTAGGGGGTGCCCCAATCCTGCCTGTGAAGGGGCTCATCTCTGAGATGTACAGCAAATGCTGACATTTACTAAGGAAAAAAAAAGTTTTAAAACTGAATTCCAGGAATTTAGTCATTTTGTAAAAACTGCCGGCATAGTATGAGTTAAGTCCAACGAGGTGCCCGACACCTCCTGTTCACTGCACACACCCCCTTCCCTCTACTGCCCATTCACAGAAGCCTTTGTATTTTATGACTTCACATAATACAAAGACTTCTGTGACTGGGCAGGAGGAAAAGGAAAATGGGGGGGGGGGGTGTAGCAGCTGCAGTGACTCTTACCTTGAAGGAGCTGAGACCAGAGCATCCAGTGGTGGAGATCTGGAAGGTATCTTCTTGAATAAACCTGTCAGATGTAAATGAAATAGAGAGATAAGTCCAGGAGGTGGCCGGCACCTTGTTGGTCTTAACTCATGGTATGATGCTGTTGCTGTATATTGTGACCTGTCGGGAATTTATTAACGTATCCACTTTAAATATTTGGGAGGGGAGCTGAGTGACTGTCAGGATGCAGAAGGGGAATCTGGGAGAATGGAGTAACAGAAGAATTCCTGGAGAAGTCCCTTTTATATAATGCTGCATGCCAGCAGACTAGGGTTGCCACCTTTGTCTTCTTTTGTTTTTTTCTTTTTTTAGTATACATTATAGCAGGGGTAGACAACCTGGGGGCCCTCCAGCTGTTGCAGAATTACAAGTCCCATCATGCCTCTGGGAGTAACTGTAACTGCCAGCCTTGCAATGCCTCATGGGAAATGTAGTTCCACAACAGCGGGAGGGCCCCGGGTTGCCTACCCCTGCACTATGGGATAACAGACTTCTTTAAAGGAGAATTAACCAAAAAAAATAAAAGTTAAATTAAAGTGGAAGTAAACCCTCCCATCGTTTTCAGCCAAGGAAGCTGCCCTCCCAACATTTTGAGATGGGAATGAGGGACACCTACTATCAAAACGTATGTAGGCATAAGACACAACCCCCTGCCACACCCCTTTAAAGGAGAATTAACCAAAAAAAATAAAAGTTAAATTAAAGTGGAAGTAAACCCTCCTATCGTTTTCAGCCAAGGAAGCTGCCATCTTGGCCTCCGTTTAATCTTTAACTGCCATGAAGCTGCACGTGATCAGTTATGACACCAGCCATTGGATGGTTTGACAGTTTGGTTGAGACCACATGTCACAGTTAGAATTTCCGGCATGCCGGGAATATAACTGTTTTTTCAAACTGTTAGATCAATGGGTTTACTTCCGCTTTAAATCCACAAGTGCTTTTTTTTTCCACTACTATTCCTTTATATCGGCTTTTAAAATTAAAAAAATGCAGCAATTTAGAATTTGGATGAAAGGTTTAGCACTGGGAAAACACTTTTTGAAAGATAAAAAGTGCATTTTATACACAACTATATGGATCAGACCAAAATGAGGGACAAATGAAGGGGACAGAGGGACAGTGCCCCAAATCAGGGACAGTTCCTCCTAATCAGGGACAATCCCTCCAAATCAGGGACAGTTGGGAGCTATGCCAAAGAGAACAGCAATGCAGGGCGCATAGTGCCCCCTAACCCTCCTGTCAGGCCATGTTCCGCGCCACATTCTTGTCTGAATATTGTGTCCGGGTTTCAGGGGTAGGGATGAGCTGAACACCCCCGGGTTCGGTTCGCACCAGAACCTGCGAACGGACCGAAAGTTTGCACGAACATTAGAACCCTATTAGTTACAATGGACGCGAACGTTCGAAATCTAAATTGCTAATTATAACGGCCAATATGCATGTTATTGTTATAAAAAGGGGTTGGGGACCCGGGTCCTGCCCCAGGGGACATGTATCAATGCAAAAAGAAGTGTTAAAAACTGACATTTTTTCTGAAATATTCCTTTAAATATGGTACCTGGGGGGTTGTCTAAAGTATGCCTGTGAAGTGGCATGTGTTTCCCGTGTTTAGAACTGTCCCTGCAAAAAAATAACATTTGTAAAGGAAAAAAGAAGCCATTTAAAACTGCTTGCGGCTTTAATGTCATGTCTTGTCCTGGCAATATGGATGAAAATCTTTGAGAAAAATGGCATGGATATTAAGGGGAACCCTGCACCCAAAATAAAACCCTATACCTAAAACCCTATATACTCTGAACAGCAGTATACAGGCGGTGCAAACAAGACAGGGACTGTAGGTATATACTGTATGTATGGACTGTTGGTGTATACTGTGCTGTGCTGGAGGCACACAAAAACACACTAACTCCTGCAGATGGCTGTCTTAGGTGACAACAGGGCAGATACAGTGTAAGGTGGTTTAGTGTGCTACTGCTGTGCTATACTCACACAGCACACACACACACACACTAACTCCTGCAGATGGCTGGATTGGTAGAGAACAGCACTGAGAAGAACACACTATCCCTGCCTATTTTTCCTCTATCCCTACACTTTCCCACAAGCAAAGGCTGAGAAGAACACACTATCCCTGCCTATTTTTTCCTCTTTCCCTACACTTTCCCCACACAGAAATGATTCACATAGTGTGTACATGTACAGTCTGTCACTGTTGCTAAAGCCGGAACACACTACACGAGGCCGCCGACGCGGCGTCCTTATATAGTGTGGGGCGTGTACTAAACCCCCTGAGCTATAATTGGCCACAGGCATCCTGCCTGTGGCCAATTATTGCTTATCTCGCCTGTATAAATGACAATGGTCCAAAAATGTGTCAAAACGTCCGATGTGTCCGCCATAATGTCGCAGTCACATTAAAAAAAAAAAAAAAAAAAAAAAAAAAAAAAAAAAAATCGCTGATCGCCGCCATTACTAATAAAAAAAAATTATTAATAAAAATGCTATAAAACTATCCCCTATTTTGTAAACGCTTTAACTTCTGCGCAAACCAATCAATAATAGCTTATTGCGATTTTTTTTTACCAAAAATATGTAGAAGAATACGTATCGGCCTAAACTGAGGGAAAAAAATGTTTTTTTATATATTTTGGGGGATATTTATTATAGCAAAAAATAAAAAAATAATGTGTTTTTTTTTCAAAATTGTCACTCTTTTTTGTTTATAGCGCAAAAAATAAAAACCGCAGGGGCGATCAAATACCACCAAAAGAAAGCTCTATTTGTGGGAAAAAAAGTACGCCAATTTTGTTTGGGAGCCACGTCGCACACGACCGCGCAATTGTCAGTTAAAGCGACGCAGTGCCGAATCGCAAAAAAGGGGCCTGGTCCTTTGGCTGCAAATTGATCCGGGGCTGAAGTGGTTTTAAAGCCTGTAAATGTTGAACACAGATCCTAATGGAAGTGCTGATTGCCACTTTAACCGCTTGCCGATCAGCCGCCGTCATTATATACTATACGTCGGCTCACGGGATCAGGAAAGCAGGCACGCGTACGCTCCCTCTGCACAGTGGGGGTGCCGATGCTCGTGGCCGACGGTCGCGATGACCGCCGATCACGAGCGACAGAACACGGAAGTGTGTGTGTGTAAACACACAAATCCGTGTTTTGTTCTGCGAGGAATGACAGATCGTGTGTTTCTATTAGCTAGGAACCACGATCTGTCTCTTCCGTGAGGTTAGTCCCTCCCCCTTCAGTTAGAATCACCTCCCAGGGAACACAATTAAATGAACCCCTTGATCGCCCCCTAGTGTTAACCCTTCCCTGCCAGTGACATTTTTACAGTAATCAGTGCATTTTTATAGCACTGATCGATGTATAAATGCCAATGGTCCCAAAAATGTGTGAAAATTGTCCGATGTGTCCGCCATAATGTCGCAGTCATGATAAAAATTAAAAAAAAAATTTTTTTTTAAATTGCAGATCGCCATTACTAGTAAAAAATAAAAATGCTATAAATCTATCCCCTATTTTGTAGACGCTATAACTTTTGTGCAAACCAATCAATATACGCTTATTGCAATTTTTTTTTAACCAAAAATATGTAGAAGGAAGCATATCGGCCTAAACTGAGGAAAAAATAGCTTTTTAAAGAATAAAAATACTAAAAAAATAAAAATAAAATAAAATAAAATAAAATAATAAATAATATGGGGATATTTATTATAGGAAAAATATAAAAATATTGTTTTTCTTTTTCAAAATTGACGCTCTTTTTTGTTTATAGCACAAAAAGTAAAAACCGCAGAGGCGATCAAATACCACCAAAAGAAAGCTGTTTTTGTGGGGAAAAGAGGACGTCAATTTTATTTGGGTACAGTGTCGCACGACCGCACAATTGTCAGTTAAAGCGACGCAGTGCCGAATCGCAAAAAATAGCCTGGTTATTCTGCAGCCAAATCTTCCGGGGCTGAAGTGGTTAACCACTTGCCGACCACGCTATATAGCCAAAATGACGGCTACAGCGAGGTCGGCTAGTTCTGGGAGGCCGTCATATGCCGTCCTCTAGTGATCATGCCCAGGACACAGCTGATCATAGATTGAGGCAATGAGCCAATCGGCTAATCTTTACCATGCGTCCAATCCCAGCTGAGCATGGATGTAAAGAGAAGCCGGTTATCGGCACTCCTTTCCTCAGGCTCACAGCATAAGAAGAGGAGAAGAGAGCTGATAACCGGCTTGTACACGATTATCAGTGCAGTCCCAACAGTGCCCACCAGTGATGCCACTCAGTGCCCACCAGCGATGCCACTCAGTGCCCACCAGCGATGCCACTCAGTGCCCACCAGTGTAACCTCATCAATGCCATCTCATCAGCGCACATCAGTGAAGGAGAAAAATTACCCGTATGCAAAATTTTATAACAAACTATGAAAACGTTTTTGTTTTGTTTTTTTTCTAAATATTTGTTTATTTAGCAAAAAATTAAAAATCCCAGGGGTGATTAAATACCACCAAAAGAATGCTCTAGATGTGTCAAAAAAAAATTATAAAAATGTCATATGGGTACAGTGTTACATGACCGCGCTGTTGTCATTCACAGTGCGACAGCGCTGAAGGCTGAAAATTGGCCTGGGCAGGAAGAGGGTGAAAGTGCGCGGTAGGCAAGTGGTTAAGCAAGCCGCTAGCAGGCTTTCAACAAGCTTCAGGGTCGGTTCACACCAGTGCATTGTGCGAGATCGCATGAGATTCGCACGGCACTGCAGTGCAAATCACATGCGATGTCTGTGTGATGCGATTTCAGCCATACAGATAGTATGGCTGAATTTGCATTGCATTGGGACCAAACTCACATGGGACCCTTTTTTTTTTTTTGGTCGGCACCAGAATCGGATCCAATGGGTGTTCACACCTATGCAATCAGATTGATGTCCGAACTGTCAGTTTGCAGTGCGAGCTGAACTGGGGGCGTCATTAACATTGTATTGACACTCCCAGGAGTTCGCATACGGCAGCGTGAACTGCCTTGCGAATCAGGTGCGGTGTGGGAAACCGCAGTGGATTTGCAGGGTTTCCCGCATCGCACAAGTGTGAACCCGGGACTTCAAAAGTTCTGAAGCCTGCAAGCAGCTTGTTTAAAGTGGCAATCAGCATACCTCCTAACTTTTTGAGATGGTAATGAGGGACACCTATCAGCAAAAGCATGCAAGCATAGGACACACCCATTGCCACACTCATTGCTACACCCCCTTAAAGGAGAATTGTACAAAAAAAAAGTGTTTTCTTTTACCACTACTATTCCTTTATATTGGCTTTTGGAATTTACAAATGCAGCAATTTAGAAATCAGATGAAAGGTTTAGCGCTGGAAAACACTTTTTGATAGCTAAAAAGTGCATTTTATATACCATATATATAGATCAGACCAAAATGAGGGACAAATGAGGAGGAAAGAGGGAGAGAGGGACAGAGGGACATTGCTCCAAATCCGGGACAGTCCCTCAATATTCGGGACAGTTGGGAGCGATGCAATCAGCACTCCCATTAGGATCTGTGTTCAGCATTAAGGCTTGATTCACACTAATGCGTTTTTTTGATGCATTTTGCATAAATGCAGGGAAATTTTTTAACATAGGTTCCTATGGAACATGTTCACATCAATGCATTTTTGTGCCTCTGCGTTTTTGGAAAGGGTCGGGGATTTTTTTTTTTTTTTTATGCAAAATGCAGCGTTTTGCATGCAATAGAAGTCAATGAACCCGCATCCAAAAACGCAAGTACTGCGTTTTTGCCGCGATTTGCGTTTTTTTTCCCCTTTTACACTGTATATAGCTGCCACAGTGTAAAAAAAAAAAAACGCAGGCAAAATCGCGTGTCCAAAAACGCGGCAAGCACCGCAAAAAGCATTGCAGAAACGCTCAAAAGCAACATGCATAGATGTGAATCGAGCCTTACAAACTGGAGCTGAATGGTACTTTCAGCCCACGTTCACATTGGGCCGATTTGGCATGCGATTTTGACACATCAAATTGCATGCCAAATCAGCGGCTATTGCCGGCAATGGCACCGTCCGAATCGGTGCGGTGACACACCGATTCCCAAAAGTAGTTCCTGCAGTTGGTGACTTTGGGGGGCGATTTGAATAGACAAAAACAAAGGAAAATGGGGGCAGAAGGGGGCAGTGGGACTTTATATGAAACAAGATACTTGGGGTAAAATTACTCCAATCAATATATTAAAGTAAATTCCTAATTTATTGGGAACACTTCACAGAGTAGTACAGTGGATATAATGTAAACTGGTAATAAGCAAAATTATACAGTATGACACAGCATGATGTAGAATGGTAATAAGCAAAATTGTACAGTGTAATACATTATGATAGCACAGTAAAATTCATAATACAATAGTATTGCTACACATGGTACGATAACCAATAAGCCCACAGTACATTAAATAGTGTGTATATGAAAATAACCAATAAAGTGGATAATTGATTGAGGTAGGTCAAACCCATAATATTGTCCTGGCTATAAAGACATGGCATCCAATGGTACAAAGTTCGGAAAGCTCGACGCGTTTCGTGGAATAACTCCACTCATCATAAACCCGCACAGATGTCTGTCAAATCGCCAAAGCTTGCGGCTAGACATGTGCACAATAGAAAAATTTGTTTATTTTCGTTGATTCGTTTTTCCGTTAGTTTAATTTTCGTTTATTCAAAATTCGTACGCATTCGTATTTTCATAGTTTTAGTTACATTCGTACTTTCGTTAGATTGATTTATTCGTACTTTCGTAAACATTGTTTTCGTAGATTCGTAATCGGAGCATAATTCATAATTTTATGTAATGTGTATGCTATTATTACATCGTAAGAGACACGGAAAATTACGAATCGAAAAAAAAAAAATAAAAAAAAAAATTTAAAAAAAAGTTACGAATGTACGAATTTTTTCAGTCAATCCATTCGAAGCACGTTAAGCAGCGCCATTGTAAGGGACACGGAAAATTACCAGTTCAACAAAAAAAAAAAGTTACAAATGTACGAATTTTTTCGTTCATTTTTGATTTTCGTTGTTCCTGTTTTAGTTTTTTCGGATTTTATTCTTTCGTAGTTTCGTTGTTTCTAATTTGGTCAATTCGGATTTTCGTTGTTTTTCGGATTCTTTCGATTCGAACATTCGTTAAAATTTTTAGCGAATCGTTCGTTCATTCGTACGATAACGAATGAACGAATATTAATCGCAAAAACGAAAAAAAAAAAAAAAAACGAAACGAATTGCACATGTCTACTTGCGGCTCACACTGCTCTTATACAAGCTGAAGCCCCGTGTGATACAGGCCTAAAGGGAGGAGGCTGCCAATTTGAACATTATTGGGCACCAGGAGTCTAAATGGGTATAAGGAAATAAGATTGGAAATGAATAAAATTGGGAACACTGATAGCCTCTCCGCCTATCAGACTGGAAATTCACGTAAAACGTTGCTTTCGTTTACGTTGGAGCTGAAGAACCCGAGAGGTTCCTTGGTTTGGCTTGTATTTCATGGCAGCTATTTGGGTCTTCAAGCGCTCACCACCGACGAAGCCGGAATTAAACGGCCTGACAGGCACGGAAGTGAAGTCTGTATTTAGTCGGTGTGGGCAGAGAAGCTATAAGTCATAAATTAGTCATTGTATGATCCGAGCCCTCTATACATAGCGCCCACCTGGGCCATCTCCTCTGCTGGAGTCCACCTCTCCCCCGACACATCACCGAGAGGACGACCACATACTTATTATAGGTGTTTTCACTATGCTGGAGACCATAAATGAACGAGCGGTTTACTGCGAGACTTCCAAGGAAAAGACAGTAATGCGCGAACAGGACTGGAATCTTGGAATTTGGCTGCCAAGGATCATATCTGTCAGTACATGAAGTGTTTGTGCACAGAGCTGACACTCTACTGCCCCCCCCCCTCCCACAGTCACACATTATTATACATTTATATAGCTCTGACATATACGGCAGTGCTGTACAGAGAAAGCTGAGACAGTCACATCAGTCTCTTTACCAGAGGAGCTTACACTCTAATGCCCCCCCCCCACAGTCACACACTAGTATTATTATTATACATTTATATAGCTGACATATACTGCAGTGCTGTACAGAGAACACCGAGCCATTCACATCACTCTGTGCACCAGAAGAGCTTACACTCTAATGTCCCACCACAGTCACACATTATTATTATTATTATATTATTATTATTATTATATAGCTCTGACATATACTGTGGTGTTGTACAGGGAATACTGAGCCATTTATAAATGTCTCTGTACCAGAGGAGCTTACACTCTAATGTTTCCCCAACTGTCACACATTATTAATATTATTATATTACATTTATATAGCACTGACATAAACCACAGTGCTGGACAAAGAACACTGTGACATACAAGTCTCTGTACCAGAGGAGCTTACACTCTAAGGCCCCTTTCACACTGGGGCGGTTTGCAAGCGCTATTGCGCTAAGAATAGCGCCTGCAAACCGACCCGAAACAGCTGTTGCTGTATCTTCAGTGTGAAAGCCCGAGGGCTTTCACACTGAGCGGTGCGCTTGCAGGACGCTCAAAAAATGTCCTGCAAGCCGCATCTTTGGCTCGCTATAGGAGCGTATATTTACCGCTCCTATAGCGCCCAGTCCCATTGAAAACAATGGGGGAGCGCGCCGAACCCGCCCGCAAAACGCCGCTGCAGCGGCGGTTTGCGGGCGGTATTGACCCTTTTTCGGCCGCTCGCGGGGGGTAAAAACACCCCGCGAGCAGCCGCAATGCGCCGCTAAAACGCCGGTAATGCGGCGCTAAATATAGCGCCGCTTTACCGCCAGCGCCCCACCGCTCCAGTGTGAAAGTAGCCTAATACTCCCATCACAGTCACACATTGTTGTTATTATTATTATACAGTTATATAGTGCTGACATATACCACAGTGCTGTACAGAGAACACTGAGCCAGTCTTGTCCGTCTCTGCACCAGAGAAGCTTACACTCTAATGTTCCCCAACAGTCACACATAATAATACTACAAAAAGTATATAGCACTGACATATACAATAGTGTTTGACAAATAACACTGACATATAAGTCTCTGTACCAGAGGAGCTTACACTCTAATGTCCCACCACAGTCACAAACTATTATACATTTATATAGCTCTGACATATACCACAGTGGTGTACAGAGAACACTGAGCCATTCACACAAGTCTCTTACCAGAGGAGCTTACACTCTAATGTTCCATCACAGTCACACATTGTTGTTATTATACATTTATATAGTTCTGACATACACAGCACTGCTGTACAAAGAACACCGAGCCAGTCACATCAATTGCTGTACCAGAGGTGCTTATACTCTAATGTTCCCCAACAGTCACAAATAATATTATTATTATTATTATTATTATTATTATTATACATTTATATAGTGCTGTACAGAGAACACTGAGCCAGTAACAACAGTCTCTGCACCAGAGAAGTTTATACTCTAATGTTACATAGTTAGCTAGGCCGAAAAAAAGACACAAGTCCATCCAGTTCAACCATAAAAAAAAGAAATAATAAATAAAAATAAAAAATATCGTACAATCCAATATACCCAATTCTATACCCACAGTTGATCCAGAGGAAGGCAAAAAAAAAAAAAACAACAGTCACTAATAATAATATACATTTATATAGTGCTGTCATATACCACAGTGGCGTATAGAGAACACTGAGACATTCATAAAAGTCTCTGTACCAGAGAAGCTTACACTCTAATGCTCCCCAACAGTCACACATAATATTATTATTATTTATAATATTACAAAATTATATAGCACTGACTAAGGATGAGCTCCGGCGTGTTCGCATGCTCCACGTGCAGAGCCCGCCAGGAAGTCGGCGCAGCGCTAATCACAGGCAGTGAGACATTGCCCCGATGTGCGGCTGCAGAGATCGGGCAACGTCTCACTGCCTGTGATCAGCGCAGAGCTGCGCCGAATTCCTGGCGGGCTCTGCATGTGGAGCATGCGAACACCCTGGAGCTCATCCCTAGCACTGACATATACAACAGTGTTTGACAAAGAACACTGACATAAGTCTCTGTACCAGAGGAGCTTACACTCTAAATGTTCCACCAGTCACACACACTATTATGATACATTTATATAGCTCTGACATACACCACAGTGCTGTACAGAGAACACTGAGCCAGTCACATCATCAGTCTCTGTACCAGAGGAGCTTACACTCTAATGTCCCACCACAGTCACAAAGTATTATTATACATTTATATAGCTCTGACAAATACCACAGTGTTGCACAGAGAACACTGAGCCATTCACATCAGTCTCTGCACCAAAGGAGCTTACACTCTAATGTTCCGCTTCAGTCACACGCTATTATTATTATACATTTATATAGC
Source organism: Lithobates sylvaticus (assembly GCA_028564925.1). NCBI lineage: Eukaryota > Metazoa > Chordata > Amphibia > Anura > Ranidae > Lithobates > Lithobates sylvaticus. The sequence goes on along the minus strand of CM053026.1, from coordinate 32,521,317 downwards.
TCTGACATATACCACAGTGCTGTACAGAGAACACTGAGCCAGTCACATCAGTCTCTGCACCAGAGGAGCTTACACTCTAATGTTCCCCAACAGTCACACACTATTATTATTATTATACATTTATCGGAGTGACTTCCCCCTCTCCGCTCTGAAAAATGTCAATGTTAAGGCCCGTACACACGATCGACTTTTTGACAACCAACATGCAAATTAGCTGGTTTGGACCAACATCCGACCGTGTGTACGCTCCATCGGACCAACTTTTTCCAGGTTTCATCGGACTTTTGTTGGCTGTGCGAACGGACCAACTTTCTGCCAACAAAAGTCCGATGGACCAAAGTCCGACCGTGTGTACACAAAACCAACGGACTTTTGTACAAAACCAATGCAGAACCAATGCAAAAGATCAGACAACAATACAGAAGTTGACCAAAGGTGGCGGTAAAGAGCAGAAAAACCAAGTGATTTGGTGAAAGTTGGCTGAAAAAAGTCCTGCCGTGTGTATGCAATACCAACTTGGGGCCAACGCCCTTTGGACAAAAATCCACAGGAAAGTTGGTCCACGGTCCGATCGTGTGTATGAGGCTTAAGACTTGACAGGCTGCGAGGCGGGCGGCAAGCGGCGATGGGCAGAGAGTCGCTGATTGCCGCCATTGCTAGTAAAAAAATAAAAATATGTCCCCGGATTTAATTTAAAAAATATGGTCACCTAAGCTTACACTCTAATGTTCCACCAGTCACACACACTATTATTAATATACATTTATATAGCTCTGACATATACCGCAGTGCTGTACAGAGAACACTGAGCCAGTCACATCAGTCTCTGCACCAAAGGAGCTTACACTCTAATGTTCCCCAACAGTCACACACTATTATTATTATTATACATTTATCGGAGTGACTTCTCCCTCTCCGCTCTGAAAAATGTCAATGTTAGAGTCATTCTGAGGGATGATAAGCCTTCTATCAGGAATTGTGGGAGATGAATCCAAGCTCTCCTCACCACCGCTGACAATGGTAGGAATTATATTCTGGCCTCTCCAACACCTGAAGGCCGGGGGGTGGAATTTCCTCCCCACCAGGGTCATGCAGCCTCCATCATCCCCACTAATTGTGAGCCAAAAATCTGTGACCTGCTGACAAAAGAGAAAGAGAAAGACATGGAAAAAAAAAACCTGAAGATAACCCAACACAAACATAATCCAAAATGGAGCCACAGTTTAGAAAGGAACCTGTACTATCTAAAAAAAATATGGTAGCTTCAATTGCAGGCCTTCTGAAAATGGTAGCTGTCTGGTTGTCAAGCCCATCCTCTGGCTTCAAAGCATTTTGAGTTGCCTTCCCAGAGCATGCATGTCAGAGTGAAAGTGCACTGGATACTTTTCAGTGCCGGACTCCGAAAGTCCCAGGACCAGCATGACAGCCAGCCATCTGGCATTTTCAGAATGAGATGTCTGTAAGATGGAGCGTAAAACCACTATGCTATTGCACTTCATTGAGCATGGACAGGTCCATGCCAGCTAATCCAAGTCCTGAGGGCATTGGATGTTTTCCAGCTTCTTTGTCTGACTGTTGGCTGACCCAGATCCCAGATCCCGAAGGTGTTTTCCAAGTTTTGGGACTGACTTTGGCTTTCCATTCTCCCCTCCCCCCTTTATCCAATTCCACATAGCCAAGTATCTTGCAAATGCAATGATGTCTGTTACTACTTCTGTGTTTCCTATAGCTGGAGGGGTTCCTTCCTCACAGGTGGCTCCATCTGTAGAAGAAAAGTGGGTTCTACAGCCATCTCTGACGCTCCTTGTTTTTATTCTCATCCCCTGTGTGCTGCTGCTGTTTTTTCTCAATTGCTTCCTCCTATTTCACCGCCTTCCTTCCCTATCCCTGAAAAAGAGGAGCAAACGGAGAGGTGGGCCAAGGGGCAACAATCCTTGTGTAAGAGCTGCCCACGGCAGGGTACTACCCGGCTGCCTGAACGCCTCCAATAAGTCCTTGTGCGATGGGCGATGCGCTAGCATCAGCCAAGGCTTGGAGCCCACCCTGGCCCTTGGCGAGAGTGCCCATGTGTCACTGGGCACCCAGTCCAGAGAATGGTGTCATAAGTTGGAAGAGACGCCAGGATTATCCTATTCACCGCGCCCGTCTAGGATGGCCATCATGCCTTTCTCCTCATCGAGGTCCTATGGCATGCCCCACGAGGGGGATAGAAGCTGGAATGAGGTGGAAGATGACAGAGGAGGTACAAGGTCATCGAGTGAGCAGGAGACTAGGTATAACGCGGCTCCCCCAAACACGCCGGCGGCTGCCATGGCTCCAGGGGTAAGTCCACTCTCTGTCCAACCAAACCTAGGCCACTAACATGGTTACAAAATTGCTTGAAACTCTTTAGCTAAGGCACCAAAGTTTATATTTATTCACCTTTTAAGGAGATTTTCACCTGCAGTTAAAACCCCAGCCGCAGGCTTGACTTTTATTTTGGATCCTATAGAGCAGTGATGGGGAACCTTGGCACCCCAGATGTTTTGGAACTACATTTCCCTGATGCTCATGCACTCTGCGGTGTAGTCGAGCATCATGGGAAATGTAGTTCCAAAACATCTGGGGTGCCAAGGTTCACCATCACCGCTATAGAGAGATCTAAAGTTTTTCTAGGAGGGGAGGCCACTTTGGGAACAAGAGCAAACTAGTAGGGTACCAGGCTAGAAACCTGCAGGCCACAGTGCACTTTGTTCACTGTTCTATGTATAGAGTGCAATAGAATAGTATTATGATCCTGTCCAGTGGTCGGTCATGTTGGAGGAAGAGTGTGTGGTAGAATTGTAGTATGATCATGGCGGCCAGTGGTCAGTCATGTTGGAGGAAGAGTGTGCGGTAGAATTGTACGATCGTGGCTGGTCATGTTGGAGGAAGAGTGTGCAGTAGAATTGTACGAGCGTGGTCGGTCATGTTGGAGGAAGAGTGTGCGGTAGAATTGTAGTATGATCGTGGTGGTCGGTCATGTTGGAGGAAGAGTGTGCGGTAGAATTGTAGTATGATCATGGTCGGTCATGTTGGAGGAAGAGTGTGCGGTTGAATTGTAGTATGATCGTGGTCGGTCATGTTGGAGGAAGAGTGTGCGGTAGAATTGTACGATCGTGGTCGGTCATGTTGGAGGAAGAGTGTGCGGTTGAATTGTAGTATGATCAAGGTCGGTCATGTTGGAGGAAGAGTGTGCGGTAGAATTGTAGTATGATCGTGGCCAGTGGTCGGTCATGTTGAAGGAAGAGTGTGCGGTAGAATTGTAGTATGATCATGGCGGCCAGTGGTCGGTCATGTTGGAGGAAGAGTGTGCGGTAGAATTGTAGTATGATCGTGGCGGCCAGTGGTCGGTCATGTAGGAGGACGAGTGTGCGGTAGAATTGTAGTATGATCGTGGTGGCCAGTGGTCGGTCATGTTGGAGGAAGAGTGTGCGGTAGAATTGTAGTATGATCGTGGTGGCCAGTGGTCGGTCATGTTGGAGGAAGAGTGTGCGGTAGAATTGTAGTATGATCGTGGCGGCCAGTGGTCGGTCATGTCGGAGGACGAGTGTGCGGTAGAATTGTAGTATGATCGTGGCGGCCAGTGGTCGGTCATGTCGGAGGACGAGTGTGCGGTAGAATTGTAGTATGATCGTGGCGGCCAGTGGTCGGTCATGTCGGAGGAAGAGTGTGCGGTAGAATTGTAGTATGATCGTGGCGGCCAGTGGTCGGTCATGTCGGAGGACGAGTGTGCGGTAGAATTGTAGTATGATCGTGGCGGCCAGTGGTCGGTCATGTCGGAGGACGAGTGTGCGGTAGAATTGTAGTATGATCGTGGCGGCCAGTGGTCGGTCATGTTGGAGGACGAGTGTGCGGTAGAATTGTAGTATGATCGTGGCGGCCAGTGGTCGGTCATGTTGGAGGAAGAGTGTGCGGTAGAATTGTAGTATGATCGTGGTTGGTCTTGTTGGAGGAAGAGTGTGTGGTAGAATTGTAGTACGATCGTGGTTGGTCTTGTTGGAGGAAGAGTGTGCGGTAGAATTGTAGTATGATCGTGGTCGGTCATGTTGGAGGAAGAGTGTGCGGTAGAATTGTAGTACGATCATGGCGGCCAGTGGTCGGTCATGTTGGAGGAAGAGTGTGCGGTAGAATTGTAGTATGATTGTGGCGGCCAGTGGTCGGTCATGTTGGAGGAAGAGTGTGCGGTAGAATTGTAGTATGATCGTGGCGGCCAGTGGTCGGTCATGTTGGAGGAAGAGTGTGCGGTAGAATTGTAGTACGATCGTGGTTGGTCTTGTTGGAGGAAGAGTGTGTGCGGTAGAATTGTAGTACGATCGTGGTCGGTAATGTTGGAGGAAGAGTGTGCGGTAGAATTGTAGTATGATCGTGGTCGGTAATGTTGGAGGAAGAGTGTGCGGTAGAATTGTAGTATGATCGTGGTCGGTCATGTTGGAGGAAGAGTGTGCGGTAGAATTGTAGTACGATCGTGGTTGGTCATGTTGGAGGAAGAGTGTGCGGTAGAATTGTAGTACGATCGTGGTCGGTAATGTTGGAGGAAGAGTGTGCGGTAGAATTGTAGTATGATCGTGGTCGGTAATGTTGGAGGAAGAGTGTGCGGTAGAATTGTAGTATGATCGTGGTCGGTAATGTTGGAGGAAGAGTGTGCGGTAGAATTGTAGTACGATCGTGGTTGGTCTTGTTGGAGGAAGAGTGTGCGGTAGAATTGTAGTACGATCGTGGTCGGTAATGTTGGAGGAAGAGTGTGCGGTAGAATTGTAGTATGATCGTGGTCGGTCATGTTGGAGGAAGAGTGTGCGGTAGAATTGTAGTATGATCATGGCGGCCAGTGGTTAGTCATGTTGGAGGTATAATTTTATTTTGTTTTTTGTTTTCCTAGACGGTGACTCCAAAGGTAAAATTTTGCCGCAAGACGAGTACACACAGGAAACGTCTCCAAGGTGTTACATCCTTCACCCCGCTGGGCTCGGTGTTGTTTGACAATGCTAGTAGCATTCCTCCAGAAGACACGCCCTCCTACGTCTTCCATAACAGCAGTTCCACTGGCCCAGGACTGGACAGTGACTTTGGGGTCAGTGCCGGTCAGTATACAGAGGCGACACCTATCTTTGTTGCTCTTCAGATGGTAATGCCTGGCTTCAACACTCCAGCTAAATTATTTTGTGCATGGGGAAGAGTTGGAACCTTTGTTAGGCCGGTTTTGTTGAAAATTCCACTTACTTCCTGTATTGGTGACACCTCTGTTTGACAGGGTATCACTGAGAGGAAAAGCGAGGGGAAAATCTCCTTAACATTGACACCAATGGGGAAAGAATATAACAAAGGTTCTAACCTTTCCTCTAGCGAAATTTAAATAGCTGTTAGCTGAAGTTAGGCTCAAATATCATCCCAAAAGCAACAAGGGTTTAGAATGTGATGTACAGAACCAAATCTCAATAACTGCAACCAGATCATTGTCTTAACCGTGGTAACAGTATATACAACCACAGTCTGGCACTGGACTTGGTGCTGGACTGGGTCAAGGTCATCTAGAAATGGTGCTGTGCTGGGTCAAGGTCATCTAGAAATGGTGCTGTGCTGGGTCAAGGTCTTCTAGAAATGGTGCTGGGCTGGGTCAAGGTCTTCTAGAAATGGTGCTGGGCTGGGTCAAGGTCTTCTAGAAATGGTGCTGGGCTGGGTCAAGGTCATCTAGAAATGGTGCTGGGCTGGGTCAAGGTCATCTAGAAATGGTGCTGGGCTGGGTCAAGGTCATCTAGAAATGGTGCTGGGCTGGGTCAAGGTCATCTAGAAATGGTGCTGGGCTGGGTCAAGGTCATCTAGAAATGGTGCTGGGCTGGGTCAAGGTCATCTAGAAATGGTGCTGGGCTGGGTCAAGGTCATCTAGAAATGGTGCTGGGCTGGGTCAAGGTCATCTAGAAATGGTGCTGGGCTGGGTCAAGGTCATCTAGAAATGGTGCTGGGCTGGGTCAAGGTCATCTAGAAATGGTGCTGGGCTGGGTCAAGGTCATCTAGAAATGGTGCTGGGCTGGGTCAAGGTCATCTAGAATTGGTGCTGGGCTGGGTCAAGGTCATCTAGAAATGGTGCTGGGCTGGGTCAAGGTCATCTAGAAATGGTGCTGGGCTGGGTCAAGGTCATCTAGAAATGGTGCTGGGCTGGGTCAAGGTCATCTAGAAATGGTGCTGGGCTGGGTCAAGGTCATCTAGAAATGGTGCTGGGCTGGGTCAAGGTCATCTAGAAATGGTGCTGGGCTGGGTCAAGGCCTTCTAGAAATGGTGCTGGGCTGGGTCAAGGCCATCTAGAAATGGTGCTGGGCTGGGTCAAGGCCATCTAGAAATGGTGCTGGGCTGGGTCAAGGTCATCTAGAAATGGTGCTGGGCTGGGTCAAGGTCATCTAGAAATGGTGCTGGGCTGGGTCAAGGTCATCTAGAAATGGTGCTGGGCTGGGTCAAGGTCATCTAGAAATGGTGCTGGGCTGGGTCAAGGTCATCTAGAAATGGTGCTGGGCTGGGTCAAGGCCATCTAGAAATGGTGCTGGGCTGGGTCAAGGTCATCTAGAAATGGTGCTGGGCTGGGTCAAGGTCATCTAGAAATGGTGCTGGGCTGGGTCAAGGCCATCTAGAAATGGTGCTGGGCTGGGTCAAGGTCATCTAGAAATGGTGCTGGGCTGGGTCAAGGTCATCTAGAAATGGTGCTGGGCTGGGTCAAGGTCATCTAGAAATGGTGCTGGGCTGGGTCAAGGCCATCTAGAAATGGTGCTGGGCTGGGTCAAGGCCATCTAGAAATGGTGCTGGATTGGTGCTGGGGTCAACCAGGGACAGGGTCTTCCAGAGACTGTTGTTTGGACTGGGGCCAGTGTCACAAAGAAACTGGTGCTAGACTGGTTATGGGGTTATCCACAGACTGGTGCTGGACTGGGGGCCAGGGACACCCACAGACTGGTGCTGGACTGGGGATTGGTTCACCCAGAGGCGGGGTTACCCAGAGGCATGGTTAACCACGTACTGGCATTCAAAGGTTGGCAATGGACTGGGGAGGGGAGTAGCATCCAGAGACTGGCATTAGACTGCAGGTGGGTTCAACAAAAGGCTGACACTGTAATGGGGGGATGAGGTTATCCAGGGACTGGTGCTGCACTAGAGGGGTCATCTAGAGACTACGCTGGACTGCAAAGTATATGATGTTAATACTGATGATGGTGTTGAACAAATAATGAAAGAGTGCTTGACGTTGGGATGCAGATGATGTTCTAATTGCAACACGCTAATGGGTGATAAGGCAGTACAGCTGGCCCTCCTGTATCGGACCCAGGTTCCATCAGTTCTAAAGAGAGGCCCAGGTACCTGCCGAACAGGAGGGATGGCTGTACTGCCTTATTGATCCTCTTGCGGTTCCACCTGCAGTGCTGCCAGATTCCCCCCCCCCTTTTTCCCTCCGGCTATGCTGCAGGGGGATTGGTATCTTTTCAGTTAGGCTGTATGGGGTCAGGGTGGGCCTGTCAGGCTCTATGGGGTCCCGTGACGCTCAGCTGGTAGAAATAAACCATAAAACGCTTTACTAATAGATGTTTCTATTGTTCTGCAGGTGTCTCTTTGCACATTCTGTCATCAGATAGTGACTCCGGCTCACACTCCTGGGCTTCAGGAATGGAGTGGGATTACTACGACCCCTGCTACATGCGGAAGAACCGGCTTAGGAACGAAAACAGACAAATCCACAACCTCCCAGTCATATGCAGCAAGCAGTACTGGGTCTAACTGCCAGAACTGGGTCTAACTGCAGAGACTCTTGACATGAGGAGCCTTGCAGAACTCAAAGCCTCCCCCGAGATGGACTTCTCCCACCTTTCCTGAATTTCACATCCCCTTTCCCCAATGATTTTATTTTTCCTATTTTATTTTTTTCAAGGTAACTATACAGAAAACTCCTTGTAACACAACGTTCTTCACCAGACATAAGGACAATAAATCAAACTGATCTCCACCACAATCCCAACACTCTGCCCTCTCTATTCATCCTTTTACACTCTTTATTCTGGCCCACCCTCTGTTAGAGTAATGGTTCAGTGCTTCCTAACTATGTTCCCACTCTTCCCCCCTTACCAAAAGATGGCCATTGGATTCTTCTCTAGTCCCACCAAAAGATGGCCATTGGATTCTTCTCTAGTCCCACCAAAAGATGGCCATTGGATTCTTCTCTAGTCCCACCAAAAGATGGCCATTGGATTCTTCTCTAGTCTCACCAAAAGATGGCCATTGGCTTCTTCTCTAGTCCCACCAAAAGATGGCCATTAAATTCTTCTCTAGTCCCACCAAAAGATGGCCATTGAATTCTTCTCTAGTCCCACCAAAAGATGGCCATTGAATTTTTTCCCAGTCCCACCAAAGGTGGTCCTTTGACTTCTTCCCCAGTCCCACCAAAGATGGCCATTGAATTATTCCTAGTCACTGGAACACTGAATTTAGTTTTTCCTTGAATTGACCTCATTCACTTTCACATACCCTCATTTTTTTTTTGGTCCCATTGTCCTCACCAAATAAACCCTTTATCTTGGGAAGAAGGTGTCGAAATCCTGACTTGTATCCCCATAGACTACTGTAATTGAGCACTTATCGCACGTCTTTACCCCCTTAGTTCACTAGCCAGTTCCCTCTATCAATGATCACACCCAGAACCCTCACTTGCCCCATCCAGGCACAGCCCACATAGTTTATGTTTATGACTTGTTCCCATCAAGAAAGCTGTTTAGGTGACCCTCACACTCTTTATTTATTTTGCGTTTACTCACTGCACCATGCCTTTTATTATTACTATATTATTTTACCCCCTTCGTGGCCAAAATTATACCCTGACCCCCCCCCCCCCCACACCTTCGTGTTTAATATGAAGTCCCTTTACCTTGTTAGAAGCACATGGCCCAACCACTCATTCTCATAATGGCCCCATTACCCCCAAAGTATGCCCTGCACCCTTTTACTCTACACTATACCCTTCCAACTTCCACCCTACTCTACACTGAGGCCTCCTCAGTCATTACAGTCCACATCGGTTACCATTTTAATCAACAAATTGTCATATTTTAATTTATGAAAGACTTTTTTTGTAGTGTTTGTTTTTTTAAGACACTGGGAGAAGAATAACGGCTTTTGAGAATATTGACAGATCTTATATATAGCAAAGTGACCTTTTGGATTGGGTGATGTTTTTGGCAGAAAGAACGAGCCATAAAAAGAAATGAACATCCTCTATAGGCAATCTGTCTGTCGACTGTAGGCTGCCATTGTTGGGTTCCTGCTAGAAAAAAAATGATCCAGTCGCTGGAAATGTTAAGCAGATCCAAAATCCTGAATTGGCTGATAGCATCTGATCTAAGGTTGGTTAGTAGCCATGACTCATGGTAATCAGCCAACAACTTTTTTTAAATTTAATTGCATGGGGAAGGATTAGAACCCCCTGTCTGGTTTTATCTGGGGCTCCCCTCGCTTCCTGTCCCAGGGTACAACCTTTTTTGCCAGACTGGAAATGAAGAAACCTCTCCATCAATAGTATAGACAGCAATACAGACATAATAAGTTAAGGGGAATGCTAGAACCCCTGTTAGCTTTTAATTGTCTGTTTCCTGCTGCAGATTTTCCCTCACTTCCTGTCTTCTAAAGCATTGACCTCAAAACAGGAAGTGAGGATAAAACTCTGTAAAGATAGAAGTAAAATCTCACAGGGGTTCTAACCCCCCTACCCCATATCCAAAATAAAGGTCTCTCTGCCATCTGGAAATCTCATCTGCATCTAATTTCTCTCTTGAAACAGTGCAAGTTGTCCCACATTTTTATGGCTCAACTGACACAGCGCCTACCTACTTTTTTAGGTTTTTAGTTTGCCATAGGCTTTAATATTCTCTCCAGTTTGGGCAGTTCGTGGAAAAAAACTGGAGTCAGTTGGCTCATGACGATGATGAAAGGACAACTTCTGCTGTTTTCGAGAGAGAAGAGACCTCTAGGTGGTAGAGACACTCAAATTACAAAGTATGACTTGATATGTTGTGCTGGACGTTTGCCAATTTTGAGTTTCTTTTTCCCAACATGTCCGTCACTTCTTCCCCCCCTGACTCGTCTCTGTTTTATATGTTGCATTGTTCTTTTGTATGTTTTTATTTATGTCTATATGTGTGTTTTTGGCCATTTTATATGTTTTCGGGAGTATAAATGTCGTTGTAAGTGTGTGTGACCTCAGTCATACTGTCAAAAGGAAATTATTTTAATTCGTGTTTATTGGACGTCTAATTTATTTAAAGAGTTTTATTTATTAAAGTTTCCAGAGATTTTTTTTAATTTTTATTTTTTCTTATTTGGATTGTACTTTACTTCTGAAATGCATTGGTGGGAACATGTCGGGGGGGGGGGGGGGGGGGGAAGGATGGCAGTGCTGAATCATGCCAAGTAGCTAGTGGAGATGAGGGGAGGTGTTTTGGAACTTTATACTGTCAAAAAGTCTTGGGACGCCTGCCTTTACACCCACATGAACATTAATGGCATCCCAGTCTCATGCCGCGTACACATGATCGGAAATCCGGCCAGAAAAAGACCGATGAGAGCTTTTCTACAGAAAATGCGACCGTGTGTAGGCTCCATCGTAATTGTGCTGGCCGAATTTCCGACAGCAAAGAATTGAGAGCATGTTCTCAATTTTTCTGACGGAAAAGGTTTCTATCGGACATTCCGATCGTCTGTGCTCGGAAACAATTCAACGCATGCTCGGAAGCATTGAACTCGGCTCGTTGTATTGTTTTTAAGTCACTGCGTTCTTGACGCCCGGATTTTGGTGTGACCGTGTGTAGGCAAGACAGTTTGAGCGGAATTCCGTCGAATTCCCTCGGGAAAACCGCCAGAGATTTTTCCGACGAGAATTCCGATCGTGTATACACGGCATTAGTCCGTAGGGTTCATTATTGAGTTGGCCCACCCTTTGCAGCTATAACCGCTTCAACTCTTCTGGGAAGGCCGTCCACAAGGTTTAGGAGTGTGTCTATGGGAATGTTTGACCATTCTTCCAGAAGCGCATTTGTGAGGCACTGATGTTAGACGAGAAGGCCTGGCTCGCAGTCTCCGCTCTACTTCATCCCAAAGGTGTTCTCTTGGGTTGAGGTCAGGCCAGTCAAGTTCCTCCACCCCAAACTCGCTCATCCATGTCTTTATGGACCTTGCTTTGTGCACTAGTCAGTGTTTGACGGGGAATCCCTCCTGTGGAACTATTGTGTTCTCCCGCTGGAGGGCCAGGTGGAGCTGTCCCAGCTGGGAGAACACACAGTGCTGGCAATAATCGCATCAAAAATTCAACGGCCTAGTTGTGCCCAAGTTGATTGATCAGTTGGCTTGGGTACAGTCAGCCTGCTCATACATGGTTCCAGTTTCGGCCCGTCCCTGCTGAACCGGTGTTGTATCATTAGCCGTCCCCCATCACGAAGTGTCCGATGTGTACTGCGCATGCGCGGTACACAGGACACCCATATTCCGAAAATTGCCGAGGATGAACGGCGCCTGCGCCGTCAGTCCACTTTCAAGCCCCACCATCCAAGTGGACATAGAGTTAGAATACAAAAGTGCCGAGTGCAGCGAGGCCGTGCCTGAAGCGTGGCGAGGGGCCATCTAACTTTGACTAACCCTATGTCCGCTTGGATGGTGGGGGCTTCACCTCGACTCACGGCGCAGGCGCCGTTCATCTTCCGACAATTTCCGAAAATCTTCATGCTCCGTACTGCGCATGCGCAGTACACTTCGGACACCTAGTGACAGCCGGACACTTGGTGATAGAACACCAGCTAAGATTCGAACTGTCTAAAAAAAATGTGAATGTTTCATAAGAGATAGACTTGTTAAGGTCTGATATTCAGTCAGATAATGTAGGAGGGTATGGGGAGGTCCACTTAAAGACAGCTTGTCTACGGGCCACAAAAAGGGCACGTGCAACCGTAGACAACATAGGAGGCTCAAAAGAGAAGGAGTCAGTGTAACCCAGTAAGCATATAAGAAGTGTTTTTTATGGGAACGATTTACCTCCCAAAGCCTATTAAATGTACCCACCACCTCCCCACAAAAGAACCAACTAGGACTACCACATATAGCGCAAGCTGGGTCAGATCGCAAACCTAAGTCACTGGTCCAAATCATTTGGTGGAGGGTGGATTGTGCTGTGAAGTTGTTTTTCAGGGGTTGGGCTTGGCCCCTTAGTTCCAGTGAAGGGAACTCTGAAGGCGTCAGCATACCAAGACATTTTGGACAATTTCATGCTCCCAACTTTGTGGGAACAGTTTGGGGACGGCCCCTTCCTATTCCAACATGACTGCGCACCAGTGCACAAAGCAAGGTCCATTAAAGACATGGATGAGTGAGTTTGGGGTGGAGGAACTTGACTGGACTACACAGAGTCCTGACCTCAACCTGATAGAACACCTTTGGGTTAGACGTGCGATTTAGTTTCGTACGAATTTTTCGAAATTCGTACGAATCCGTAGTACGAATTTTTTCGAATACGAATTCTGTACGGAATACGAAATTCCGTTTACGAATTTCGGCTCCGAATTATTCGAATCCAACTACCAAATATCGAATTTCAACTGATACGAAAGAAATTATTATAGCGGATATAACGAATGATTCGAATGAATTCGAGATTCAGTATATCTAATATCGAGAACTGTCCCTGCACAAATTGTCATTTTTACAGGGAAAAAAAGATATTTAAAATCACTCGCGGCTAATGAATTGTCGGCTCCGTAACACAGAGATCAGTCATTCATTGAAAGTCATTGATAAAAAAAAAAAAGCGTGGGGTCCCCCCAAATTCAATTACCAGGCCCTTCAGGTCTGCTATGGATATTAAGGGGAACCCCTGCTTCAAATTTAAAAAAAAGACGTACGAGTCCCCCTAAATATCCATACCAGACCCTTCAGGTCTGGGATGGATTTTAAGGGGAACCTCGGCAAAAAAAAAAAATGGCGTGGGGTCCCCCTTAAAATCCATACCAGACCCTTATCCGAGCACGCAACCTGGCAGGCCGCAGGAAAAGAGGGGGGACGAGCGCCCCCCCTCCCTCCTGAACCGTACCAGGCCACATGCCCTCAACATTGGGAGGGTCCTTTGGGGTCCCCCCCAAAGCACCTTGTCCCCATGTTGATGAGGACAAGGGCCTCATCCCCACAACCCTGGCCATTGGTTGTGGGGTCTGCGGGCGGGGGGCTTATCGAAATCTGTAAGCCCCCTTTAACAAGGGGACCCCAGATCCCGCCCCCCCTGTGTGAAATGGTAAGGGGTACAAAAGTACCCCTACCATTTCACCCAAAAAAGTGACAAAAATTGTAAAAATGACAGGAGACGGTCTTTGACAATTCCTTTTATCAAAATCTTCTTTCTTCTGGTCTTCTTCCTTTTCTTCATCCTTCGGTTTCTTCATCTTCTCCTTCCGGCATCTTCTTCCATCTTCTTCTTCCTCCGATCCGCTTCTTCTTGCTCTGGTCTTCTCGTCCGGCATCTTCTTCCATGGCGTCGGCGTCTCTTCTGGGCCGCTCCGCGCAATGGGAGGCTCCCGCTGTGTGAGGCTTCGCTCTGTCTGACAGGTCTTTTATAACGGAGGGCCCCTCCTGGTGACCCCGCCCCCTCTGACGCACAGGGACGTCATGGGGACTTCCCTATGGCTTTCCCCATATGTCAGAGGGGGGCGGGGTCACCCGGTGCCCTCCGTTATAAAAGACCTGTCAGACGCAGCGAAGCCTCACACAGCGGGAGCGGCCCAAGAAGAGATGCCGACGCCGTGGAAGAAGATGCCGGACGAGAAGACCAGAGCAAGAAGCGGATCGGAAGAAGAAGATGGAAGAAGATGGAAGAAGATGCCGGAAGGAGAAGATGAAGAAACCGAAGGATGAAGAAAGGAAGAAGGAAGACCAGAAGAAAGAAGATTTTACTAAAGGAATTGTCAAAGACCGTCTCCTGTCATTTTTAAAATTTTTGTCACTTTTTTGGTGAAATGGTAGGGGTACCCCCTTACCATTTCACACAGGGGGGGGGGGCAGGATCTGGGGGTCCCCTTGTTTAAAGGGGGCTTCCAGATTCCGATAAGCCCCCGCCCGCAGACCCCACAACCAATGGCCAGGGTTGTGGGGATGAGGCCCTTGTCCTCATCAACATGGGGACAAGGTGCTTTTGGGGGGGACCCCAAAGCACCCTCCCAAATGTTGAGGGCATGTGGCCTGGTACGGTTCAGGAGGGAGGGGGGCCGCTCTCGTCCCACCCCTCTTTTCCTGCGGCCTGCCAGGTTGCGTGCTCGGATAAAGGGTCTGGTATGGATTTTGAGGGGGGGACCCCACGCCATTTCTTTTTTTTTTTTTTTGGCGGGGTTCCCCTTAAAATCCATCCCAGACCTGAAAGGTCTGGGATGGATATTTAGGGGGGACCCCACATATTTTTTTTAATTTAATTTGAAGTGGGGTTCCTCTTAATATCCATAGCAGACCTGAAGGGCCTGGTTATTGAATTTGGGGGGACCCCCCACGCTTTTTTTTTTTTTATCAATGACTTTCAATGAAACTTGACAGCAGTCAATCGGAATGCATTCTGTACTGATCTGACTTCAGCAAAGTGGATTCGGATTGGTGGCTAGAGATAAATTGCATAGCTATTCATCCAGCAAAAGTGCATGTACCGTATATTCCTTCTGTGCGCATTAACCAGCATCGCCCGTTTTAGTTTAGGGATTTTTTTTTTTTTGCACACCAAATAAAGCTGTGGCTGTTGTGTAAATGGGGCAAATCGTCCTTGGGTGTAGTTCACACTTGTGCGGCTCCGCGAGCCATGTTTTGCGCAGGCATGGCAGACCATTCATTTGATTGGGCTCCTGTGCCTTCTGAAAATGCAGGGAAAAGATCACTGAACCTTGTCGGTTTTCTGAATGTTTTTGGGCTTTTGTTTTTGGACTATTTTTGGTCAAATGTATAAAGAATGTTTTTAGGCTCTTTTCTCTTCTTTCGGTTTAATGTTCTTAGGCTATGGCTGATGGTTTTCAGGCTATTTGTTTATGGCTATTTTTTCATCTGGTCAAATGTTATTAGGTTAATGGTAGGTTAAAGCGGAGTTCGACCCAAAAGTGGAATTTCCGCTTTAAGCACCCTTCGCCCCCTTACATGCCACATTTGGCCTTTTTTTGGGGGGGGGAGGGGGGTAGGTGCCTGGTTTGGAGTGGGACTTCCTGTTCCACTTCCTGCTTCCGCCTAGGCAACTCCTCCTCTTCCCCCTAGGCGGTCCCTCCCTCTCTGCAATCTTCTGGGACATGTGACAGGTCCCAGAAGATTGCCTGTCCGCTGGGAGAGCGCAGTGCACCTTGCGCGCCTGGCCGTGGAGCCGCAAGCTGTCACGGCCGGGTGCCCACAGTTTCAATGGAGGTGCTGAGGAGAGGAGGAGGGGGGGGGGGGGGGAGGAGCGACCACATGGCTGGACTATGGAACAGGTAAGTGTCTGTTTTATTAAGTCAGCAGCTACACTTTTTGTAGCTGCTGACTTTTAATAAACAAAAAAAAAAAGCCTGAAACTCCGCTTTTAAGGCTATTTTCTCTTCTGGTTGAACGTTCTTAGGCTATGGTCAAAAGGTATTTTTCTTCTCTTCTGGGTGAATATATTTAAGCCTCGTACACACGATCGGATTTTCCGGCAGACAAAGCGCCAGACTCTTGTCCGGAGGGCATTGGCCAAGAACTTGTCTTGTATACAAACGGCACACAATTGTCGGCCAACAAGCACGAACGTAGTGTAGTACTACGTGGCTTTTCAGCTCTTGAGCGCCACCCTTTGGGCACCTTCTGCTAATGCCGTGTTTGGTGAGCAATGATTCTGAGCATGCGTGTTTTGTACTTTGGACTTTTGTCTGACGGACTGGTGTACACATGATCGGAAAATCTGACAACAGACCGTTGTCCGCGGAAAATTTATAAGCCTGCCATCCAATATTTGACCCCGGAAAATCAACAACAATTGTCCGATGGAGCGTACAAACAGTCAGATTTTAGGCCAACAGTCTGTCATCACACAATTCCCGTCGGAAAATCCGATCGTGTGTACGAGGCTTTAGGTTATGGCTGAATGTTATCATGCTATTGATTTTTTTTTTAATCTTTTCTTCTGGATGAATGTTATTAGGCTATTGTTTTTGACTGACTATTTTCTCTTCTGGTTGAATGTGCTCAGGCTATTTGTTTATGGCTATTTTCTCTTCTGGTCAAATGTTATTAGGGTAAGGCTAGGCTAGGTTAAGGCTATTTTTGTTTTAGGATATTTTCTCCTCTGGTTGAACAGGCTATGGTCAAAGGGTATTTTCTCGTCTAGGTGAATATTCATAGAGTTTGGCTGAATGTTCTCATGCTATTGTTTTAGCCATTTTTTTCTCTTCTGGTTGAATGTTCTTGGCTATGGTCAAAAGTTTTTTTTTTTTTTTTTTTAATTTATTTTATTTTTTTTCTCTTCTTGATAACAATTCTTGGGCTATTTTGTTTTTTGGCTATCTTCTCTTCTGGTTGAATGTTATTAGTTTTCACACATTAGAACAACATGGCCTAAAACAAAAGCCTATTTGTTTTAGGCTCGTTCCTCTTTTGGTTGCATGTTTT